>CAJQZJ010009649.1:14274297-14307235 GCA_907164525.1 Lophiomys imhausi | reverse complement strand
TGTGTGTGTGTGTGTGTGTGTGTGTGTGTGTGTGTGTGTGTGTGTGTTGCTTATTAGGGGAAAATATGAAAGTATGATCCCTATGTCATAGTGGAGCTCATTTTTAACTTTATAAATACTGCTAAAAATTTCATAAAGAGACACATTTTGGCATCTTCCTAGTAATTTATGAGAGTTCAAATATCTCTGCCATCTCAGTAAGTATTCACTGTTGTCAAGCTTTGCCCATGTAGACATTCAGAAGTATGGAATATTTTTAAATTTTGAGAAGTATTTCCCATTTGTGATTTTTATTTGCATGTTCCTATATACTCATAATCTTCCCCATGATAGTAACATCACTTTGGGGAGAATGATAAGCAAGCATCCTGTCTTGTGATTCTATTTTATTGCTACATTTCTTATGAGATAATATTGATGCTTTGTTTTTTAAAACCAGTTTCTCTGTTTCTAATGAGATTGTGATCCATTTTCTTTTATAATAATTTATACTGAATCATATTTATTTATAAATTTATTAATTTAAACATTAAAATTATTAATTTAAAAAACTGTATAAGTCTTAGCATAGTGGTACATACTTATAATCCAATCACTCATATATTAGAGACAAAAGGATAAATAGTTCAGGATTCAAATCAGTGATAGCATAGTGGAACATACTTGGATTTCCATTACCTATATGATAGAGGCAAGACAATCAGTAGTTCAGAGTGAAACTCACCTACATAGGAAATTTGATGCCAACCTGAGCCATGTGAAATCTTGTCACAAAAACAAAACAATAATTAAAGCAAAGTGTTTATCTCATGGCAGGTATTGTAGTCTTTTATGTGAAGGTCGTCTAATGTTTAGCCTTTTTTGACAAAAACAAAACCTTGTGGTTATGCCTATTAATTTTTCACAAATATAGATATTTTGCATAATCTCTGAGTGTTTATGCATCTAGTACCTTAAAATTTATATCCAGTTGTAACAGTAAATTTTTATTTATACTCATACATTTGTTAATACTTAACAATTGCCTATAAAAATCCTAAATCCTAAAACCTAAACCCTTAATTCTAAAACCTATAATCTAACTAAAAATGTCTTAATGCCTAAAATACTCTAATATCTACAAAAAGCAAACACTTAACACTAACTTAAGTTTCTTAAAAGGATATTAATTATCTCAGGTTAATTTTTGGTGTGAGTCTGTACTGGTTGCTGGTTTCACCAAGTCTTTCAGTCTTAAAGTCTGCGAGTCTTATTTATAAGATCTGAAGGCCAGTTCATAAATTTGATCTGTTTTGACCATTGAAGTGCGGTGGTCTTTTATTCAGCCAAGAATTGCCTCTACAGTCCTAGGGTCCAATTCTTTACAAGATGAAAGTTTCTTGGGCTTACTTTCCAATGCTCTGGGGCTCCAAGGACTTCGCTCTGGTTTTTTGGCCTTCTGATGCTCCGAAGCCAGTCTTCTGGCCACTGGCCTGGATTATCGGCAGGTTGATGCAAAACTGTGATGAGCAACAGTGTGGTGAAGTCTGTCAGCATGTGTCTGCAGAGGAAGACAAGGAGGAAGGAGCAGCGAAGCCTTGTGGGCTTCCAATTTTAGATCCTTTGTGTTGTAATATGTCCTAATGATTTTGGCCATGAATTCTGACATTTTATTGCCATAGTTCCTGGCGTGCTTTCCAAGGCACATCCCTTCAACAATGTGTCCACAGTCTCATAGTCAAAGATGTCATCTGCTTTTGGTGCTTTCAAGGCACACCCTTCAATGGTAAACAAGTCTGGATGTATAATTGGATCCACCCATATCTTTTACCTGAGATGCCAAATTTCCAAAGTCTCTAATCCCACCACACCTAGTAAACTAGAAATGCAAAACATATGTTCTTGTATTGGACACTAGGAAGCAAAATTTCAGTATCCAAATCCATTTTTCCACTGTGGTAGTTTGAACAGATGTCCCCATAGGCTCATATATTTGAATGTTTGTTTGGTTATTAGAGAGTGGTGCTACTTGAGAGGGATTAGGAGATGTGTCCTTATTGGAGAAAGTATCACCTTGTTGGAAGAAATGTTTGAGACATGAAGGTAGGTTCAAAAGCACAAGACAGGTCCAATGGTTCTCTCTCATTCTTCCTGCATGTAGATCTGTATGTAGAACTCTCAGTTCCTCCTGCACCACAACTGCCTGACTGTTGTCATGCTTTCTTCTATCTGATAACAGACTAAACCTTTGAAACTATAAGCCAGTACTAATTTAATGCTTTCCTTTATAGATTGGAAGTGGTCATGTTGCTTCTTCATAACAACAGAAAACTGACTAAGACATCTACAAAGCCAGAAACACAATAGACAGTAAGGGTCTTTACCTTTTTATGTAAGTAGAATGAATACCTAATAAATTAGGAAACTTTGCTACTGGTTGTAATTTTTCATTTTAACCATCTGGTGAAAACCTTTACCACTGTGTGCATCTTTGTCATTTTCTTCAAAAATTTTAGCAAATTTAGAGTCTCATATATCAATTTTTGTTCTTCTGTTTGACCGCTCCAAATAGTTAGAGTTAGTTGTTGCTCCTTTTGCATATGATCTGTTCATAAATAAATTGAACAAATGAGAAATCATTTTCTTTTTATATAAATCTATTTAAGTTATAAGATGTAATTCTTATTCATTAAATATAAGCCAACAGACATCCTTTCTCTGAACCAAGTATATTTTATAGTACTGTAGTCATTTTTGCTTCAGATATTTATGGTGAATAGATTTTTTCTCTCCCTAGTTCTTTTTTTTCTTTTCCTCCTGTCTATTCTGAAAAAAAAAAAAAGAAACCCAAGTGTTTAGTTTTAAAAAATAAGTTTCTTAAAATCTTTAAGACCATTTCACTTACATCACAGTAAACCTTCAGATTTCGAAAAGGAAACAAGTTACTGTGCCATGTTTCTCATCACTATTGAACAAACTACCGTGGTGCTCAGTTGTATAATAACTCGAAGTTCCTTCTGTTGCTGATCTTGTTCTCAAGTGTACTTATGGAAGCACTGGTAGGCCCCACAGGTACTTCCTCCAAAACACACTGTGCTGGGTATGCACTGACTTGCTTCTTCTGCTTGACTTTATTTTTTAACTGGACATAATCTCTAATACCAGTAAATCAGGCATTTCCACATATTTTCATGAGATAAAGAGTTTCCTTGGCCTGTAATACTATTCTTTCATTCCTTGTTACTTTAAGACATTCCTTGAAACTGTGTGTTCATACAAAATATATTTAAAACCCTATTTCTTTTGGGTTTATATTTAAGATAAATTTCAAAATTGTGTGTGTGTGTGTGTGTAATGAGATTAGAATATAAAACAATGACAGACACCTGTTTTTCATTTCCAACTATAAACCATTGCTTCAGCTATCAGGCCAGAATGATTTCATATGGGATTTAACTACTTCAAATATCAGGACTAATTTTTCCCTCTGCAGATAACCCATCAACATTTATATTATTATTTCCTAGGAGATATGTAATGAAAAGTAAAAAAAAAAAAAAAGTTCTTATTTGAACAATAAGTGCACATTACTCCAGCTGGGGCCATCTGCAGGGAGACAAAGTAGGTCAGCACAGTGTCTCATCAGCATTTCTTTTCTCTTGCAAATCCACCTGACTGAGGCTGCAAAGAAAACAATTAGATGAGTCCTTTGGTTCAGAAATGCCATTACTAAGATGACTGTTTAATTCCATGGCCTAGTTAAGTTCTATTTTCAATTTTAACAGCACCATCATCAAACCTTTCAGAGGACTCTTTTATTGGTATGTTTATTTTCAGAAGATAATATTACATAATGGAGAACTAACAGTATTTAGAATCAGGAAAAATCTATATTTTAATCTGTTTTGATGCTATGATTTGAAGGTGTTCCCTAAATTTCAAGTTAGAAATGTACTTGCCAATGCAATAGTCTTCAGATTCCAGAACTATACTTAATGATTGGTCCTCACAAAGCTGTGTTGTTATAGATGGGTTGATTTCTCTACCACAGGAAGGAGTAGGTTCAGTATCTGGGGTAGGTTTGTTGTGAAGTTCCCCCAAGTTAACAATGTTGCCCTCTTCGTGTTCTTTTACCATCCATTTTGTGCTATAGAATGACATAGATTGAGGGGCCTTATTTATTATCAACACTTTGTAACTGGAATCTCCAGAACACAGAAATTAATGGATAAAGATTTCTTCTATAAAGAATATATCATCTAGCCTGTGTTAGTATTATATGCTCTATTATAGAAGCAACAGAACAAACTAAGAGATTCTTGAGAGATTACTAAGGTACCTACTCTCTTTTGAGTAATAGTTTCCATCTACTTATTGTTTAACATGTGACTTTTATGGTTTACATATTTTATAGTCATTATTTCATTTATTTTATATCTCTAATATGACTAACATGTTAGCTTTAGTCCTTTTTTGCAGATGAAAATCAAGCAAATAAAAATGAAACATTTAATTTGTTCCGTATAAACAATATATCTAAAGAACTAAGTGGGAATTTAAACTCACACATTGTGAATCTAAGTTATTACTTAATAAACACTATTAGCAAACATATATAATCAGTTTCCTTAACAGAATGAAAAATAGAAACTAGCTTTAATTGTCTGCAGGAAGGATAGGCAGGTAGGATTAGAACGTTTATTTATTCTCTTAAAGTAATTTAGAGCAGAAAGCAATGTACTTGATAAATGTATTATCCGTATTAATGTAACTCTTATCCTATTTGCTTCAAGAAAATAGTAGTTGATGTCAGAACAATGTTTCCAACCTAATGACATGAGAAGTAAAAACACATGGAAGGATAACTATAAAATAATGAATGTACAGGGCAGATACAAATAATTTGTTTAATATACATATGAAATTGTTTTAAAATTGAATTTTAATATTGAGAATATTTTCAAATACATATGTTTTCTACATGTGAAATATCTGCTTGGCCAAACTATGAATAACTTTCTAATACCAAACTTAAGGAATGATAAAATATTCACAAATATAAAGAAGAAAAACCTTTAGATAGACTTGAAGTCCGCAGCTTAACATGGTTGACTATACAAATAGATTAGCCTTTAACTTTAGCTCTTGATGTTTACAAGGTAACTCATGAAGTCAAGGAACACATTTACACTCTGGAAAGGTTGTACTAGGGATGTGTTAGCTGCTTGTATTGTTATATACTCCTGGTTCTTTAGAAATCAGTTTTGCATTGAAACAATATCCTGTTTAAATTTTCATGACTAAATTTGTATCTATTGAAATATTTTCAGCCCTTTAAAAATGTTATGATTTTACTTGCTCTGAACACAGAAAAATTACTTCGTTTCCTCACATGATGCCATTCGTTTTGTGCTGTAAGTGTGAACAATTGGAGACATTAAATCATACTTATAAGACAACTAAAAAAATAATAAAAAAAAATAAAAGTGAAAAAAAATGTTATGATTTTACTTGCTCTGGGATTGGTAATTTGAAAATGCATTGTCGAGAGCGCGGTCTAAGTCCAAATCCGGACACCTCCTTCTCTGGGAAGAGAGTCATGTGACCAGGTTACGGCACTCGCAACCCTACACGGTCAAATGGTAAATAATTGGCAATGGACAAGCAGAGTGAAATTATATATTATATTTATTATTTAATTATATATTAGAATTTAATTATATTACTATTATCTAACCTAAACGTTATATTAACTATAGCTCAAACTCTTCTTCTCTTATGTCTGCCTTATATTGAATCACATATACACACTGCAATGCAAACAGGGCTGTTAATACTATAACAACAATATAAATCCACCACATCTCTAATTCTCCACAGCAAACATTTTATATGACCTGGCGAGAAGTCCTCGGGTGACTTGAGGTTCCTTCCAGCAGAGGAACGGGCTAACAGTACCGTGAATGGGACTGAACCGTCATCTGTCACTTGGTCATAGCTTATATACTATTCTTATGTTACACCCAATATACTCATTATAATATCTACTTAACACACTCCAAAATGGCTTCTTAAGATACTTAGGGTCTTCACGCCCTCTTATCTACACTCCGGCAGGCATGCACCAGAGACCTGCTTACAGACTCATTACATGCATGCTGATTGATATTATTATAATTCATCATTTCAGAACTCTTCAAAATAACTGTGCTCTTCTACAATTCCATAAAAATTTTTGTGGGCAACAAATTCATGTCATTGAATATTTTCAACTAATTTATACTATTATATACTTGGTTTCCTGCCTGCCATTTGAAAATAAAAGTGATTATTCTTTCTTTACTCTTTTGTAAAAATGTGACAATAATTTTCTTTATTATTACTTTTTTGCATCAACAGTAAGAGAGTAATTTCCTAAAAAAACACTTGCTTTTAATTATCTATGGCATGACGCAATGAGAGAATGATAGTTTGAGGAAATTATTTTAATAAGCTTCTAAGTTAAATACAAAATAATTAATTTCTTTATAAAATGTTTACACAAATGAATCATACTTTCTCTCAGCTTATCCTTTTCCTCATTTCCCCTCACCTGGCCTCCTTTGTCATGTCTTTATTGGTCTCTGTATTGTCCCTCCTCCTGCTTTCTTGATAAAAGCATTCGTTTCTTTTACCACAACCCCATTTGTGACATATTATAGTGAGATGAAAAGAAATATTTTTTCTAACCAGATATGTCAGCAAAGACAGATACAGTAAGGATTTCAACAGGTCTAACTTGGGAAACCAATAAGTGTACTGGCACTACTCACAAAAAATGTGAAAGAGGTGGCATGCACAAACATTGACTCATATCTAACTGTATCTCCCTCAGGTGAACCATATGAATGATGACCTCTGATCAAGAGAACAGATTATATGGCCTGGGTGGAGACTGAACATTCCGTCTGGATGTGATCAATGACCTGGGTAAGTGACAAGTCCTCAGGAAGGGAGGGCCATGATTAGGAAGGCAAGTTTTCCTTAAGCCTAAAGAAATCTCTGAAATTAATATTTAATGAGATGCTATAATTTCCTCCCATAAACTTCCACCCCAACACAGTTTCTACAAATAAAATAGCCCTGATTCTCAACCTCAAAATTTCATTTGACTTTTTACTGACTGTATTGGAGTATGCTGTGGGCACCACATTACTTGAGTTGTCAAATGTGAAGAAATACTGATGCCATGACTTGAATATTTCATTCCTATTAGATATCTTTGCATAGGGCTAAAAGTTCTTAGGGATTAATGTAAAAGTAACTAATGTTTTACTCACCTGAGAACTCTGATAGATACAAGAATGACAGACCCAGCAAGACAAACCCACATAACATGTTGGCACAAATGAGAGTAACCAGACATTTTCTAATTGGGTATAAAGTCTACTCTGCAAGATTGAACTCATGCCTGGTATTATTAGCTGAACCAAAACAATGTATCTGCATAGATAGTAGGCTCTAGTGAAAACCCTAATACCGACCATTATTCTTATATGGACATACTAACAAACTTATCCCCAAGTGCTTATCTTTATATTTGCATATTTGTACATCTCTAAATCCTCAATCAGAGTAGCCTTATTTTTTAATAGATGGCAATTAATAACTGGATCAAAATTTGTCTGCAGCGTTTCAATCTTAAGATTTCAAGGCTAAGATATTTTGAAAGTTCCTAGAGTTTCCAGGTCTCATGCAGACATATAGATCAGAATTTGTGTCATCTCTATGAAGTAAATGTTCACATATTTCTACAATAGAGAATGTTTGTCTTTAATATAGCAAAACAATTCAAGCTGCACAATCAGCTACTTGAAAAATATTTAGGGCTTCAATAATGTGAGAATTAATGATGGCATTCAAATTTGAAAATTCACTGACAAACACATTTTTGGCTCAGAGAAAGAAAGTATTGGCTAAATCATGTGGAAACATCCTAGATATAATTAAAACAGGAGAGATATGCACAACAAAAACCAGATACAAATTTCTTATATGTAATTGTCCTCTTTTAAATTTCCTGTAGAAATTTAATTTTGAGTGAAAGTCCAGGGTTAGGTCACAGGCACAAAGCTGAATGTTTTTTGCTACATGTAGAAACACACTACAGACATTGTAACATTGGATTTCTTTCCATTTCTAGATACTCTATCTATCCAACATATGCTGGCCAAGTAACTTAGTATGAAAAATACCCCATACAGAGCCAACATTTTTTTTTGTCTAAAAGTTGATCACTTTCCCCCATGTTATATCTAATAAATTATACATATATTATTATAAAGTTATATAGTATATGTATAATAAAATATATATTTCCTTTGAATTTCACTGCCTTGCTGAGATGGTTTTGCATTGTACAACATAACATGCATGTAAAATTAGATTTAAGAAACACAATTCTATTAGATCTTTGGGTTATTTTACCTAATTAAATGTAACTGATTTGTTTTATGGAATAGCTGCTCATTTAGCAAGATCTTAACTAGAAAACACATTGTAGAATGCTACATATTTTTCACCTTACCAAATGTCATGAGTGAATCGAAAGGTAGTGGTCATAATCTCCTGAAATTAAGAGTATTTGTTACTTGGTCAAATCTTGGTTAAAACTGATTTTTATATTTATTGTATTATATCAATAAACCCAACATTCATTAGTAAAACTTGAACCACATTATTTAAACCATAGTCTTTACATAATTCATTGTCCTTACAAAATTCATAGTTTTAATTTTAGAGCTTTATACCCATTTACACTTATAGTAGCTTTAATATGTATAAAATTGAAGCTTAAATACAGTACACCACAAACGAAAGATCATAATTTAACACCTTTTCTGTTGGGACATGACTCTATATATGCTTAAAAATAACAGGCCACAATTTACTAACTGCATGTATAAGTTGATATTCAAGTGTTTGTTAGGGTAATGGGAGTATGGAGTATGAGCAAATATTTAGTTTAATCCTGTGCATAAATGACACAGAATAAAAAAATTATTTTGCATATAAATAACTTACAAACTGGAAATTATAAAATTAGTTTATTCATAGCCTGGCCCACATCACCAAGGTAAGCCTCCTGAACCATCAAAGGCCAGACCACCTCCCTGAGAACAAGGAAATCCACTGTGTTCCTCTACTCTGCCTAAGCCCACCCAGTATAACCCCAACTGTCTTTCCTCTCCTTGTCACCATATCCCAGACTGTACCTGTGACAGAAACCTCCTAACCCCCCAGATGCAAGACCAGAGTCCTGAAACTCAGGTAAGACAAAAGTATAACCTGAACTTCCCCTCTGTTCCTTATCACAGTATCCTGAACCACACCTCCTGTGGAAATCTCATACCCTACCAGAAACCTAACCAGCATTCAGAACCCCAGAGGCCAAGCTAGTCTCCTGAACACCAGGAAGAAACCTTTTATTCCTCCAGAAGCCAGGCTAGCATCCTGAATCCCAGAGGACCCCTCCCCTCAGACTGATAAGAGGCTATGCACAGCACCAGTGTACCAGCCCCCAAATTGGAAGACAACCCTCTGTTCAATCAGAGGCCATCCAGATCATTAGAATTATAGCTCCCAACTTGGGCAGAAGACCGTCCACTCAACCACAGGCCACTCCAGCAAGATGACCAAAGAAGAAATAGAAAAGAAGAAAACACCCATCTAACAAATACATATTCAAAAATAAGCAACTAGACCCATAATAACTCCAAATTCAGATGCCTAGACTGTGCAAGTACAAAATAAAGAACAACCAGGGCAATAGCCATTCCACTACAGTAAGCTCTGGATATGCCAAAGAGCTCAAGTACAAGAAAATGACCTCAAAACCAACTTTTTGGTGAAAGTGGACTTAAAGAAGAAATGAATAAATCCCTTAAAGAAATCAAGTAAAAAGATAATAAAAATACTACAGGAAACCAATAAATGCCTTAAAGAATGTCAAAAAGGCTAAAAAATAGCAAACAAACATTTCAAGGAAATGAATAAAACTGTGCATGACCTGAAAATGGAAATAAAAACAGTAAAGAAAACACAACTAAGGGAATTCTCAAAGTGGAAAATCTACATAAGTGAACAGGAACTACAGTCATAAGCATCACCTACAGGATGTAAGAGATAGAAGAGGGAATCTCAAGCACTGAAGATACAACAGAAAAAACAGATATACCACTCAAAGAAAATGTTAAATCTAAGAAATATCTGACATAAAACATCCAGGAAATACGGAACATCATAAAAACACCAAATGTAAAAGTAATAGGAATAGAATAAAGAGAACATTGTCAACTCAAAGGACCACAAAATATTTTAACAAAATCATAGAAGAAAATATTGCTAACCTTAAGAAGGTAATGCCTATAAAAGTACAATAACCTTAGAGAATGCCAAATAGAATGGATCAGAAAAGAGCCCCCCTGTCACATAGTAACCAAAACACTAAATACACAGAACAAAGAAAGAATATTAAAAACTTCAAGGAAAAAAAAAGAAGAAATAGCATTTAAATGCAGACTATTAGACTAATTACACACAGCTTCTCAATGGACTTTAAAATACAGAACAGCCGGGACAGATATGCTGAAGACTCTAAGAAAACACAAGTGGCAGACCAGACTACTATATCCAGCAAAAATTTAGTTAATCATAGATATAGGAAACAAGGTATTCCATGATAAAATCAAATTTAAATAATATATATCTTTAAATCACTCCTTACAGAGGTACCCGAAGTGAAAGTCCAAGGAGGTTAAATATACCCACATAAACACAGGGAATAAATAATGTCTTACCAGCAAAACCCAAAGAAAACACACACACACACACACACACACACACACACACACACACAAAACCACCAACACAAACCACTACAACAAAGCAGAAATTAACAATCATTGTTCATTGATAAATCTCAGTATCAATGGATTGAATTCCTCAATAGAAGACACAGACTATTTTAAAATCTTTCTTTAGAGACATAAAGTTCTTGATATACAGATCTTTCACTTGCTTGGTAACAGTTACTGGAAAGATATCTCATGCTCATCAACATAATAAAAATGACTATACTACCAAAAGCAATATACAGATTCAATGTAATTCTTATCAAAATACCAACACTTGTCTTGAAAGAACAGTTCTCAACTTTCAATGGAAAAACAAAAAACCCAGAATAGCTAAAACAATCCTGTAAAATAAAAGAGCATCTGGAGGTATCACAATCCCTAATTTCAAGCTGTACTATAGAGCAATTATTATAAAAACTGTGTCATACTGGCATAGAAACAGCTGATCAATGGAATTGAATCAAAGACCCAGAAGTAAACCTACACACCTACAGTCACTTAATTTTTGATGAAGAATCAAAAACAGTGCAATGGAAAAAGGAAAGCATCTTCAAGAAAAGGTACTGGTCTAACTGAATGTTGTCGCATCGACCTCGACCAGTAAGAACGACACAACTCGCAAAAGCTCTTCTCAAGCAGTTTATTCAGGTCCCTTGAAAACAGTCTTCCGAATAATCGAGCAGACCCAACCCACAGGCTAAATACTGTATGAACAGCCAATCAAGTAAAGCCACGTGGTGCTATCTTACAGGCCCACGTATGCGGAAGCAAGCCAGATCAGAGGCCTTATCCAAATATGGACTTGTTTACCACAGAGAGCGCTCACCATCGGGCTGGTGGAAGGCGGAAACCGGCGCCATCTTTAGGGGCGGCACGTCGCAGCTGTCTACAGTTCCCCCATTTTTGTTTTTGAAAGTGTTGGTAGAAGTCCCTGGAAAGGCTTCGTAATCCCCATACCTGGGGATCTCACGGCGGGCCTGAGCCTGTAGGAGGGCGGTGCTCAAACTGTTACTCATCTCTGGGTCAGCCTCCCCACTCAGGGCTGCCCTGTCTTAGGTGGCCGAGACTCACCCGTCCACTCCGTCACTGACTTACCAGACACTAATATCCGTGGAACGAATACTTCAGTGAAGATTTAAGGCCTCATGGCAGTGAGCCATGCCTGAGGGGACTGGCCCACCTCAATGGCGACAAGGGCCTTTACAATCATGGCTAAATTACGCTTCTGTGTGGCTCTCATATTGTAGATGCACCATAGGCAAACCAGGGAGGCTAGTATCATCAGTATCGCCAAAGAGCCTATGCTCTCCCACTCCTTAAGATGATCCATAGTCGTCTGTATCCAGGAAGTCAAACCATTAGCCAGACTCAGATCCACCCGAGTGGAGTTGATGTGGACGATTGTTGCTCTCAGCTCTCTCATCTTATTTTCAAAATCAGCCGACCAATCCTGTAAGAGGAGCTCTGACAATTGTTTAGACAGATTAGCAGCCTTTGTTAAATTTTGATACCACACCGAAGTAACACACAAACCCTGCATTTTCCACTCACACCCCAACTGTGCTAGTTACCAAAGAGTATCAATCTGTTCTTGTATTAAATCTATGCGTTGATTAACTATTATAAGGCCTCCTTTGAGATGAGAATTCATAGAGGTCTGAGTATCCAATGCCTGTGCAACATTGGCTGAGATGTCATTCAGGGCATTGGCAGTCTGTATAGAACTAGACAAGGCAATAGCTGAGGCAGTAGCCCCCACAGCAGCAACAGTGATGGTGGTAACAATAGCTGCAGTGATGCCAAAATCTCCTTTAAGCCTGAATAGCATCATGGTATTAGGGGCCTCTACAGGAACTGGTACATATCAAGGCATTGTAGTCACCACAGCCACAGGAAAGGCTGTGGCATTCCAGCACAGGGCATAAAAGCATGTGTCCGGAGTGCATACTAACTTTTCTTCACCCAAGGATGCACTCCCATTACTTACAATCCACAGAAAAGGAGGCCAGAGACACACTGGCGAGGCTGAAAAGGTCTTATTGCGGTAAGAATGAAATGAAGAATTCCAAGTACCAGAGCCACTACCGCTAGAAAAATCCATATTGGTAGCGGACCCTAGGGAAAAACTACCTCTTTGATAAATTCCTCCCCCAATCATAAATATAGTTCCCAAATCCATACAGCTACCATTTGCTCCACACAAAAGCCATAAATCAAAAGGATTGGTGGCAGTCTGCTGAGGATCCCTAGTAGATATATCAAGCATTCCTGTACAAGACTTATTCACTATATTACTAATCATAGGTCTAAAGGAAAAATAATCTTGTTGAACCCAAACTGCTCTGCGCCCCTGACATCCAGTCCAGGGAAAAGGTCCTTCCTCTCCTGCGGATCCTCTACAAAAAGGTGCCCAGCGTGGCTGTCTGGGGGAGTCCCGGTCAGAGACTCGTGTGGGCCACCACCCAACAAGACGAGAACCATTACTCAAAAATAAATCACCACCCCTACCCACAAACCTCAGTTGTGGTAAAAAATCTGCTGACTGCTGAGACAATTTCATGCATTTTGTATCATCTGACCTATTGAAGCTCATTAAAAAGCACAGACTACCCTTTAAGATGACATTTCTATTACCCTCTATAGGGCTTTTCTGATCATCAAAGGGAAGGTAGGGTAAGCCTAAGCTTCTATTACTGCTAAATAAGCATGGAAACACAGTTGCATCATGTCTGACCGGCATCAGCTTTGGGAATATAGACAGGATCCCCCATCTCGGCTCAGTCATTCCTGACATCATCACTGCTACTATCACCAGGAACCCCAGGAAGGTCTTCATGACGAATCTTCCTCACAAGGTGTTCTGGCACCCACACTGGATCTTGTTGATCCTGAGGAAAAACACAAACAGATCCTCTCGCCCATGTCAACACGGGGTCAGGCCCTCGCCTAGAGCCTGTCAAAATATCCTTCCACTTCACCATGCCTTTAGGTGGACCATGGGAATCCTGATGTCTGTCCGCTGCTGAGCGGCCTTGAGCACCCAAATTTAAAAAATTTAAAGTAAATAAGGCTAAAGACATTCTCTTCGTGGGGGTACGGCCTTGGCCTATTCCCCCTTTCTGTTTTTGCAAACATTCTTTCAAGGTGCGATGAGCATGCTCCACAATTCCTTGTCCTTGAGGATTATATGGTAATCCGTGATTAAGCTGTACCTCCATCTGGTTGCAGAAGGAGACAAAGGACTGAGCCGTATAGGCTGGTCCATTGTCCGTTTTCAGCTGTTGTGGTTTTCCCCATGCAGCCCAGGCTTCTAAGCAATGCCCTATGACATTGCGAGCCTTTTCTCCACTCATAAGTGTAGCATGTATGATACCTGAGCAGGTATCCACAGATACATGAATATATTTTAAGGTTCCAAACTCTGAAATGTGGGTAACGTCCATTTGCCAGATTTTGAGTGGCATCAATCCTCTAGGGTTCACTCCCACACTGGGAGGATGATGATGAATCACACACTGAGGACAGTCCAAAACCACTTGTCTAGCATCTGATCTAGACAAATGGAATTTCTGCTATAGAGTTTTTGCATTTGCAGGAAATAATTGGTGAAACTGTCTGGCTTGGTCCAGGAATGAGCTCCAAAAAATGCATTCCATCCTAGTCCATTGATCAACTTTATCATTACCCTCACTTAATGGTCCAGGTAATCCTGTATGTGCTCTGATATGTTGAATATAAAAACACCTTTTTCTCTGCCAGATTAAAACCTGTAACTCTTGTAATAAGGCACATACAGTATTACTATTCTTCACAGGACCTGCTAATTCTAGTACTTTCACTGCATTGACCACATAGACTGAATCTGAAATCAAATCGAATGCAAATTGACATCTTTTAAACACCTCAATTACTATTTTCAACTCTACTACTTAGGGGGAGCCCGGTTGAAATTGGCATAGCACCGGCTCTTGTCTTTCTATCAAATAGGCTCCGCAGCCTGTCTTTGAGCCATCAGTAAACACATTTGGTGACCCTTGAGGTGGTACTGCTGAAGTAACCTTAGGGAATATCACTGGGTGCTCTTTAAAAAATGATAGCAATGGATGCTTAGGATAATGGTTATCAATCACTCCTTCAAAGCTACCCTGCAATATTGCCCAATCATCTACAGTGCCACACAAAATCTTAATTTGATGACTGGAATAGGGCACTATTATACCGGCAGGAGCAACTCCAAAAGACTGCAAACATTGCTGGATACCATACAAGGCTAAAGCAGCAACTGCAGTGGGATAATGTTCTATGGATTTTTTTGGAGAAATCTTCGAATAAGTCCATAATAATGGTCCGTCCTGCCATAACAATCCTGTAGGTTGACCATAGGTGGCAAATATGCACAATGCAATGGGCTGTCCTTCCTGCCATCTCTTTAGGAAGGCACTCTGTAACCTTTCTTCCACTTTACATAAAGCTTTTCTTGCTTCTTCTGTTAATTGCCTAGGAGAATTAAGTGCTCAATCACCTTTCAAAATATCATATAGGGGTCTTATTTCATAATTTGGTGCTTCAAATAGCCTCTTACCAAATTGATATATCCTAACAACCTTTGAAAATCATTTAGAGTCTTTAAATTATCTTTTCTTATCTCAATCTTTTGAGGTATTATCTTTTCAGGTCCAACCTTTGCTCCTAAATAATTAACCACATTTTCCTTTTGAACCTTATCAGGAGCAATAAACAACCTTTTCTTTTTTAATAATTGAACTAATTCTTCATAGGCCTGATCTAACATTTGTTCACTCTTAGCTACCAGTAAGATATCATCCATATAATCAACACATCTCAGATCTGGAAAATTCTTTCTCAAGGGAGCAATGGCTTCCCCCACATACAGTTGGCACATAGTGGGGCTGTTTGCCATGCCCTGAGGTAGTATTACCCATTCAAACAGCTGATCAGGTTCTTCATGGTTACAGGATGGAATAGTAAATGCAAATCTCTCACTTTCTTTGGCACACAAAGGGATGGAGAAAAAAAACAATCCCTTATATTTATAACTATTTTGGGCCAAGAGGCTGGCAAAGATGATAAAAGCGGCAAGCCACGTTGCACTGGGCCCATGATCTGCATTTGTTGATTTATGGCACGCAGGTCATGCAATAATCTCCATTTTCCAGATTTCTTTTTAATGACAAAGATAGGTGTATTCCAGGGAGATACAGATGGCCTTATATGCTTTAAAGACATCAGTTCATCCACCAACTCTTTGGCTGCATTCAATTTGACAGAGGAAAGTGGCCACTGAGGAACCCATACTGGGTCCTCTTTCTTTCAAGTTATAGGAATGCCCTCCTCAGTGGCCCCTAGGAAAAACCCAGGCCCTGTCTCTTTCGTCTTTGCTGCATAGATATGGGACTCTTCCGCCCCTGAAAATATTTTCCTATTCCAAAGCCTGGAGCATATACCATATCTTGCATCATACGTTGGGCTGAATCAGAATAGTCATTACTCAATTTAAATCCCATATCCTTTAAAAGGTCTCTTCCCCAAAGGGAGATAGGGATCTCAAGTACATATGGCTGCATTTCTCCTGAGTGGTTTTCTTGGTCCTGCCACTTTAATAATCTTGCACTCATATCTGGAGTCTTAGCATAACCCAGGCCTTGAAGTGTTTGAGAAGAGGCTTGTATGGGCCAACCTGAAGGCCAGTCTTTCTTTGCTATGATACTCCTATCAGCCCCAGTATCCAAAAGGCCCAGGATCCTTTTACCATCAACTTTTAACTCCAAGACGGGGCGTTGGTCCAAATCCAAGGAGAGGAAAGTCAGATCCGTGCCCGTGGACCCAAAACCATCTTTTCCTGTCTCTTGATTCCTTGCCGCAAAGCGATCATGTAAGCTCGGCAACATGACCAACTGAGCAATTCTATCTCCAGGAGAGATAGCTGTCATACCACGGGGGGAGGCTACCATGATCTTAACCACTCCTGTATAATCTGGATCTATAATCCCAGGATGGACAATAAGTCCTCTCAAGGCTGATGATGACCTCCCTAACAACAAACCAACTGTACCAGGTTCAAGGGGTCCTTTAAAATCTGTTTCAATTAACTGGACCCCCATTTGGGGCGTTAATACGAGTCTGGTGTTGGAGCAGAGGTCCAATCCTGCTGAGCCTCCAGTGGCTCTCCACTGTCTCTCAGATGGCGGAGGGTTGGCCATCTCTCTTGATTCTGTTCTTTGTCCTGATTCTCTACTGCCCCATATATTTGTGGACCCTGGGGTCGTGGGCCCCACTGTCCGTTTTTTGGACGAGCACCACCATAACCTTGAGTCAAAGGCTGGCCATGGATGTCTGTCACTGAACGGCACTCATTATCCCAATGGTTCCCTTTCTTACATTTTGGGCATAACCCCGGCTGCCTGGGGCGTTGTGCACTTCCTGTAATTTCTGTACTCCTTCTCTCGGGGCACTGTCTTTTAAAGTGTCCCATCTTGCCACACTTAAAACAAACTCCTGGACTTCCTCCACCTTTTCTGGTCAACTGTACTACCGCGGCAGCAAGACCAGCATTAGTTAACGGCCCTCCAAGTTCTCTACACACTTTCATCCAGGCTTCTAGCCCTTTGTTCTTATAAGGGGTGATAGCGGCTCTACACTCTTTGGTGCATTGCTCATAGACCAACTGTTTTATTAGTGGCACAGCAGCATCTGGGTCACCAAAATCTTCCCTGCCGCTTCCACCAATCGTGCCACAAAGTCTGAAAAGGGCTCCATGGGGCCCTGTAGAATCTTAGTTAAGTTCCCATTCACCTCCCCTTTGTTAGGAAGGGATTTCCAAGCCTTATAGCTGCCTGGTTTATTTGTTCATAAACCTGATTGGGATATCCTGTCTGCTGGTTGGCAAATCTCCCCTGCCCAAGCAGCATACCTCTATCCCAGGCTGGATTTCCATTTCTCTGATTAATGGCTGCTTGCTCAGTGGCATACTCAATCAAGAAAGCTTTCCAGTCTAAGTATTGCCCTGGACTTAAGCAGGCGCAGGCCAGGCCACTCCAATCACTCGGGGTCATACAATGTCTGCTTACTTGAGCCAATATAAAAGAAGCAGTAATGCCATAGGTACAAACTGACTCTGCAAGGATTTTAATTACTTTAAAATCAAGCGGTTCCTCATACCTGTTCCTTTGTGGATCTTGGTATACCGGATAAGCAAACTGTAATTCTGTTCTTACTTGTGTCCACATCCCCGGGCAGAAAGATCTCCCTACTTTCAGGGACTGAACAGGCTGATCTATCTGAACGGCTTCTGGATATGGAGGGGGAGTTGAAGGCGCCGCGGCAATGGCTTCACTTACACCGACCGCAGCCAACATGGCTGAAGGCGCCGTGGCAACAGCTTTACTTACACTGACTGCGGCCAACGTGTCTTTCTCTTTTACCCTTTTCTTTTCCCTTTTTCTAATAGCAGTCTTCTCCAACTGTTCTATTAGAGCGTGTAGCTCCCCTTCAGAATCCGTGCCCTCTGAGTCCTCAAAATCTCTAAAATCTCTAAGATCGGGATAGAGAGGGACCTTCTTTTTGCTTCCCTTTTCACTGTCTGCCTGCTCAGATCTTTCACCTTTTTTGCTTCCCTTTTCACTGTCTGCCTGCTCAGATCTTTCCCCTTGCAGCAGTTCCAAAGCTGATTCTCCCTCCTTGATTGCTTTATAGCATCTCTGATCTTCTAAACAACTTCTCACCATCTTCCAAACCGGTCTTACTCCATGCTTCAGAGCACCTTGCTCCCAAGCAAAGTCCAAGTCCCTGCCTAATTTGTCCCAGCAGGATACCGTAAGATTCCTGGACACCGCAAACCACGGAGCCACGGAGTCTCATTCATTCAAAAATCTTTCTAGGGTTGACTTCTCAAGTTTCAATTTCCTAGCTAAGAGTAGCTCCTGAAGAGCCAGAAAAATTGGATGTGACTGAGACGATCCCATGATTAAAAATTTACTTTCAGTTCAGTTTCCCGCGAAACTTTACCTTTAGTTCGCAATTTCCACGAAACTTTACCTGTAGTTCGCAATTTCCGTGAAACTTTATTGTCCCAATTTATCCCAGGAACTTACCAGTGCACTGCCCCTGACTGCAGGAGTTCTGAGTCTTTTCTGGTTCCTCGTATGGGCCACCACTTGTCGCGTCGACCTCGACCAGCAAGAACGACACAACTCGCAAAAGCTCTCCTCAAGCAGTTTATTCAGGTCCCTTGAAAACAGTCTTCCGAATAATTGGGCAGACCCAACCCACAGGCTAAATACTATATAAACAGCCAATCAAGTAAAGCCACGTGGTGCTATCTTATAGGCCCACGTATGCGGAAGCAAGCCAGATCAGCGGCCTTAACCAAATATGGACTTGTTTACCACAGAGAGTGCTCACCATCGGGCTGGTGGAAGGCGGAAACCGACGCCATCTTTAGGGCGTGGCATGTCACAGCTCTCTACAGAATGTCAACATGTAGAAAGATGCAAATAGACCAATAATTATCACCTCCATAAAACATACATCCAAGTGGATCAAGGACCTCAACATAAAACCCGACACACTAAATCTAACTGAAGAGAAATTTTATTAAAGTCCTGTCTGGAACAGTCTTTGAGACTGGACCATATTATCAAGCCATTTTGAAATTGTTCTAGATATAGATTTTAGGGGAAACAGCTTTTGAGGCAATCTGTGAGGATGGTTCATCTGGACTCCTTGTCTTCTTTGGTGTCTGGTCCCTTTGGTCTGAAAATATATAATTTCTCACAAGTAACATATAGTTCTGTAATTACAAAAATGCCTTGGATGTTCAGGATACACAAATCAATCAAGATTTTCTGTTCTTTTTGGGGGGAGCAGAAGAAAGACATTTGTAAGTCTCCATTCATGCTATATGAACAAATGACATGTAATAATATTACATATATATGCTGTATATAGTCATGTATTTATCCATTAGTTCAGTAAGGTCATTATTATTTATTACTCAGTAAGTTTTACATTACTTACATAGTAAGTTTTTTCTTAAGGAAAAAATGTGTCATTATGAATTCTAGACTGTCCTTAGCAAGTAGCTTTATCAGTAGAGGTTCTGCTCTGACTTCATTGTTTATAGTATGCTGGTTTAGAATTCAGAGATTTGCCTGTTTCTGCCTTGAGTATGATGGGAATAAGGGCATGTGCCAATACCACCGTGATCAAATATTTCACTTAAATCCCAGAGAATAGTACTGTAATCCAGAGAGAAACTCTGAAGTGCAGTGACAATTCTAAATCTGTCCAAAATCCTTAAAAGTCTCTCATGTTTTAGCAATGCCAAACCACAAAAATATCCTATCTCCTGATATAGGGAAAAATCAAAGATATGTAAATAAAAATCAAGCAAAGAAACAAGAACATACCAAAAGCCTTAGTCTAACTGTACCATCCCATGCTGCAATTAAAGTTTTGTTCATTATTCCTTAGAATCTAGCTTTGGCTGCATTTCACTGGTGCGCCCATACCAGATACTTCTGGCAAGCATCTAGAGCCAGGGAGCTATGAGCTCCAGCTGTCATCAATTTTGTGTTATTTACCGGGCAGGGTCTCCCTCCTTCCCCCATTGTCATTGTAAGTAACTTAACATTCAAATTACAACTGTAAGCTCTTTTCTCTAAATCTATCTTAATCTGATCTTTCTCAAAAATGATACACAGAACCACAATTGTCTGTGTAAAAATCACCTGCATGCTAAGAGAAAAAAACTAAAATGGAATCCAAATATATTGAGACATTGCCAATTCCTCCATTTGTAATCTAGGTTGTTAATTCCACTCCCAAGCTCTGTCTAGAAGTCTGCTAGTTTTTCAGTATATAGGGAGAGCCAAGGCCTTAGCTCTCTGCCCCATGCTGCAAGGCAACAGCTTTCATTATGGGAGCTGCACCTTTGAAATGTATTTGGATTAAGCTCCCTGCTCTTTGTCTAGGAACCCGCCTTTCACCCAGGCCTTCTCAGGCAGTAAGCATTGATTCTAATTGCCCCATGTTGAGCACCATTTGTTGAATTAATTGATTAAAATATATACTGATGCAGCCCCTTACACAACAGCCATTTAGTGATTAATTTGTTCTCAAGTACTTAACCTGCACCTGAGTAATGCCATTTGGCCTTTTACCTGGGACTTTCCATTTAGCTGGTACTTGCTGTGCTTTCCTGATTCTGATTCTTTTGTTTTCCACTTCTGCTTGTTGTTTGACTCTGTAAGGAGATGGAAGTGTCATTCTGATGATCTTGTTTTCCATGCCTACTTGTTGTTCTCGGCCTATATAATCAGTTCAACCTTTAGTAAAGTTTGTCACCTTGAACATTGTATGTCTTGCTGTCCCACTTTGTCCTCTTTGTCTCTCCAACTCCTAGCCCCCTATACAGGTCATACAATCAGTAGTTGCAGGCAACTACAATTTACCAGTATTTATATTATATTTAATTAGGTTGGCAGTTGTTAATCCTTAACTCACCATTATAAATGACCACACAGACATCACATGGATTTTTAACAAGCTTTGGCCTAGATTGAACAATCTTAGCCCATTTAAGTTAGCTATTCTATATCCCAAATATGACCCCATATATACATATGTTTCCTTGAACTGCTATTCTCCATGCCACATGGAATGACGTTCTTTTCTCTAACCCATGTCATGTGTGCCCTCCTTCCTGCTATTTGCTGCTTGTCCTGGAGGCTTCTTCTACTCAAGAACCTCTCTGCTTCAGAAGCCCACTACTTACTCCTGCCTACCTCTGTCTTTGCCCAATCTCAGGCCACAGCCTTTATTCAACCAATCAGAGAAAATTTAAGTAACACACAGCAAGCAGGACCCATTAATTAACATTTAGATGCATATACATCAACATCAAAGGTAGATATTTTCCAAGCAATGGCCCCTAAAGGCAATCTGGTATAGCCATTCTACTATCTAACAAAATAGACTTCTAATAAAAATTAATCAAGTGAGATGAGAAGGACAATACATATTCATCAAAGGAGAAGTCTACCAAGATGACAATTCAATTTTCAATATTTTCCCACAATGCAAGGACACCCACATTTATAAAAGAAACATTACTAAAACTTAAACCACGCACTGTGGTAAAGGATACTTCAATACATTAGTCTCATAAACATACATGTCATCTGCACAAAATTTCCACAGAGAAATAATAGAATTATGAGACACTATGCACCAAATGGACCTAAAAGATATCTACAGAACATTTCACCCAAACACAAAACAGTACACCTTCTTCACAGCACCTCACAGAACATTCTCCAAAATTTACCACATACTTGGTCATAAAGGAGGTCTCAGCAGATATAAGAAAATTCAAATAACACCTTGCATCCTATCAGATCCTACCAGTTGGATTTCAACCATGGCAGAAACAACACAAAGCCTACCAACTCATGGAAACTGAACAACTTTATGCTGAATGACTCTTGTGTCAAGACAAAAACAAGGAAATTAAGGACTTCCCAGAATTCAATGAAAATGAACACACAAAATACCTAAACTTATGTGACACAATGAAAGTTGGGCTCAGAAAAGTTTATAGTACTAAGTGTCTTCATAAAGAAATTGGCAA
The DNA here is from genome assembly GCA_907164525.1 of Lophiomys imhausi. NCBI lineage: Eukaryota > Metazoa > Chordata > Mammalia > Rodentia > Muridae > Lophiomys > Lophiomys imhausi. Next base: position 14,284,711 of record CAJQZJ010009649.1, on the reverse strand, counting down.
AATCTGATACTATCAAATTCACAACACACATCAAAGTTCTAGATCACAAAGAAGCAAATCGACCCAGCAGTAGTAGACAATAGAAAATAATCAAATTAAGGACTGAAATCAATAAAAGAGAAACAAAAGAATAATACATAGAACATAGAATCAATAAAACAAAGAGTTGATTCTTGGAGAAAATCAACAAGATAGACAAACACTTGTTCGAATTAATTAAAAGAAACATAGAGAACATATCCAAATTAACAAATTCAAAAACAAAAAGGTGAACAAAACAACAGACACCCAGAAAATTCAAGTAATCATTAGGTTTACTTAAAAATCCTACACTCCACAAAATTGGAAAATCTAAAAGAAATGAACAATTTTCTGGATATATATCACTTACCAAAGTTAAATAAAGATCCAACAACCAACTTAAATAGAAATATAACTTCAAAGGAAATAGAATCAATCATTAATATCTACCACTCAATAAAGGGCCAGGGCCAGACAGTTTTATTGAAGAATTCTATTTCAAAAATTCTAGTTCAAAAAAAATTTCAGACTTTCAAAGGAGAGTTAACACCAATCCTCCTCAAATTATTCCACAAAATAGAAACAGAAGGAACATTGCCAAATTTATTTTGTGAAGCCACAGTCATCTTTAAAACCAAACCACAAGGATTCAACAAAGAAAGAAAATTAGAGTAACTTACCTCATGAACATAGATTTTAAAAATACTCAATTAAGTATTTCCAAGTCAAAAAAGGATAATCCACAATAATCAAGTAAGCTTTATCCAAGACATGCAGGGATGGTTCAACATAAATGAAAAAAATCTATCAATATAATCTACCATATAAACAGAGTGAAAGAAAAAAACTCACATGATCATGTCATGGAACCCTGGAAAAGAGCTTTGGCAAAATCTAAAACCCCTTCATGATAAAAGTCTTGGATCTGGGATAAAAGGAACAGATCTAAACATAATACAGGCAATTTATGTAAAGCCAATAGCTATCATCAAATTAAATGACAAAAATCTCAAAATAATTACACACAAATCAAGAACAAATGAAGGCTGTTTACTCTTTCCATAACTATTCAATATAATACTTGATTCTAGTTATAATAGGACAACTAAAGGACATAAAGGGGTTTCAAATTCGAAAGGAAGATGCCAAAGAATCACTCTTTGTAGGTGACATAGTATATATATATATATATATATATATATATATATATATATATATGAGACCACAAAAATTCTATCAGGGAACTCCTACAGGGATACAGGGATAAAGTCCTTTATTGATGTGGCTGGATACACGATTAAGTAAAAAAATAAATAAATAAAATCAGTAAACCTCATATACAAATGACAAAGGAATCAGGAAAGCAACACTGCTCACAATAGGTACAAACAATATAAAATATCTTAAGCTAACTCTCACCAAGAAAGTGAAAGACCTGTGTGATAAAATATTTAGGTCGTTAAAGAAGAAAATTGAAGAAGGTATCAGAAGATGGAAAGATCTCCTATGCTAATGGATCAGTAGGATCTACATAATAAAAGTTATCATCTTATCAAAAGCTATCTACAGATTCAATGTAATTTCCATCAAAATTCCAACACAGTACTTTGCAGATCTTGAAAGAGCAGTACTCAACTTAATACAGAAAAACAAAAAACCTAGGATAATTCAAACAATCCTGTACAATAAAACAACACCTGAAGATATCAGTTCCCTTGCTTTCAAGATGTATTACAGAGCAATAGTGATAAAAACTGCTTGGTATTGTCATAAAAATAGATGGGTTGATTAATGGCAATGAAATGAAGACCTAGACATAAATTTGAAAAACCATGGACACCCATTTTTTTTATAAAGAAGCCAGAAATATATAATGGAAAAAAAGAGAACATCTTGAACAAATGTTAGTGGTCTAATGGATTTCTGTATGCAGAAGAATCTAAATAGACCCTTTTCTATCACACTGCACAAGTTCAAGTATAAGAAGATCAGAGACTTAACATAAAACTAGAAGCAACATCTGATAGAAGAGAATTTGGGGAATAGCCCTGAACACATTGGCACAGGACACTTTCTGAACAAAACACCATTAGCACAGGCACTAAGATCAACAATTAATAAATAAACAGGACCTCATGAAACTGAAAAATGTCTGTAAGGTAAAGAACACTGTCAATAGGAAAATATGGCAACTCAGAGAATGGGAAAATATCTTCATCAACTCCACTTCTGACAGAGGGCTAATATTTTTAATATACAAAGAACTCAAGAAACTAGACATCAACAAACTAAATAATCCAATTAAAATTGGGGCACAGATCTAAAAAGAATTCTCAACAGAGGATTCTCAAATGGCCAAGAAACACAGAAATCTTCAACATTATTAGCCATCAGAGAAATACAAATCAAAACAACTTTGAGATTCCATCTACCTGTCAGAATCATTAAGATAAAAACCACAAGTGATAGCTCATGCTAGTGATGGTGTGGAGCAAAGGGAACACTCCAGCCTTGCTGGTAGGATTTCACACTTGTAGTCACTTTGGAAATCAGCATGGCATTTCCCCAGAAGAGTGAGAAATGATCTACCTCAAAATCCAGCTATACCACTCTTTGGCATATACCCAAAGGACCCTTTATCCTACTACAAGGACACTTACTAAACTATGTCCATAGCACCGATATTTTTAATAGTCAGAAACAGGAAACAATCTAGATGTCCTTCATCCTAAAAATAGATTAAAAAACAAAAACAAACTGTACATCTACTTAATGGTTACTCAGCTACTAAAAACAAAATAGCATCAAGAAATTTGCTTGCAGACTTAAAATGATGCCATTTAATGGGAAGAAAGGAAGTGAAGCTGACAAGAAGCCTTTGTGATAGAAGACACTTCAGGATGTGAGGTCATGGCTCTCTGTTAGGATGGTGACCAGGAGAACAGTTTACTCAGAGAAATAGTGTCCTACCTGGGATTTAAAGCAAAGTTTAAGCAATAAATACACATGCATATGTCTTTATATATACATATTACATACACATCTATAAATATATCATGCATGCTGATGTATAAGTACATGTATATGTATATTTATGATCTATCAAGTTATTAATTAAAAAGGAGAGACTTTAAGAAGCAAAAGAAAAAAAAAAGAAATTTGCTTGCAAATGGATGGAATTGGGAAAAAAAAATCATCCAGAATAAGGTAACCCAGAAAGACAAACAGGATATTTACTCACTTATAAGTGAGTATTAGCTGTACATTAAAGGATATTCTCATGCTACAATCCACAGGTTGAGAGAGGGTAAGTAACAAGGAGGGCTTAAGGGGAGGTGCACGCATCTTCCTGGAAAGGGGAAATAGAATTGATATTGCTGGTGGGCTGGGAATGGTGGGAGCAAGAACAGGAGAATTAGGTCTGGGGTGGGGAATACGGAGGGAGAAAATACTAGATCTGACTGGACTTGTGTGGCATTATAGGGGTGAAATAGAAACCTAGTGCAAGGGAAACTCCATGAGAGAGACATTAACAAAGACTCAGAGTAATGGGGGACCCAGATCCTGAACTACTCATCCTCTGTAACTAGGCAAGGCTTCAAGTGGAGATCTTGGAACACCAACCCAGCTCCCAAATCTCCAACCTACAGTTTGTCATTCCTGCAGATTGTGCTGGGACCAGAGTCTAGCATAATCATCATCAGAGCGACCAGAGACTTCATCCAAAAATGCATGTGAGAAGATGTAGAGTCCCACGGCCAAATATTAGGCGGAGTACTGGGAATCCTGAAGAACAGGAGGAAGTATTAGAGGAGATGGAGGGGTCAAGGACACCACAAGGACATGACCCACAAAATCATCTGACCAGGACTCAAGTAGGTTCACAGAGATCGGGGAGCCAGTATAGGTCTGACTAGGTTCTCTGCATATATATTATGGCTATATTGGTTGGCGTTTATGTGAGATTCCTAACAGTGTCAGTGGGTGCTGTCTCACTCTTGCCGGCTTTTAGGATCCTTTTCCTCTTACTGGGTTGCCTCCTCCAGCCTTGATATGAGAATAAGTGTGGTCTCATTGTAGTCTGTTATGCTATGTCTACTTTATGTCCCTGGGAGTCCTGGTCTTTTTCAAGGGGATGTGGAAGAGGTTGGAAAAGAGAAAGTATATGCAGGGATAGAATGGAAAGGGGAAGGAGGAACTGCAGTTAAGATAGAATGTATGAGAAGAGAATAGATTAAAAAGGGAAAAAAGAAAATGTGTGTTTGCAAGGTGATTATTCAGATGTTAAAAATTTTTAATAAAGAGAAAATTAGTTTATCTTCATGGACAAATAGAGAGGCTAATGTTTCTTAGTTTTGTTTTGTTTCTTAAATAGGATGCATTGGGATACTAATTTCAAATAAATGAATAAATTCACATATAACATTTGCTTGATATTTATCAGTAGTCTCAAAGTAAAATATGTCTTATTTTGGTTTAACACTTTCAATTCACAAAAGATAAAGATAACTTTGGGGACAATGTATATAGTTCCCTAGCCTTTGAAAAATATATTTTGAGGCTTAGATGATTCAACATGTTTTATATACTCAACTCATTTTTTTCCCCCAGCTGCCTTCAATGTAATCTGAGGAAAGCTGCATGAACCACTTGCACTCTGCCCTGGCAACTTGCATTCTGAGTCAATTCCTGATGAAATCCAGCCAGAAAAGTCAGAGTCCACTTCAAATAGCTGTGGAAATACTTTTTAAACTGTCGAGACTGATCCTGTAGTCATTTGTAACTTTATTAGCTTTCTTCTGAGAGACTATATTCATGTAAAAATGCTTCAAGAAGATAGAGCAGAATGAAGCAGAATTTTTTTCGCTGTCATTTACCAGTTGTAGTTATATAGATTTTAAAATATCTGGTGTATGGGGTATAGAAAGCAAATTATGACACTGATGTAATGTTTCTCAATGTTTTAAAATACTCCAGTGGAAATGACTGCATAAAAAGCAAATACTATTTAATTATGTAATCTGTATAAAACTATACTATTGTTTCCATAAATACTAAAAGATTAATGAGATGACCAGTAAAATCATTTACCATGCCCTTAATTTACCTCAGTGAATAAATAACAACTTTCTTTCTTTAGAATAACTGAAATAGCAAGTAAAAGGTGTAATCTACCTTTAATGGATCAAGAGATAGTATGTGTCCTATAAACACTACTGTAAGAAAACCTTCCCTGGAGAGTTAAAAGTCATTGAACCAATATTCAGATTGCTTTGCATTGGCAAGTAGATCATCATATTTTTCTCCTATATTTTCTACCAGAACAAATTCTAAGTTGAAACAACTCCATTCATACATATTTATTATTGAAATAATACATTTAGGAAAAGAATAGTAAATACCTAATTTACTTTTTAAAAAAATATGAATATAGTAGCAGAATTCATACTATGTCAAGCTGATATGCATTATATGATTGCAGTATATAACAAAAATAGAAAATATAAAAATAAAAAGCTCTCTTAAATAACTTTCTTGTGAAAAACATTAATAGTAAAAATATCCAGTTAAGGTTTTCAAGTGAATAAATTACTCATAGGAAATAAAATATGTCCTTTTTTAGGAAGGCACTAAGTCTGAAAACCTATTATATGCAAAAAACATTTGATCCATGAATATTAATTCAACATACAAAATAATTTACTGATATTAAGTTATACATCAATTATATTGATATGTAGTCATCCCTCATATTTATGTAAAATGGCAAATTTTGAAAAAAGTTTAAAAACATTTACTTCATTAATATGGGTTAAAACTATATATATGGATATATGTTTAACATATTTCAGCATTTAGTCTTCTTTTTCAATGAAGAGGAAAGAGTTGGTCTAATTATGTTACTGTTGTTGAGTGAAAAATGTTTCACTATAGTCACAACTCTCCAGTAGGGAACCCAATAACCATATATGCTCAAATATTTTATAGGATAGCCCACATAAATGTCTTATAAATTGTGGACATTCTGACATATATACTACATCATTTTAATGCTAAATAATAAACGCTATACATGTAATACTTGTATTGCAGTGTCTAGAGAATTTTATGTACATGTTCATCAAAAAACAATGCATTTTTTCAAATATTTTCATCTATGATTGAGTTTGTGGATATCAAAGTCATAGATTGCTGGATAAATACTGGTTCATGGCAATTTTCAAGAGTCCTAAATATGTTTATTCATTTTCAAATAAAGAAAAAAATAATTGATTAGTAATTTATATAAGACAATATCTATTTTTGTTGCACATAGCAGGCTAATATTTCTATATAAATTTAAGCATTTATTACATATAAGTAATACAAAAGATAAAGAAAGGTGCTGTTGTTTATTTATTGAGAGAACTTTATGAAGAAGCTGTTTCAAGTACTTTCCTTTAAGTGTTACAGATAATGAGATAGAGATACAATTAGAAACACATACTTCTTTACAGTTGTTATAAAAATATTACATTCCTATCAGTAAATTATTAAATGTAAAAAGACCAAAATAGAAAATGAAATGAAATAATTCTAAGAAATTATACTATGTATATGTATGTATATTTAAAGGCATATTTCATTTTAGAATTTCTCAAGAATGTTTCTACTTGTAACATGTCTATCACAATTTGACTTATATATCTGGATTATCAATATTTATTCCTCTTTGTTTACAAACTAATTCTATATAGTTTTAGTCATGTGTTATCAACCATTACCCAAATACAATTGAGTTGAAATTACTGAAAATATAAAATTCATAAAATTTTAAAAATATGACATATTTTACTGTGGTGTAATTGTCCAATGTGTCAAAGTTGAACCTAAATCAATATAGCATTTGAAATGGAAATTCATCACTAAAGAGCAGTACTTGGGGACGGGTTATCAATGATGGAAAATTACTGATGAGGAACATCAAAATTTAGAGGGATTGTGTCCAACTGCACTTCATACATTTCTTGCTGAAGACAACCTCCTGTAATATTACCTGAATGACCATAGAGGAAAAGTAACCAAATTAGATTAGTATTTTAACCCAATATTCATAGTGGAGGACTCTAGCTGAAGAGTTTAGTATCTTTTAAAAAATGTAATTCATAGCGATGTACATACACAGAATGAAGAAAACATTTAAGAACTTAATTGAAATTTGATTAATCAAAGCAATTTTCAGTAGACTTACTACTGATGCATAAGACCTAAGTTGCCAATGACTATCATGTTAATAGTACATGGTATGAAACTGAATATAGGATTTTTTTGGGAGATCTACAGAATATAAATGGATGTGAGAATCAAGACATAGTCATTTCACAACATTAGTTCTTATTCTAGACTCAGCAGATCATTAGAGGTATTTGGGGGAGTGTTAACCTGATTTACAAAGTCATGGAAGTGTTAATTGATCCAATGAATCCTTTGAACCAGTAGTTTAAACTGCAAATGAATAATGAACTTCATTAAAAATAAAAACTGTAATTAATTGCAAGCCAAAACTAGAACCAAAATATGTTTCCTGTTGTTACACTTATGAAAAACTGACTACTGTTTTTCAGAGGGCAAGTTTTATAGCGTTTATCTGTCTAATACTCAGGGTATCCTAAGAATCCTAAAGACAAAATGAACATATCTTGTATTGTTGAATAAAAGTAATGTGTTCTTTTTTAAGATTTTTTTTATTAATTTTTTTTTCAAGTTACATCTCCATCAAAGTCCCCTCCCTCCATCCCTCCAGGTCCCACCCTTCCTCCATCTTCCCTATCTATATCCTCTCCTTCTTCTTGAATGAGAGGAGCCCCCATATATCAACCGTTCATCAGTCACATGATGGCTAAGAGCTTCCTCCTGTACTGGGACCTGATATGGTAGCCCAGCTAGTAGGGTAAGGTATTCCACTACTATTGTTCATGACTCCCTGTTGGGGGGAGTTTTTTGTAGGACAGTTATGCTAGATTTCTGCCTGTGTGGGTCTGTGGGTTGTAGGATGTAAACTTACAGACACAAACATTGTGTTGTTGATGAATTTTGCTCCTTAACAGTTTCATTCATATATGTAATTCATTGTTGTTTACCCTTTCCAGCACTATTTCATTTTCTTCATACCACTTGCACTCCTCTGTTTCCATACAAATTTATTCCCAATATTCAGGGCTTTTTATATGGCTTTGTGTCCCACAGAGTTTAACTAGGACCATCTGTGTTACTTTGATTTTGGAAAAAATACTAACTCTGATTTCCCCTCAGTTCCAGAATTGATTAGTTCCCAATAGGTCAACAGCAATAAAGGACCAATAAGCCCTTTCCCAGTAAAGCTGCCTGTGGTCCAACCTCTGAGAGTCAGCACAGCTGCTCTGAGCTCATGATTGCTATCCTGTTGTTCCTAGAAGATGTCATTTCACAGTTCTTCTCTCTATCTCCTGGCTATTATATTCCCTCTCTCCTCCTCTGCTATCTTTCCCATACCTTCAGGATGTGATACAAGCATCTTGTTTTGACAAGAGTACTCAACCATCCTGTATCTTTCAGAATCTTGTGCTCCCTGGGGTCTGCATTTCCTTGAGTTCACTTCAGTGAGAAACTTCTCTGACTAAGATTGAAAGTAGCCTTTGCCTAAAGGTTACAAAAATAGGTATTTACAGAACGTATCTCTTTTAACAAAAATGCCTCATTTTCTTCAGATAGTGCACATTTATTCTATATGTGTATATTTATTTGTATGTGTGTGATAAAAAGAAACACAAAGACTTTAAAATAGGAAAAAAAAAAACCTTCAATAAGGACAGGAACAAACCAGGGCCATGCTATGCTAGAAAACATGCCAATGCAGAGCAGAATTTATTGACTCATGTTTCTCAGAAATGATGTTTAATTGAACTTTGCCTACTAACTCCATTTCCTGGAATGAACAGAATGAACAGTCCACAGTTCTAAAAGAACATCATCTGAATGACATGCTATTACTTGGCATCTCTTGTAAGCTTTTTATTTGCATTTATTGGTGGTGTTCGTATTCAGATTTTTAAAAATGTTTATTTATTACCTCAAGTTACATCTCCATCTCAGACACCTCCCTCCACTCCTCCTGGGCCTACCCTCCCACCCTCTCCCACTTCTCCCAAAATTCATAATTCTTTTTTTTAATAATTAGGCCACATTTATGATAAATTATAAGGTATAACATACTTTCCCAATGTCCCATCCATATATATTTGGCAACTGATATTAATATTCTATTATCTATCTATCTATCTATCTATCTATCTATCTATCTATCTATCTATCTATCTCCATGAGTTTAAAGTTCTATACCTAACTCAGTTTCTATCTTAACTTGCATTACCAAATTAAAAACATTAAAGACCTAGAACATCTTTTTAATTCCTAAAAAACTTAAAATTTAACCATGAGACTATAACTATCTAATCTTCAACCATATCAGAGACCTGAGAAGGGTAAATATATCTAATTATACAGGAAGCTCAGAGCCAGCATCTTCCAAAACTATGACAGACAACTGGCTGCCTGGATAGTCCCCAATTTATCTCCACAAATTAGGGCATCTATCTTCAACCTCTTGGCCCAGTATCTCTGACAGACATTAATTGTAAAGCAAGAATTATGAAGGACTTACCTACCCTGTCTTGGCAGTTAGGTTGTAGACTTATCTGCTTCTGAGTACTGTCCTTTTCAGACAGCATTCTGTCTACAGTTGAACAAGGGATTTTTCTTGCCCACTGACAGACTTGCCACTAATTCAACCATCTCCAAATGGAGATTCTTTGATGCTCATCCTCAAGGTTAACTCTTTTTAAGGGATTTACCTAGGTAACGCTTAAAAATACAATGTGAAGTTTTGGCCTATTGATAGCAACTGTCACAAACTGTTTAGTATAATTTAGAGATACAAACTGATAGTCATTCACACATGTCATTTGGTTAGGTACTAGCATACTTTATAACAGATGTTTTCTAAGTTAACCAGAAATAAAGTTGCTAAAAGACAAGCAACATTTGCTTATCCAAATATACAGAGATAGATAGGTGATCTTCCAAAACCTCAAGAGATCTGTAGAATTTGACATTCAAAGGTTTCTTTTTTTTTTTATATTTTTTGGAATATGTTAGTTTATTCTTAGAAGTAAACACGTAACATTTCTCAGATCCACATGAGTATCAGAGAACTGTCTCAGTGGGTAAACTTGGTTACTGCTAAGCCTCACGATCTGAGTTCAATCTCTGGGAGACTCATATTACTTCTACGTATTTTCTCATATTTCTGCACTTGGTCTGATTCGTATGCACACCCACCAGGACATAAGTAATTTGTAAACCCAAATAAGGACCA
>CAJQZJ010009649.1:14180399-14273132 GCA_907164525.1 Lophiomys imhausi | reverse complement strand
CCTCAGAGACCTGAGAGGGATAAATATATCTGATTATATAGGAAGTGTAGGGCCTGCAGCTTCCAAAACTAAAAAATGACATACCAGTGGCTGCCTGGACAGTTCCCATTTTCTCTCCATACATTACAGCATCAATCTTCAGCCATTTGGCCCCATTTCTCTGACAGACATTGGTTGTAGAGCAGGAATTATGAAGGACTTAACCTACCCTGTCTTGGCAGAGCTAGGCTGTCGACTTACCTGCTTCCAAGTTTTCAAAGGTTTCTTAACTTAAGATTTTTTGATATTGAGACATGTCAGCTCCTGACATATTCAGATTTTTTTATCTGCCATTTTCATTTATGGAGCAGGACAATGTAATGTATTCTACAAGCAGTATGATACAAGGTTACTAAGTATAAAATCACATTTGTATGGAAGACACTGGATTCCAATCACAGCCCTATTCACATTTACCATTCATGTCAAAACACATGGTCAAGTTGAAGACATTACAACTGTACTTTCATTATTAAATAAACTAAGACATGAAATGTATTCCTTATATTTGGATACTAAACTAAGTTTCTGATCTTCACAACATTTTATCTAAGAAAGGGTATTAATGATATCTTAGAAGTTTAAAATTCTCAAATATGATAGAGTTGAAAACAACAGTATATCATTTTATGTTTTGCACATTTTCCTTTGTCTTGTGGCTTCACTTTCCTGTTTAAACTGCTTCTAAAAATTAAAACTTTTTGTTATATTTTCCATCAATTTTACTTAAGACTTTTGCACAATTGATAAGAAATGCTGTTCATGTATAATTCTCCACTACAGCTTTGGTAGGTAGGAGAAAATTTAGAAAAGTGTTGTGAGAGTAGGTACTCCTTCCTCACTGAAAAGAACCTAGTTCGTTAGAAAATAGAGTGCTATGCTGAGATAGTGGGAATAGTTTTGCTATAGGATAAATATAAATTAGTCTCTTAAAATACACATATATACTAAAATCTGGTTCTTGGTAAATAATAAATGTTTTATGGTAAAATACAGAATTGAAGCAATCTCCATTTGAGCTGGTATCAACTATCAGGTAATGAAGTGTAAATATTTAATTAGATAACCAAACACTAACTACCCAAATGCACAAACAGGTAAAAACATGTATATTTGAGTTATCAGGCCAATAATGCGGGAGATAAGATAAGCTTACTAATTAGTGTTTTTTGTTATGAAAGTCACAAATTTTAAATATTTGTAACAGCTAAGTAACCCCATTATTTCAATTTAGAAAATGTTGTTAACTTCCCAGCATTAATTGGGATTTCAAATATTGTCGATCCAAAGTCTCTCTCTTCTCCTTGGAAAAATATTGTTTCTTAATAATCAAATGTTTGTTTAATTCCTCTTTTAATATCTTACAAACACATTTTGTCATATTTTTTATCCAAAGTGTTTATCTGAAATTTAATCTGGTCATTATCCTCAGCTTATAATTTTAAAGTTTAGTGTTATATACAATTCTTAACTTTTCACTTATGTATTTCCCCCCAAAATGAATATTCTCTTCCTTTTTGTGCATTACTTTTCCAGTTCTGAGTAGTTCCTATGAATTTGTTGTAAATTGCATTTAAATATTAAAATGATATCACTATACATTATTACTTCAACTGCTTTTCTTAGAACAAAAACTTATATGTACTGCCTTCCAAAATATGTTGTTCAACAATGCTCATCAAAATTTTGACTCTTCATGTGATGATTTTACAATACTTCAGTGTACCTATCTATCTTTCTTTCTTCTATCTACCATTATCTATATCTATAACACCTAAATGCATGCTATACATAAATGCTATATGAGCATTTACTCTTCTCAATGTATTCATAAATCCTATGCCATGTAAGGTAGAAATTGATGTTTAAATATTATTTATTTATTTAATATTTAACTATATTTGCCTGTGCAAGTTTATGTGTAGTATGTGTATATAGGGGCTTGCAAAGACCAGAAGAGCACATCCAATCCCCAAGAGTTACAGAGAGCTTTGAGCTGACATGTGGGTCCTAGACACAACCCCCACATTCTCTGCTGGACATTAAGCGTGATCCACCCCTTATTCATCTCTCTAGCTCCAAAATGAGTGTTTAAAGGTCCTACTCAACTTTTTCAGTAGAAGTTGAAGTAATTTCAATTGAGTAAAATCTAAGCTCAGCCATTTCTATAGCTATTTTTTCAAAAGTGTATCTTGCACTCATATAAACAGCAAAACAACATTTTTGGTTACAATACTGCTGTCTTCTGATAGTAAATATGGACTTCTAGTTCATTTCTCACAGAGACTTGACTTTCCTTTCTTCTGCTGGCTTTCAGTGGAAAGACAAGAAAAAGGAAACTACAGAAGGGAGATAATACTGGGTCTTGCAAGCTTTAACAAATAACATTTCCTCTTATATTCTATGCCTATTCCTAGTCACATGATCATACTAAATCCAATTGCATTTAAGGTTATGGGATGCTGAAGACTGAAGGTTTATTTTTTGTGAAAGGAAAAGACAAAAGAATTTGGTGATCTTCTTATTAGCAGGTCTCTTCTACACAGACATCAGATCTTACATATCTATTTGCGGTTTTAATGTTACCCTGGTGGTAATGTGAATTAGATGTACTTTCTTTAAAATGTAGAAAATATATTTCAATTAGATGATATTATTCCAAAAACTACCAAGTGTCAAGTAAACAAAAAGTATTCATAAATGCCATCATTATTATTATAGTTATAAAAGCCCTTAAATGGGTATTATAGGAGAAGAGTTTCTTGAAATAAAAAGGCTAAGGGACTAAAATGGATATGATAAGCATACTCCTTGCATGAGACTTCAGATATCATTAAGTGCATGATGACAAATCTACCACTGACATTAGTTAAGGATTACCCAAGTGAGTACAGCAGAGGATAAAAAAAGAGAAATTAATATTGTAGAAACTGCATCTGTTTAATTGAATGTCTTCTATTACCAGAAAATTCTTTTAAAATCACGAATATAGGAAGTATAAGATGGTATCACAGAAACACCTAAACAATGAGAATGTAATAATTTTATAAACATTCTACTTTGAAAATTTTTTTAAATACTGAAAAAAAGAAAGTACATTATACAACATGAAGGTTATGTCTTCTATTTCCCTACACATATAAGCTAAAATTCACAGGAAAACACAGTGACAGAGACAATTGTGCTACAGAGATTTTAATGATCAGGGACAGTGAATCCCAATGAGAAGGGACATTGCAATTTACTTTCGGACAGTCTTCTTTCTAATGAAAAGGAAAGCAATAATTTCCCATAAGCTGTTAAAATTTTATCTGACATATTTTAGTACAACTTGCCAAAACACAAAGTTTTGTGTTATCAGTCCTTTGGAAGATTGGGTTTCAACAATGGGGAAGAGAAAAACATCTGAAATCCATACTTTGTGCATTATAGTTAGTTTTTCTGCTGCTCACTGGTAGGAGGCAAAATTATATTTCCTATGTCTGCTGAATCAGCCTTTCTAGTCAAACTTTCTTATTATTATGACCAATCCTTCTTTTTCCTTGGCAGTTCATAGTCTCTTGAGGCTTCTCAATCTTGAATCTCAATAAAGGACTGAACAGCACCATATGGCTTTAAAAGCAGACTGTGGAATGGGTGATGGGTAAGAACATGCAGGGCAATGGAGAACTAATAGATTCTATCCATTAATGGAGAAAACTTCAAATCATAATTATGTAAAAATCACAAAAGAGAGCTTGTTTCTTGTGCTACACTTTATCTTATTTTTGAAATTTCTCCTAAAGAGAATAAATTTAATTTAGTTTTTTTTCAGGAAAATAAAATAAAACTGTTTAAATGCTCTTGATTTTATTTACTTATTAATGCCCTAATCTTGCCAACAGCTAAAATAAAATGCTTAATACAGGTATTTCAAAAGTAAAAAAAATAATAGTGTTCTGATAGTTTATTGGAAAAGTGAATGCTTTAGATGTATAATGGTATTAGTGTGATGTTGAATTTTGCTATATAGAGGTTGGAAAAGGGAAAGTATGAAAGTAGTTTATATTAAAAATTATATGAAATTAAAATTTTCAGTGTTTGTAATCAATTTTTATTAGAATACAAAATAACCTTTCTATTTATACTTTTCCACTATAAAATTGATACATAATACTTATCTATGTACAATATTAATATATAATACTTATAATAAAAGATTGACATTTTACACCCATGACTGTATTTATTTAACATACAGCAAACATTGTGATTCATTTTAAAACTCCATAGAGACTTTAAATTATACAGGAAACACTGTATCCCACTATGCAATCTTGTGTCTTTGATGGTTAGGGTCATTTTTGACTTCTTCTCTGCTTCTAAACTCAACAATTACATGAAATGATATAGCTATATTTGCTTCTCTTATACTTACGTGTTTTTTCAGTTTCTCTTCATTGCATAATTATATATGTATTTACTTTCATTTTACATCATGGATGTACAGTTTGATCCGTTTGTATTTTTAATACAAAATCATCAGTTCTCTGCCCCTGCCCCCCCGTCAACATTCCTTGAGTTGAACAAAGACTTTCTACAGTGGAAGTGACTCTAAATAAGAAAAGACAAATTGTGCTGAGTCAGAATTTTGAAGTACAAAATGAAAATAGTTATTATTATTGTCATAGCATGGTACAATTTATAAATTAGTGAAAGTAATATGAGGCTGTGAAATATTACTAGCACATTGTGTGAATCTTGGAAGGGTCCAGATAACTAAGTGGCCTGAAGGTTAGGTTCCATGAGCTCCATGGTTCACCTCCCTCTTATTTTCTATTTATTTACTGATTTGGTAACTATCTTCCTGAACATAACTGTAAACTCCAGATAATAAGGCATATTCTCCCCAGTGCTAAATTATCAAAGATTACAACAGTGTGAGAGATGAGTGATGACAATAAAGTCATGCATCGTAGAGGGGAACACAATAGATGCAGAAATTGACATCATTAAGGGTTTTGTATCTGAAATAGGTAAGAGACAATTTTTATATCCTTAAAGCTTTTTATAATCTCATTTCATCTTATAAGGTTCGTTTTGTTTTGAAATTTTGTAATGATAACAGAACTTCACTGATAATCAAACTATCTTATAGTGAAATATTTCACAACACATTTCTTCACTTTCTCACACATATCTGCTTATGCTTCTCTGTTTCTCCTGTTAGTAAAATATTCTAAGAACTGTTGAGATATTTCATATACATTGCAATGAAATTAAGATGTGCATTTGTATAGGCACATCTTTAAATATTCAGCAATAAATGCCCAGTATATATCAAATCTTTTACTGATGTAACTGGACACAGAAAGCAACAAATTTGCAAGGTATTTATCACTGATCTCATAATACATGTTAAGCATATGATAATGTTCAAAGTTTGTTCATCAAAATAAGTATGATGAGAAGGCTTGTTTTGAGACAAGGAAGAAACCAGAGGAAGAAGATAAGTTTACTTCAGCCTTGATATTTATTTCCTAAAGTAATTAGAAATAAAATAGCAGGGTTAACAATATATTGTGATATATTTTCAGCAGGTGAATTCAATTCATGAGAGAAATGAGCAGGAAAAGTTAAAAAAATATTCAGGCTATCTTTTCCTTCTGCCTGGGGCGCTGGATTTGCAGAGGCTAGATGAGCAAATGGTTTTGCACATATAATACAGAAGAAAATAGATAGATGCAGAGGAAAATGCAGGAAATTCAATGAACATTTTACTGCAACATGAAATTAGTCCTAACTACCAATAAGTACTGTTTGGTAGTGACACATTGCCCTATTGATCTGAAAGTGGGGAAAATGATAAGCTTCATGGGTTAAATGAATTCTTGATGAAAATAATCAGTCATGAATACCACTCAGGCATTTTGTTTCAAATATTGTCAACTCTTTAGAGGTTGCCTTTATGAGAGGAATAAACATTTCTATAATAAATTCAATAGATTTTATTGACTTCATTTAAATAACAGTTTGATTTACTTTAAAAGCTTTCCTGGATAAAATTAAGGTACTCTCCCTTATTGAGGTCATATTTCTTATGCTTACTGAATAGGGTTGTCAATACCTTCCTTTTAGGCTCCATAAACGTGCTGTTAACAACCTAGGTATTGGCATAAAATAATAGAACATATAAAAAGTAAGATGATTTGATACACTCTTAGAAAAGTAATGCACTTAGGAATCTCGACAGACCTTGGATTCACATTCTAAAGTACCTAATGATCATTTTAAAGCCTTATAATCATAATAGAATGCGATATTGTTTCTTTTAAATTAATGTTTTGTGTTATAACAGCAGTATCATTTATTTTTCAACTGTTCACAAAGGCATATATGTTTATAAATATTTGTAACAAACATCTGTTCAAGAGAAATTCGTTATATATGTTTTCTATACCATCCTTTTTTATTTCTTTAATATACAATTTTGAGTGTCTATTGTTTTTATACTTAGGTCTAGGAGTCCAGTTATATGTAGATTATGCTACTTAGTTCTATCTGGTATATCTTTCAGCCTATTGCCTAGTGATAAACCATATTTAAATTGATAATGGATCAACTAAGTTTTTAAAAGTTTCAATTAAATTTGAACTGAATAAAGCATTTTGATTCTTTACTTTCTTTATATTTTATATTTTTCAGAAATGCTTAATATTTCTTTCTATACCAAGCATGGTAGTACTTGAGAGATAATCCAGGCCCAGATAAGACTTGGTTAGCAGAGTCCCTGTGTGCTCAAGGCCATATTGAGTTATATATCATGAGTTTGTTTACATATAAATTCTTGTGTTTAGTCATTGTAATTATTATAAAGTGTCAGGAAAAATAGTAATATATGGAAGCATTTTATCTGAAAAATTTTCCATTTTCTTTGGATTTTCCACAGTGCTGTGGGTGTCACCTCTATGTCTGATGTGTGTTGTGATTTTGCTGATTAATGTGTGTGGGCTGAGAACAGGAATCATTTTAATACCAAATGGTATGCCAATATTTCACAAATGATGTACATTCAATCCTTACCTACTTCTGTAGAGTTCTAGGAATCAAGGCAAACCGCAGTCCTACGTAAGCGAGGCCCTGGTTAGAGATGTCCTAAGAATCCATTAGGACATATGGTTTTGTTTTTTTTTTTTTTTTTTTTATTCCATTTTCCCAGTTTCGCTCTTTTGTATCACAACCTGTAGCTCCATTATGTTTCTTTATTTATCACTGTAAAAATTGAAGTTCTTACTCCCAGTTTTTAAATAGCACTATATAGAATTAACATTTATGTTTAAAGAATAAGATTAAGAATAAAATTAAGAAGCCGGGCGGTGGTGGCGCACGCCTTTAATCCCAGCACTTGGGAGGCAGAGGCAGGCGGATCTTTGTGAGTTCGAGGCCAGCCTGGTCTACAAAGTGAGTCCAGGACAGCCAAGGATACACAGAGAAACCCTGTCTCAAAAAACCAAAAAAAAAAAAAAAAAAAAAGAATAAAATTAAGGTAAGAATAAAATTAAGCCCCAAAACGTCTTAAGTTGTTGTACCCTTGTCTAGCCTTGCAATTGGTCCTTATAATTTTTCACAATCTCATTGGCTCTTAGACCTCAAAATTATAGTTTTCTTATATTTCTCCTTGTCCTGTTTTTTTTTTATTTATATGGATGTTTTCCATACAATGTATTCTGATTATGACTTCCCTCCCCCAACTACTCCAAGATTTTCTACACATTCCCTCCCACCAAAATCACATAATTTCTGATCATGTTAGAAAACACACAGGCAACTAAAGAAAAATAATGAAATAAGATTTTTTAAAATGAAGCAAATTAATGCAAAACAGAAGAAGAGCCAAAGAAAATGTATAAGATGTACATTAGAAGCAAAGACACTCATGTTTAGGGGTGTCATATATACAGAAATACCCCAAAACACTTAACTAGAAGTCATAATGTACACAAAAGACCTGTTAGGTTAAAAAATAATTCCATGTCAAAACGACATGAGAGAAGAATCTCTAAAGATACCATTGAGTTCATATTGTGTAAGCCATCACAGCTAGGCATCAGGTATGGCCTTAATAGTGCTTCAGATTATGTTATAGAGAACTAATTTCTCATTTGCCAATAGTTATCAATTGCACATAGCTTCTTATTTTTGGAAAGGGCTGTGTCCTCTTCTCCTTTCATCTCTGGGTCCTAGCCTGGGACATTCCCACATAGGTTGTGTGTATGCTGCTACAGTCTATACAAGTTTGTATGTGTGTTTTTTTTTTTTTTTTTTTTTTTTTTACATTTTGATCAGTTGTGGTTTTATACAATGGTCTCAATGCTGTGAAGGGAAGTTTAGGAACAGGAAATCTGTGATGTTGTGTCTCCTAGAAATGTCAGGAAAGCTACTGTTATGAAGTGTCAACAATATGTCTCCTTTTGCAAGACTGGTACTAGATAATACCAACAGACATTCAAATGTGGAACGAGGAAATCAGATGGGGTTCCAAAGACAAAGAACTATCAGTAACTAAAATGCTAAGAGCTGAAGATATAGTCTTTCCCAGGAAAGAGTCCTTCAACTAGTTATTCAATACCAAGTGGTCAACCATGTAACCACACATACACATGTAACATATAGACTGAAAATTTTCTGTGTGCATGTGTGCGTGTGTGTGTGTGTGTATTTATGAATAATTTTTAAAACAGGCTATGAATTTGAAAGAAAATAAGGATAAGCATATGGGAAAGGTTGGAGTGGGAAAAGGAAAGCAAAAATACCCTGCAACTATATTTTACATTTCAAAAAATAACTAAAATATTTTAAAAGAATACTTGTCAAATATTTTAGCTATTTATGATGTTTAAGCTCATTATCTACTTGTAGCAATTTTAATTTTAATAGTGTGTGAGATAAATATAATTGTTCTTCTGTACAATATATTAGCATCAATTGTTCTAGAACCATTTTGAAAATAATGTACATCTCTGTTATGTTGAGGTAGGAAATATTTTACTTTAGCTGAATGTTTGCTTAGCTGTGAGAGACTTGATATACTAAGCCTATTGCTGGCACTTCCAGTAGCCACTCAGCCAACAATCCTTGCAAATAATTCTAGATATTTCTTTTTGTGTTGCCCCTACAAACACTTACCTGATTCTTATATATGTTTCTATTGGAACTTCAGTCTAAGAAATGACAAACCAGTGAGTACCTGGACAGTTCCCATTTTCTCTCCATACATTCCAGCATCAGTCTTCAGCCTTTTGGTCCTGTTTCTCTGACAGACATTTATTGTAGAGCAGGGATTGTGGAGGACTAACCTACCCTGTCTTGGCAGAGTTAGGCTGTCGACTTCCCTACTACCAAGTTTTGTCCTTTTTGGACAGCAGTCTATCTGCAGTTGAAGCAAGGAGTTTTTACATGCCAAGAGATAGGCTTGCCACTAATTCAACCATCTCACACTGGAGATTCTTCGATGCTTATCTTCTACTTGGAGTAGAATAGGGGGTGCTGTCAGGAGCTGATATGTCACGATATCAAAAAAAATCTTAATTTAAGACCACATCTTTGAATGCCATATTTTGCAGATCTCTTGAGGTTTTTGAAGATGCCCTATCTATCTCTTGTATTTAGATAATCAAATGTTGCTTGTCTCTTAACAACTTGATTACTGAGTAGCTTAGAGAATATCTGTGATAGACTGTCATAGTAGTTAACAAGGTGACATGCATACATGACTAGGAGTTTGTTTATCTTAACTATCCTAAACAGTTTAAGATGGTTGGTATCAAGAGGCCAGAGCTTCAAATTTCATTTTTAAGTATCTCTAGGTACGATACCATTAGGAAGCGTTACCTTTAATTTTGTATCAATATACAAAGATCTATTCAAATGTGGCTAAATATAACTTCAGTCTAAATTCTTTTCTTCAAAAGCAAAGATGTTCTATTTTTTACAAACTTAAGTTTTTAAAAATTAAGAGTTTTCTTTAGCACCTAGGGGAAAAGAGATATGAGAATAGATTCTGAAACACTCTCATGTGTTTCAGTATCCTAAAGCCATGTGTGAATCAATCTCTCTCTCTCTCTCTCTCTCTCTCTCTCTCTCTCTCTCTATCTATCTATCTTTCTTTCTCTCCCTTCTAAATTCTTCAATTCTTTATTGTTCTTTCTTGGGTACTGGAATTTGTTACTAAAGACAGAGACTTTACTGAATCTATCATATGGACTAGAAGTAGTTTATTGTATTACTTTACCTATGTACTGTTAATTTCAGGCACTTATTATGAGTCATGCCAATGTGTACTCAAGGTAATGTTATAAGCTTCATTTACATTAGCCACCACAGTCATATTCAATAACCAAAATACCATGATTTTTGTATACTTTGTTTTTGAATGGACATATTAGCCTTGTTTATTAATTTGGATTGAATAGAAATACCTGTGTACAGCATTTACCACTTAAAAGGGGTTCTATGTCTTCCTACATATTAGCTATCCTACAAAATTTATCCTTCTTCTTGAGCTCTCACAAATATCCTAAAGTTATCCTGAGGCACTTATGTCATGTACCTTACAACATTTTTCCCTTGAAAGAAGCCAACTGTGTATTTGCCTTTCTTTCTTCTTCTTTCCAGGCTTTTGTCCTCAGGTTTATAGTTCATTAAAACTGTCTGCAGCAGTGTTATGAGTCTAGAGATCGTAGATGTGTGAGGACATTAAAACAAACAAACATACAAACAAAACTGTGTTTATTCTTTCTCAAATGTACTAGATAAGAAATATTATAGTATAACAGACTTGCAATTTTTTCATAGCATCTGATTGTTACAGAATGATTTTTTTCCTTTTGTCACATTTGCTTTCACCTCACTCATTATTCTTATCATTAGATATGATTTGCTTGCTGATCTCTTCCATCACTAGAAGGATTCAAACATGTTTTTCTTTCTTACATTGTCCAGCATTCTTCTTAGTTTATTCCCATAACCTGTCACTCAGTCTAGGCTAGCCTTATCCTTGAGAATGACCTCCCTCCATATATATATTAGACTTCATATTTATTTTAAGTATCCTGAAAACTGTATGAGTTATATTTAGCTTTTATTCTTGTTACATAGAAATTGATGAGCAAGAATTTTCCAACAATTTTTATAGGAATAAATAAATAATAAATGATGGGGATTGTAGTTTGTTCACTAACCAGTGCTCAATGTGGTTTCACTTTAGTTTAGCAAATCACTAATAGAAACTCATCTGGTTTGTAGACCAAGGCATATAGAGTACTTACTTATGACCTTTTAGTGATATACATTTACAATCTATCACTAAAGTATGATTGAAATGCCCACTCAAGTATTTGAAGCCATGTGAAGGGTAAACACTTCCTATATTTATAAAGACAGGATAATGAGCACCTCAGTAAAGCAACTCCACGTGATTTACTGTATCACACTCTAGTTCTTAGGTTAAGTGTTACTCCTAGCTAAATAAAAAGGAAAGTTATTCACAAGTGTAGAAAAAGTTAATTAAATTGTTTCACAGTATTTATATTATTGTTAATTTATTGGTGACTGTTAATCCTTAACCCACCATTATAAATGAGCACACAGACACCACATGGATTTTAACAAGCCTTGGCCTGAATTGAACAATCTTGGCCCATCTAAGCTCTAGCTCTTAATTCTATTTCTGAATAAAGCCCCATATAAGTATAATAACATATGTCCCTGGGTTGTTTTTCTCCACACTATCCCGATGTTCCAGGTAACATGGAATGAGATTCTTTTCTTTAACTGATTGCATGTGTCTTCTTTCCTGCTCTTTGTTTCTTCTTTTGGAAGCTTCTTCTACCATGAACCTCTCTGCTTCAGAAGCCCTCACCTTAGTCCTGCCTACCTCTGTCTTTGCCTAATCTCAGGCCTCAGCATTTATTCAACAAATCAGAGACATTGTAAGTAACAGACAGCAAGCAGGATCAATTAATTAACATTTAGAATGCATAACATCACCCCATCATACAAGGATCATTTTTCTATATCTGGAAGCTAACAAAAATCCCCAAAGAATTTTTGAGATCCCCTCCAGGGTCGTCCTTTGCAAGAATTAACCAGAAACATGATATATTGCCATTCTATGTTATCTTTTCTTTAGTTGTATTTATTAAAAATGTAAAGAAGTTTAGACACCAACTAAGAAGGCTTTCTTATAAATGTTCTATTATTATGCTTCCCCAGCTTCATATTAAAATCTTTGAGGTCCACAGAGGTATGTATGCTCAAGCTGTACTATGTAACAACAGTGGCAAATTTTGAGGTTTAATTAAAGAATACTTATCATAGCTGCATGGCACTGGGATGTTGGATGACAAAACCCTCGTGTTGTAAAATTAATTATATCACCATAGTGGAGCTAGTGCATGTGGAAAACTTGAAGCCAAAGAAATAACTCATTAATCTTCACTAGCTCGTCTAAGTTAGAACAGTGATTATTATTATTATTTGCATTTAAAATAAGTTTTCAGAAGGGAACCTCTGAGAGATCTTTCCCTTTTCATAGTGATTGTTTATGTGGCAGAAATAAATGAAACCCAAGAAACCTTAAATGTTACAAATACTAACCATTCTGGTGATTCTGTTTTTTTTTTTTTTTTCCTTTCACAACTATCTGCAAAAAAATATTTGTCATTAACAGGCTTAGAAACTTTAGCAGTTTCTAATTTTGTGCTTACTATTGGCAATTCACATGTTCAGAACCATACAATAGTTGCTATACCATTTTAAAGTTTTCACAGTACTATACTTATTAGTTAGAGTAAAAACAGAAACCTAAATTCCATTAGCTAGAAGTCATGGTACATTTTATCAAGCAAATAAAAATGCATGAAAAACAAAACAAAACAAAACTACCAAACTAGCAAGCTTTCTATAAGAGAAGTTGCAACTCCAATTCGAGGGATTGATGGTTAAGATTTTTTTTTTTTTTACTGAAATTTTCAATATGTATTTCTCATGGTTTTTTTTGAGTAGATTTTTTTTATTTCTTCCAGTTACATCTCAATCACAATCCCTTCCCTACTCCCCCCTCCTGTCCCACCCTTCCACCCTCTTCTCCCTCAATCCCCCCATCTTAGACCTTTTTTTTTTTTTTAGTTTAAGGCAGATCTTTTTCCCCCCAACAGCTCCCGCTTTCAGTCCAACAAATGGTTCTTTCTCTTATAACAATAAATACAGTACAAAACAACTGAAATAAATAGGTCACAATTCTGAGAGTTATATGGCTTAGCATACATTTTCAATGTCCAGTCCATATGTATTTGGCCCCTGACTTTAACATTCTACTATCTAACCATCTCCATGAGTTTAAAGTTCTATATCTAACTCAGCTTTCATACTAACTTGCATCACAATTAAAAAAAAATCTTCTTAGATCCAGAACACCCTCTTGATTCCTAAACAACTCAAAATTTAACTATGAGACTCTAGCTATCTATTCTTCAACCACCTCAGAGACCTGAGAGTGATAAATATATCTGATTATACAGGAAGTGCAGGGCCTGCATCTTCCAAAACTAAGAAATGACATATCAGTGGCTGCCTGGACAGTTCCCATTTTCTCTCCATACATTACAGCATCAATCTTCAGCCATCTGGTCCCGTTTCTACGACACACATTGATTGTAGAGCAGGAATTATGAAGGACTTACCTACCCTGTCTTGGCAGAGCTAGGCTGTCTCCTTACCTGCTTCCAAGTTTTGTATTTTTTGGACAGCAGTCTATCTACAATTGAAGCAAGGGGTTTTTCTTGCCAAGAGATAGGCTTGCCACTAATTCAACCATCTCACACTGGAGATTCTTCGATGCTCATCTTCTACTTGGAGTGGAGTAGGGGATGCTGTCAGGAGCTGGCATGTCTCGATATCAAAAAAATCTTAATTTAAGAAAACATCTTTGAATGCCATATTTTGCAGATCTCTTGGGGTTTTTTGAAGACGCCCTATCTCTCTCTTAAGTTTAGATAAGAAAATGTTGCTGTTTCTTAACAACTTGATTTCTGAGTAGCTTAGAAAACAATGGTATTGACCCTTGTATATTAATGTAAAATTAAGATTGTATTGAGCTACATCGGTATTGATCTTTGTATACTGATACAAAATTAAGATTATATTTGGCCACATTGGTATTGATCTTTGTATATTGATACAAAATTAAGGGTAATGCTTCTTAAATGTATTGTTCGTAGTAATACTTAAAAATGAAATGTCAAGTTTTGACCTCTCACTACTAACTGACATAAACTGTTTAGGATAATTAAGAAACGGAAACTAATAGTCATGAAAACGTGTCATTTTGTTAGTTACTATGACAGTCTATCACAGTTATTTTCTAAGCTACTCAGAAATCAAGTTGCTAAGAGACAAGCAATATTTGCTTATCTAAATATAAGAGATAGATAGGGCATCTTCAAAAACCTCAAGAGATCTGCAGACTATGGCCTTCAAAGATGTTTTCTTAACTTAAGATTTTTTGATATCGAGACATGTCTGCTCCTGACAGCACCCCTTATTCTACTCCAAGTAGAAGATGAGCATCGAAGAATCTCCAGTGGGAGATGATTGAATTGGTGGTAAGCCGTTCTCTTGGCAAGAAAAACCCCTTGCTTCAACTGTAGACAGACTTCTGTCCAAAAAGGACAAAACTTGGAAGCAGATAAGTCGGCAGCCTATCTCTGCCAAGACAGGGTAGGTAAGTCCTTCATAATTCCTGCTCTACAATCAATGTCTGTCAGAGAAATGGAGCCAAATGGCTGAAGATTGATGCTGTAATGTATGGAGAGAAAATGGGAACTGTCCAGGCAGCCACTGGTATGTCATTTTTTAGTTTTGAAAGCTGCAGGCCCTGCACTTCCTATAAAATCAGATATATTTATCCGTCTCAGTTCTCTGAGGTGGTTGAAGAATAGATAGCTAGAGTTTCATAGTTAAATTTTGAGTTGTTTAGGAATCAAGAGGGTGTTCTGGATCTAAGAAGATATTTTTAAAATTATGAGGCAAGTTAGTATGAAAGCTGAGTTAGATATAGAACTTTAAACACATGGAGATGGTTAGATAGTAGAATGTTAAAGTCAGGTGCCCAATACATATGTACTGGACATTGGGAATATATGCTAAGCCATATAACTCTTATAATTGTGGCCTATTTATTTCTGTTGTTTTGTATTGTATTTATAGTTATAAGAAAAAGAACCATTTTTTGGACTGAAAGGGAGAGCTGTTGGGGGGAAAAAGAAATACCTTAAACTAAAGAAAAAAAAAAAAGAAGGGAAGAGGATGGGGGGTTTGAGGGGGAGGAGGATGGAAGGGTGACTGGAGGGGGGAGTAGGGAGGGGATTGTGATTGAGATGGAACTTGAAGAAATAAAAAATAAATTATTAAAAAAAAAGAAAATAACTGTGATAGACTATCATAGTAACTAACAAAATGACACACTTGCATGACTGTTAGTTTGTATTTCTTAATTATCCTAAACAGTTTATGATGGTTGGTAGCAAATGGTCAAAACTTCACATTTCCTTTTTTAAGCATTACTAGGTACAATACCTTTAAGAAGTGTTACCCTTAATTTTGTATCAATATACAAAGATCAGTACCAATGTGGCCAAATATACTCTTAATTTTGGACTACATCGGTATTGATCTTAGTATATTGATGGTTAAGATTTTTAAAATTTCAATTTATGAGAAGAATGCTGAAATTCTTTCTTTCTATTTAGGAATTTTGATAGTTTTTCAATTAATTTTTAAACACAGTAGAATCCTGTGGAATGAAAAAAAGACCAATGTAAAGTTTTAACTATTGTGACCTAATTTATTTTCTATGGATCACTATTAGTACATAAGTAAGAATTTAAAATAAGAAGCCATGTCTTGCCTATAAGAGATATACTTTCACAGATTTTGGAATTATTTGAATTTAAACTCTATTGAGTTCTCAGCACACCATTTAAGGTGGTGGAAAGAGCTTGAGAATTTCTTCCAAACATCTTGGTATATCAGTAGGTGCCCATTATACAGGTTGTATAAGAAGTAACTAATTTTGAGATTTCATGGATACCTTTTTTATTGATACTTTCTGCTCTCAAATATAATGTTCCCCTCTCTTGCACAATCACTATGCCCACTCTCCCATGATATTTACTGATTCTTAGATGTAACAGTTTTGTTGTATATTGTTTTTTTTTTTAGGGGATAGCCATAATTAGTTGTTCTCTGCATTTTGATGACTTGTGACTTTCTGTGAAAGTATCTGCAAAAAAAAAAAAAAAGAAAAAGAAAGAAAAAAGAAGTGGCTTTGATGACAAGTGAGATCTTCATTATAGAATTGGATTCAAGGCAGAGAAGTCCTTTGTCAAAAGTATATAGAGTACAAAAAAAATCTAGCTTTTGAGAAATTAAAAACAAAAGAGTGTTCATCAACTTCTGCTTAAAGAGGAAAATAAAATGTGATCACTTTGGAAAATTAAACAAAGGTAAAAGTGGAAGCCTTCTAAATGTAGAGCTTAAAGGGGGTGCCTTCTGATTGTAGAGAAGAGCAAAAAGGGGGTGCCTTCTAACTGTAGAGTACAGCAGAAGCCTTCCTTTCGTTTAGAATTGTTCTTGGCTCTAATGTATGATTGTCTCTCAGAAAAAATAAAAACAACACGAAGCCAAAAACATTTCCAACTGATAATCAGTTATTATTATAATGACCTCACAGTTCCTTCAATTATATCATATTCTTCCTTACTCTTGTCACAGAGCAATATCTCACAGAAGGCACATGTAAACTCCAATTCATCAACAACAGTTTTCACACCTTTTTGTATTTGCACCATATCTCTGAAGATTCGACTTCCTTCATAGATTTCTGTAAAGCAAAATTCATAAGGGCAAAGATAACATGGTGTTGAAAAGATAATAACTAGTTTGTTACATGTTAGTGTTTTCTTTCCTCATGGCAGTCATCATTCAGAAATCCTTATGAACAGTTCATTGTTACCTTTCAATTTTTTTACAACACAATATATATATATATTTATATATGCATAATCTCCTTTAATATTCATGTACATGTTTCTTTCTATCAATAAATGGGTTATCAAATGCATATATTCTCAAAGAATATGGAGGTTTGTCTAATGAGAACTCTTGTTTCTCTTTTTCTATTCAATATGGGTAAGTGTTTCTTAGAGCAGTAGCCCATGATACACCCTGATAGACTAGCCATGCTTTCTTTGAGATCTAATTTCAATCTTCACCTACATCCATGCACTTCACTGACACATCACCCAAGAAATAATTTGCGAAGTACTTTTTACTGTATCTTTTTTAAAGATTCAATCATACTTTGTTTTCTATTTATTTTAGGCAATAATGAAGGTATTTGTAAAGAATATATGCATATATATGTGTATGTGTGTGAAATTATTGAATTGAATTACAAGCTTCTTTCATTCTTTCCCAGCTTCCCATGTTACCTGAGGTTTCTCCATGAATAACTGCTTTTAAGCATAATATCACCACTCTCTCAGTTACTGCAAATTCAGTATAGGCACATGTGATATAATTTTATTATTTTGTACTCAAAAATATTTTCACTGCTTTAGTGAAATTTTGAACATTTTTATGTGGGCTAGGAAGCAGCAGCTCTTTGTAATTAAAATAGTTCTCTAATTAATTAATTAGCATATCCTTCTTACCATGACTTTGCTGAAAATTTGTTATCTTTTCCTATTCTAGAAACTGTCTATTTTATTAGCCTTAACTAATATAGTCAAGTATTTGACTAAATATACTAAAATATTTGAGTCTTTAATAAAACCAAAATACATATTACAATATATAATGTAATGTCCAGTTTGTATTCTTTCCAATCAGAAAATTAGTAAGGAAGCAAACATCTATTGTCTATTGAATATAGACAATATTGGATATGAAACACATTGAATATGACAGTGATCTATTTATTATGCATGCAAGAAAATATTTACATTTTTATTGGAATTTTGAGTGTTTTCAATTGAGACTTTCTTGTTCAAATAGTGATATCCACCTAGTTCAACACAGTGGCAGTTCAACAAATAAGTACTACTTTACATTCATGTGCTAACTACTTTTTTTAACGAGATGTGGGAGTGACAAAATGAGTACTCAAAGTTATAATCAAAATCACTTAGAATATAATGATGACAATGTGTAAACTGAAGGCAGACATGTAAAATTCAGACTCACTGAATTTTAAATGTATCTTTGAAGTTCAGATTCAAGAGTATCTAAAGATACTTGGAAGTGTTTTGTGGAAAAATATCAAGGGTACAGTTTCAGTGGAGTTAGATAATGCAAAATGCCTGGGATGAGAAGGAAATAAACATAGAAAAAATAAATGCAGTGATACAGACCAGCCAATTCTTCAATAAAACAGTGGAGAAGCAAATAAATAAAACAGTCATGTCATGATGAGGAAATGGAGTAGCCAAGTGCTAGAAACTATAATACTCAGAATTCATCCAGTCTTTCACTTGACTTAATGTCAGCCTCAAGTTACAGCCATTCAAGATAATGTGACTTTCTAAAATTATATGGCTTCTTTGAATTAGACTGGAAATAGAATGTTTCTCTCATTCTACCCTATTCCTGTTTTTATATAAGATGCTGGTGAGACCTCAGTTAGTACTATATTCAGATGTTGCCATTTTTATTACAGTTCTCAACTGATTAGTGAGAAAATCCTGGTATCATCAATTAAGTTTCTAGAACTGGATTATACATACTCTAAAATTAAATATTGTAACTCAATTTCATTTTCCAATATATTTATCTTTTCATTCTATGTTGCCTTACCCAATAATCAAAGGTAACTTTCCAATTTCCATTTGACTTTGGTATTCTTGTTGCCTTAGACAGAATAATTATAGTGAGATACACATGATTATAATTTATGTAAAACCAGATTCCAGAAGGTCTTGAATAGCTTCACCATGTCTTCCTCCCTACCTACTTTTCTTTTGCATATCCTTCAAACATCTTTTATATACTCTGAGAATGCATTATCTTCTGATAAGAAAGAAGTATCTAAAAGAGTCCAATATTTGCTCACATCCCTTCAATGGGAATTTAATATCTTGGGATAGACAGGAGCTGTTCAGAACTGTCAGGGTTAGTTCCTGTCTCCTCAAGTAGCAGGTCATATTTCAAAGCTTTGTCCAGTGAGTTTTATTGCACTTCAGATATGGATCCCTGAAGAAGCAGTTGCTCATTCTTTGTTCAGTGCCTGTGGGAATTGTTGTTTGAGCCTACTATGATTATGCAAAGCTTTCTGAGACTCTGGGTACTTTGCTCATTATAAGTTCTGGACATTTCTCATCCCCTGTAGCCTATCTGAAAATAATGACCCTGCTTCATGTAAGTTGGAGCATGTATGTGTGTTATATCTCATTGGACTCAGAAAATGGTAAATAAGCTACACATCAGCTGATAAAGAATATAAACTTACTTCATATAAGGTGCTGAAAAAGATAAATATACACTACCTGGTAGTGAATTTAAATTTTAGTTCAACAATGGTAGATAGGCAAAAGAATCAGAGGCAAGTAATGGGTAGTGTTTTTTGTTTTTGTTTTTAATCTTCTTCCCAAAGTTTTCCTTTCCATATCAACTCATGTTTGACAGTAACCAGATTAAACCACACACCTTAGAAATTAATTTGTCCTATAAGATATTTATATGACCTGTTATTTTGCTTGACTCATATACGTGGACATGAAATCACTTTACTTATGTTAGCCTTGAGGAGAATGACTGACCTACATATATATGTCTGGAATCCAGAATATGTAAAGTATTGGCAATTTTAAAAGTAATTGTTCTTTTCCCTTTGTCAACAACTAATAGAAAAATAATTCAGTGATGTAAATGATAATTACAATATAAAATAATAAGTTTGACCATTAAATTGGTATATTCATTTGAATTTTTAAAGCAACTAATCAAATAAGTAGTAGCAGTTGGTTCTTTGTTGAAAGTATAATGTATTTTAGAAAAATGACTTTAATTTCCTAACATTTTTTGAGATCAAAGATATAATTTTGAGAGAATGACCAAACAAAGGAAACGTTAAATTAATGTTTGACAATAAATATTTCCTTAATAAAATTCATTGTGAAGTTTATTTCTGAAAAATTTATTTCATGTCTTACACCTGTATTCATCGGAGGCACATGTGCCTTCCATATACAAGAAAAAACCCAATGAATTCTCTGATCAGGCTAAAGAGAAAGTACTGAATACATACAATTATTGGTTAACAACAGAGTATTCATGATGTAAGTGGACATCTTAAACACTTTGCATTTTGACTTGCAATACATACATATCTATATCATTATTAGTTGTTAATATAGTCAACAATTATAGATACAAGGAAATCAGTGTTATTCTAGCTTCTACTCTGGCATTTGTCACAACATAAAATTCAATAATTCCTGTTTTTGTATTAGGAACATAAAATAAAAGATGACAATTTCAGACAATGTTGATAACTTAAAACTATCAAAAGTCTGCAGTCCATATATAATAAAATAGTAATGCTGCAAATTCAAGATAACTAACTTTTCAATGTGATGAAATTCCTTTATTTGCCATGAATCAATCCAGCAATCAGCAGTTGTTGTAGAGATAGACCTTTTATGGCAGAAATACTCCTGCAGGAAAATATGGGCTCTGACAATAAAAGTTAGTCACTTTGCATTTATGTGGTTTCTTAATTAACAAGATACAGGCTTATAAATGTATCTCTTCTAAATCTTCTAGCAACAGTGAAGTTTAGTGAGGAAATACAAGAATTAGATCATATACAATTGTGATATTGTTCTACATGTTCTTCATTGTATTATGGTGATGAAATAGAAATGTGTCGTATTAAGCAACAGAAAGTGTAGACCTTATATGTTTACAAATCATAAATTAATGCATGAATTATAAGATCTGTGGGTGAACATATTACCAGGATAAAATACCTAGGCCTAGTCCTGGAGACTTCTTACATCCATAAAATCAAATATAGACCTAGAATGTTTTCAGCCTCTGATACTTACTGCTGAATAAGTTCACCCTTTCTAGATCGTTCCGAACTCTGGCTGGCAGGTTCAACTCAGATGTTCTAGCTCATACTCCTCTCCAAGCTGATTGATTCAACTGACTTCTCTCAGCCTCCCTCATTTGCTGTGCTTGGCCCAATCTATCTCTAGTGACCTGTTCTAATCTTCTGGCTCCTCATTGTCTGGCTATTTCTGTGTCTAACTTGTTTTCTCTTCAACTTGTCTCTATAATTGTCCTGGTAAAATTGTTTTCTCTCTCTCTCTCTCTCTCTCTCTAAGCTGCTCTCTGAAATCACGTCTCTTTGCTCTCTGTTCTCAAGAGAGTTGGGAATATCCTATTCTGTCAATTTTTCCCTGATTAGTCACTGTGTCTGGTTCTCAGTTAGACATAACTTTTGAACATGGGTGCTTCTTTCAATAAACTATCTTTGCTTTCATTGTTTGAGATTAAAGGTGTGTACTAAGGGTGAGTCTATATTCCTGCCAGAGGGATTAATGGTGTGTCTTTCCAGCCAGATCATACAAATTTAGAAGGTCTTTGGATGTGATTTCTTGTCAAAGCAGCCATGTTGCTGAATTAGAATTCTTCTACAGTGCTTCAGAATAAACTAATATTTTTTAATGCATACTATATAGGTGCTGCATTACTGACTTGTAACACTAGTCTCTTACCTTCTTTAGATAGGACTTTAACTGTTTCAATGCTTAACCCAATGTAATAAATATAATTTTATCTAATTGATATTACCCCTTAAACTTAATGCTCAATCTGCTGTAATGCAAATTGTAACTACTGTTTCCATCTTAGATTTTTTTTTAAGAAAATCACTCTTTCTGTGGCATTTGATATTTTAATTCTTTTTTTCCAGGTCTCTGTATGTTCATTTATTATTATTATTATTATTATTATTATTATTATTATTATTATTAATTTTTTCAAGTCACATCTCAATCAATCACAACCCCTCCTTATTCCCTACTCCCCCCTCCAGTCCCATCCTCCCACTGTCTTCCACCTCATCCCCCCAATCCGCTTCCTTATTTTTTTTAAGTTTAAGGTATATCTTTTTCCTTTTGCCCCCAACAGCTCCTCCTTTCAGTCCAACAAATGGCTCTTTCTCTTATAATAAAAAATACAATACAAGACAACAGAAATCATTAGGCCACAATTATGAGAATTATAAGGCTTAGCATAGATTCCCAATGTCCAGTCCATATGTATTTGCAATTGACTTTATCATTCTACTATGCAACCATCTCCATGAGTTTAGAGATTTATACTCAACTCAGCTTCCATCCTATCTTGCATCACAATTTTAAAAAACATCTTCTTAAATCCAGAACATCTTCTTAATTCCTAAACAACTCAAAATTTAACTATGGGACTATAGCTATCTAGTCGTAAACCACAACAGAGACCAAAGAAGGATAAATATAACTGATTATACAGGAAGTACAGGGTCAGCATTTTCTAAAACTAAGAAATGACCTACAACTGGCTGCCTGGACAGTTTCCAATTTCTCTCCAAACATTACAACATCATTTTTCGGCCATTTGGCCCCATTTCTCTGACAAACATTAATTGTAAAGTAGGAATTATGAAGGACTTGCCTACCCTGTCTTGGCAGAGCTAGGCTGTCCATTTACCAGCTTCCAAGTTCTGTCCTTTTTGGACAGCATTCTGTTTACAGTTGGAGCAAGGGATTTTTCTTGCCAAAGTGACAGGCTTGCCACTAATTCAACTATCACCAATTGGAGATTCTTCAATGCTCATCATCTACTCTGTTTCATGTTCTTTATTATTGATATACTGACATTTTAAACGTGTCTTGAATTAATATGTATACATACTAGAAATTCCCTAATTATTACAGAACTTGTTATATTAATGTGACTAAAAGCTAGGCTACAAAATATGGGTCAGACATATAATGTTATCAGCAGCCAATGAACATAATCATGACTACTCCTAGTCTCTAACATCATTCTAACAATTTCATAAAAGATAACCAATATATTTATTTAGGAAGCTTACTTGCTTGAATTATGTTAGGTAAAACTTTTAAATAAATAGAATCACAAAATATTTTGTTTGGTTATTTCTGCTCACTATTATCTTTCAACAATATATTTGTATGTTTGTTTTTATTATTAGAAGTTTAGTATCAATTTTTTATGAAATAAGTTTAAGAATATACTCAATTTATTTACCTCTTTTAGTTTTATGACTATCAGAATTATTTATAGTTGGGGCTTATGAAATACAAGTATCTATGCTAAAATATGATTACATTTTTTTCTTGTATAAATCTATGCAGTTTTATGAGCATTTTACACACCTACACCCACCAAAGCTGATTTGGTTGTGTATGGTTTTATTTATATATGGCTCCCTGAAAAGCATAGTTACAATTGATACACAACAGAAATAAAGATGTGTTAAAAATACTTTAATTGCAAAGTTTTCCAATGAAGAATAATAAATCTCCAACAATTTACTCCAGACATAACTGAGGAGACTTCTTTAGTGTGTACAGCTAGGAAGTCTTGAGATCTTGTTGATTAGGTCCCAAGATACTACTTTTCTTTCGATGTAGCCACATATTATTGAACTTTCCCTTTCTGACTAAAATTTGAATATATTTTAAATGCATATTGAACATCTAGAAGTTTTATTATTATTGTGTCAAATTTATACATCAATTCAATACTACTGAAAGTCTTTAAATGTAAATTATCAAATTTATAACACTATGGAGTGTTTCAATGTTTTAATTTAAAAAGATCCCAAAATAATCTCAAATATTGTTATTCCTGCATTGTTGTGTAATTTGACCTTGCTGCAAACATTATTTTAAGTATATTAATTTAAATGCTTGAACTAGTCTCTTACCTTCTTTAGATAAGACTTTAAATGTTTCAGTGCTTAACCCAATGTAATAAACATAATTTTATCTAATTGCTATTACTCTTTGCATTTTCTGAAGGTGTTATTATCATATATGAAAATAACAGATGCAGTTTTTCTCAGTCTTTAATAAGACCTCATTGACCTAAATTCAATTTGCATTGATGAATTCAGAAAACAAATATTTCACTCTGAATTAAATTCCTAATGTTTACCAAATTTCTAGTGCTTACTAAAATTTGAATTGTTTGTAGAAACTTATCTGTATAAATAGATAAATCTACTTTGGCTCTTCTAGCTCTAGCAATGGAAAAGGAATGAAAGAAAACATGTATTCATGAATTCAGAAGACAAATATTTTTCTCTGAATATTCAAATTCATAGTGTTCATCAAATTCCTAATGCTTACCCAAATTTGAATTGTTACTAGAAACATATCTGTATAAATAGATACATCTACTTTGGTTCTTCTTGCTGTAGCAGTGGATAAAGAAAAAAAAAAGAAAAGATGTTTCATAAACATGAAATAACTATATATTTAATGGTTGTTCTTACCAAAACTTGTGCTAATATCAATATGGGACATTTCACAGGCACTTTCATTATTCTACTTAATTTAAAAAAAAAAAAGTTTTTTTTTTTTTTGCCACAAATCTAATTCTGTCCTGTGCTTACTGATGCATCATGTGTTCCATCCTCCAGAAAAAAAAAAATTATCACAATAGTGATAGTAGTAAATCTGAATTTGACAGACATGACAGACTTGAAAGATTTTAAGAACCAGAACCTGAAAAATGGGATAAGTTGAAAGTTAACTTCTTAGTATTTTGAATGCACATAGTTATGTAAATGCCCATTGCTATGCAATATAAAGCTTCAGTTTTGTTGTTGAGTTCTCAGTGTGCAAAATAGAAACCACAGTAAGTTAGAATTATGTAATGAAGCAATTTTTGTCTTTGTTCAGCCAGGAAATCATATGCTTTCTTTCTTCTTCCCTGATGATTCATATCTGAACAAGAAATGTAAACCAGCTAATATGAAATTAGCCAGTTAGAAACAGAATGTTGAAATTCATCATTTCATGTGTTTTACTTCCAGTTGTCTTGTTATTTGTTTTCAAAACTATTTTGGCATAGAATAACATGTCATTTTTCTGCAGTTGGATCAGTTTTACATTACTTTTTAAAAAAATTAATAGAAGCTAAGTAACTCAACCTTCCTTTTTCTCAAGTAGCAGGCAGGTGGTGATTGGTAATGCTTTGTTTATTTCAAGTTCTAATGCAGATAGATATATGATAGATAGATAATAGTTAGAAAAATACATAAGAGATGGATAATAGATAATAAATGATAGATTCATAGACTGATAGATCCTAGCAACAATCTAAAAAAGTAGTTTTAAATACTGATTATTGCAATCATAGTCAAATTCTTACCTTTAACTATAAACTTAAGCAGAATAAAAAGATTTATTGCACATGACATCTATTCATTTATAATTGGATTTTAGCCAATTATGACAATAGATTTTTGTCTTTCATACAATACATCTTGCCACAGTTTCCCCTCTCTCCACACCTTTTCATTTCCCTATAATCTCACTTTGTCCCCATATCCTCCCCACCTCTCTTTCCTTTCAGAGGAACCAGGCCTTCAAAAGATAAAAAAACAAACAAGAAAAAAACGTGATACAATTAAAAACAAAAAGGTAAAGCCCTCACTCTGAGACTGTACAAGGCAATTCAACAGAAGGAAAAGAGTCCCAAGTGAAGGCAAAAGTGTCAGAAACACACCACCTCCAATGTTAGTAGACCAACAGAAACACAGAGCTAACAGTCCTAACATACACAGAGAGGACCTGGTGGAGACCCATTCAGGCCCTGTGCTTGCAGCTTCAGTCTCTGTAACTCCATATGAGTGCTACTTATTTGATTCAGTGAGCCATGTTCTTCTGGTGTCCTTCATCCCCTCTGATTCCTATAATCTTTTCTTCCCATCTTCTGCATGGTTTTATGCTTGGTCTGCAAGGGAAGGGACTGGATGGAGACCTCTGATTTATACTTTCCTCATAATGGGTATACATCTCTATATTCTCTATATCTGTTCCCATATGCTGCTGGAAGTCTCTCTAATGACAACTGGACAAGGCACTGATATATGAGTATAGCAGAATATTATTTGGAATTATTTCAATGATTTTTTATTCCTATAGATAGATATTTAAGGTCCATTTTTTTTTCACTTTGGCATTACATTGGTGACATTCACACCTAGTATCACAAACTGCTGTGACTTTTGAGTAGAGAATTGTTTCATTTCCTAAGGAAAAAGAAACCGTTTTCCTTGAGTTTCATAAGATACTTAAAATCCTCCTTTTGAAATTTGCATTCACTTTTACAATTTCAGTCAATTAATACTTGGTAAAATATTGAATCTGATTTCATTCTTAAACTAATGCAGTAGTTGTATGGCACCTTTCCCGATAATATTGGCACAGTATAGCAATGTAAATATTTCATGTCTGAAGTGGCTCAGTATTTGAGATGCTAATCTTACATTCAAGTCCTTCTATACTATAACATTTGGGAATTTGATAGAATATATTTATTTAACATTTCATTTGGCTTATATTGAATATATATAATTCTTGTATAGCATCTTTTCTGAAATTCAGTTCTGGATTGCCAATTCTTTCCTACACCTGTTTATTTGGATGACAGTGCTATTTCTACATGCCATAACACAATGTTCTTCTTTAACACATCACCAGTAAGCATAGTCTAACTTCTAACTTTGCTGTCTCTAACAAATTTATCAAGATTTAAATAAAATATTTCATTAATTATTTTATTTGCATATGTGAGGCACAAACTATACTCTATTTGTGTGTGTGTGCATTTTTGGGTATGTGAATATATGTGTGCGTGTCTGTCCATCTGTCTGTTTGAGTATGTGTGTGTGTATGTATGTATGTATGTATGTATGTGTGTGTGTGTGTATGTTTGTGTGTGTGTGTTTGATAGTATCTTAATGTTCAGTCCAGGCTGGCCTTGAATTTAATGTCCTCAACTTCTGAATACTATTGTTGCAAAAATATGTCCCAATATCTGGAACATATTGGTCTTTAAAAGAAAGTGCTACCTAAGCCTTTCTCATAAAGTTTGTAATTTTAAGGCATGTTGTCATTATTTTTCTCCTCACTAACATACTTTAGAATCTCTTCAATATACAGTCAGTCTCTAGGCACATGATA
Source organism: Lophiomys imhausi (assembly GCA_907164525.1). Lineage (NCBI taxonomy): Eukaryota > Metazoa > Chordata > Mammalia > Rodentia > Muridae > Lophiomys > Lophiomys imhausi. The sequence goes on along the minus strand of CAJQZJ010009649.1, from coordinate 14,245,782 downwards.
TTTTAAAGTACAATTATTTTTAGATTGTTTGTGAGAAAATAAAATTCTCAAGGTACCAAAGACCCAAATAGTTAACACAGATGATAGAAATTTTGTTTATGGACAACGTCAATCTAAAATCCTTATTAGATAATGATTCATGATCTTTCTCAGTTCATCAGTGATCATAAAGACATATAAGTGTTACACGTTGCTCACAAGTATATACAGGAATCGAAACTTCTTTTCCAGACAGTATGAAGTGTTTAATACAATTAGCACATCAGAGCAAGGTAGGATTTTTCAGTTCCATGTCTTTGTTATATTTTCCTCTTACATAAGTGTCTTCTACAAACATATTCAAAGTACTTAGTACTTTTACGGTGAACATGTTGTAGCTATATTAGTATTGTATTAATAATATTGATCAAAAACCCACATAAAGATTTTGCACCCACATAGCTTTTTTCTCTCTTTAACACATTCTATAGCCATAATACAAAACTAAATAAATACGGATGTTAGATTTGAGATCATTCAGAAGATATTGCTAAATTGCATTTTTTTCTGAACAATTGTTAAATTATGCCATTTGTGCCATTGTGGGTTTTGACAATATTACTTTGGCAACAGAAAAATAAAAAGTATATCTGTATCTCTCCACATAGAGCTTAAGTATTATATGCTGTTCAGTTAAAGGAACACACTTGGAAGAAGAAATAGCTAAATTTATGCACTCTAAGTAGAATTTCACAGTTTATTTCTCTGAGTTTCAAAGACTTTAATTTTGTTGTATTTTTTCCCATTCCTGGTGAGCATGATCAGGGAAAAGCACCAATAATAATAGATGCATTTGAACTGCTGCAAATTTTGAAGTGGAAACTCTTGCCAACAAACACCAGCTGTACTGTGATCTTTTACTGCTGTCTCATTTCCCTATTCAACAGCTTCATTCTTCCTTTCTATCCTAACTTCTATGTGTGTAGTGAGAATTTCAGATCTTAGTACATAATTTTGAGTGCCTGAAAAAAATCATACAGTTGCCATGATAAGGAACTTTTCGATAAGCAACAACAAAAAGAGGAAAAAAGTGCTCTTGGCATCAGTTTAATTGCTTCCATTTTTGAAGCATAGGCAGGGATCCTATTTGCATCAAATCTGTTAGAACAATGATTACTCTGCCAGACAATATTAAATGGCTGTGCAAATTATCTCCATAAGATGGCACTGCAGAGCTAGAACCGTAAAGCTTTGATGAATAGTTCATGAAACTCAAAATAAAACAACAAAAAATAATAAATGTATAAGAAAAAAGAATTTTAATGTGTTACAAAACTGACCATTGGAAAATTTAAGGAAACTATTGAATTTAAGATCTTACATGACCTTATATGCTAGTGACTTATTTTTATTTCACTTCTGTATTTTTATTGATTTGATTATGGAAGGAAAGGAATGGCAGGATAGCTTCTCTAAAGATTCTTTCATTAGACAAAAGCAATTTGACAAGCACCATGTGAGACAGTACAAGACCTATGCTAGATCCTTAAACAAAATGAGAAACAGAATAATTTTGATGTATTGGAATTCATAGCCCACAGATTCAAAGGCTTGAGACATGAAATAATGAGTGACAAAATATAAACTTCCATGTAGGGCAGAAAATAATGAGTGACAAAATATAAACTTCCATGTAGGGCACAAAGATGTGTCCCATACCAATAGTTTACACATTTGTGTTATATGCCTGCATATGCTCATTCTGCTGCAAAGAGTTTAGTTACCTGTCACTTGCTTGCAATTTCAATAATAAAGTGATATCCTAAATAAATTCAGTGAACTCAGACTTCAAGACTATAAAATGCATATTTTTAAATAATCTCAAATATTTCCAAGAATTAATTAGCAAGCATTCTTGTAATAATAGTATGTAGTGTAAATTTTCTCCCAAAAGTAAATGTCTCAATATTAGATGAAATTATATGAAGGACAGAAGGAAATCAGTTATGTTTCTTTGAAAATAAACATCTTAAACTGAAGAGAATACCTTCTAGCTATGTAGGACTTTAAGAGGAGGGAGGGGATCTCCAACCCACCCACAAAACCTTCAATCCAAAATCTACCCTGTTTACAAGATGTGCAGAGATAAAGATATTCCAGAAATTGAGGGAATGTCCAAACAATGATGGGTTCAACCTGAGACCTACCCATCCCTATTAATGATACAATGCTGTCACAGGAGCATAGCAACTCTGTCATCTGAGAACCTCCATGCAGCACATGATCCAAACAGAAGCTGAGATTCATTGCCAAAAATTAAGCAGGGGGTACGGTTCTTGTGGAAGAATAGGGAGAAGGATAGAAAGATAGGGAGGGGCAAGAACTCCACAAGAAGACCAACAGAGACAACTAACCTAGGCCTAGGGGCCCACAGAGACTGAAGCATCAATTAAAGACCATCATGAACTGGACCTAGACTCCTGCATATATGTAATCAATGGGCAGCTTGGTCATCATGATGGTCTCCTTGCAAGTGCAACAGTGGCTGTCTCTGACATGGATTCTGATGGGGCTGTGGTGTCTGGCTTCAATGGAGGCTTTAAGTCCTGATGGGACTCATTGTGTTGGTGTGGGATGGAGGGAGCTTCCCTTTTCTGAGGAAAAGGGGGAGGGGGAATAGGATGGGGGTGGGAGTGTGGAAATTAGGGGAGTGGAGGAGGGAAGGGGCTATGATCAGAATTTAAAATGAATATATAAATAAACCTATTTTAAAAAGAAAAGAATCCTATTGTTCATCGATTAAGTACACACCAAGGATGCCTTGCATTGGGAGAGCTCAGCATGTAGTGAGGGCAAATGCATACCAAAGAAGTCACAGAATTTAATGATTTATTAGAGTGATGTCAGGCAATAATTCATTATAATCAATCTTTCTCCATAATAAAGTGTTTTAAAAGTAGTTTTAAAGTAGAGCATTATTATAATTATAAATTATGCAAATTAGTGCACATTTTTTATTTTAATAAAATATCCATTTTATATAAACATTAAAAAGATCCAACTATACCATTCTTGGGCATATAGTCTAAGGACTGTACATCTGACTACTTGTTTTCCCATGATCATTCTCTATTCATAACAGTCACAAATTGGAAACAGCTTAGGTATTCATCCGTTGATGAGTAGAATCTTAATGTGTCTTATTTACACAATAAATATTATTCACCTGTTAAAATAAATTGTGATATTTATGATAAATAGATAAAATAACAAAAATAATCTTGTGTGAGGGAATTCAGGCAAAAAAGATAAATATTACATATTTTGTCCTATATGTAGGTATGGGAATGTTACCTTTTAATCCTCCATAGGCCTGCAACAATCCTTATAACAACACAAGGGAGTAGGTATAGAGTAAGGGATTTATGAAGACAGACAATCTCCTAGGGAAAGGGAAATAGAGTGAATAATTAATGGAGAGATGGGTAGATTAGAGCAGGAGGATTAAATGGAGGGAGAGATGGGAGAAAAAAAAGGAAGGGCATACAAGGAAGGACAACTAACAATGACAATTTGAGTGGCCATTGAAAAACTACTACAGTAGAGCTTTTAAAATATCTATATACATATAAAAGAAATCTAAATGGAGTCACCAAATAACAGGGGAGATAAAGGCCCAAGTGATACATCTTTTACCACCAAGTGAAACATCCAGTGTCAGAATTAGATGACATCTAGTTGAATTGTTTGCTGAAATGGTCCCATGGAAATCCCCAAACATCTTGGACTATTGCCAAAGCTATTGGTTCCTCTCCACAAATAGCTGGTAAAGCCATTTTGCAAAATGCAAAACTTACATATCCTATTGTACATAGGAAATTAAGCTGGTGCCTTCTGCTCCACTGACTAGTGTTCATGGAACTGAAAGTTACTCAGCTTACTATCAGAGGAGTAACTACAAAATCAGCTACAAATTCTGCATTCTACAATGATAACCTGTCTACCTGATTTGCTGATGCAATAGTGACAGAAGTGTTGTGGGAGTAACCAGCCATACTCATATTGGATTCATGGCCCATTCTATGTGATGAAATGCATGCAAGAAAAGATGTGGGTGGTCAAGACCTGAGGCTAAATATGCCAAGGACCAAGGGGAAAAACAAATATTATTTTTCTGCTAAAGGCACATAAATAAAATGACTTCAATAACATTCTTCTGTGCAAATAAATTGTCATCATCACAGCAATCATCAGAAAAAAAAAAACTTCCTCTTGTAATTAATTAAAACAAATGTAAACACCCCAAATTGTACCATGTGCAGTGACTGATGATTGGTTTTTGAAATATTCAGTCTGAAATGTGATCTTCCTCACATCTCTTTCATCAAGGCTCAGAGTGTTTCCTAGAAGAGCAGGAAACATTGGAAGAGCCAAAGAGAATGGATGAATACAAAGAAACAGAGTATTCCAGACATAACAGAAATGAGGTACATATAAACTTATAGAGACTGCACAGCATGCACAAGACCTGCACAGGGTCAAGTCAGACAGGTTCTCAGGAATGAGTACAGGAAGTGGACAGTGGCCCCCATTTCCATCCGAGAAGTTATCTCCAATTGGCAAAAGTTTGCAAAAGAAAAATTAGTTCTGTAGCCTCACTAGGTTTATTAACCACATTTATGGGTAGGCTGCATGCCCTGCAATAGATGACCCATAAAAAATTAATTCAATGGTAATTTTTGTAGACATTTTGTTTTGTATTGTTTACTTTGGGCATTTCTATTTTTAGCTCTTACATGCCTTTGCTAGTAAAGTTGTGTGTGTGTGTGTTTCATATATATATATATGATATACACGCATATGTACATATCTTTTTATGGTTTGTATGTTTTTGCCTGTTTTCTAAAAAGAGAGAGAGCAAGAAAGCAAGCATAGAATTGGTTGAGTGAGAAGGTGAAGATGACATGGGAGAAACTGTCTGGGGAGAAACTATGGTTATGACATATTGTAGTTTTTTTCAATAAAAAAAATCAGTAAGTGAACAAAAAAACTGAGCAAATATGTATCAAAATATGACATAAACCTAACCCAGGTTGTGAAAAGGATCAACATCATTTATATCATGGAGACACAATTAAAACCACAAGGAGTTATTACTTCTCCCTTGTAAAGCTTAGTCAGGACTGAAGGTTAAAATTCTGCACAGTGTCAAGTAATGTAATGGTTTATCCTAGAAGACCCTTCCTTCATTTATGAGATTAAGAATAGCTAGGTTCGCACCACAAGAGCAAAGGAGATTTAAAGCATCCATTCAAGGAATCCAGGGACAACTGGACAACGGAAACCTCAGCAGAAAACAGATCAGACACCAAAGAAGACGAGTGGCCCAGATGTTCCAGCCTTACAGACTTCATCAATAGCAGTTTCCTCAAAGTCTATAACCACAACAACTCAAAATCGCTAAGATCATTCAGCTCCACAGACTGCTCCAGCCAGAACTTCATTAAAGCTCTGAAGATCAGCTTCTGTCTATGAACTTCTTAGGATATCTAAATAGCTGAGCACAAAAGGACTGAACATCAAATGATTCTATTAACATTTTTCACCATTTTTCCATTCTTATTTGGGCCCCAAACAGGTTTACTATGTCCCAAATCAGCAGGAAGTCATTTTAAGAGAACAACGTCCCATCCCCAGAAGGTGGGGAGGGTGTTCCCCCCATTTGGTTATTTGATGGATAATATAAATTTTGTTATTTAGGGGAAGAGACTACAAGCTGTTAAATGGTCTTGTTAAATGGGTTTTGGAGGTTAGATCCAGGGACTTCTCTCTTTTTCTTTTCTATATCCTTCTTTCTCTCCTATGTAAGAGTGAACAGACTTGAGAAAAATGGGACATAGACATAGTACAAGAAAGATCCAGAAAAAAGGAGAGATTATTGAATATGGCCTTATACCTTTGTATATTGATACAAAATTAATATTATATTTGGCTAAATTGGTATTGATCATTGTATATTAATGCAAAATTAAGATTGTATAGGGCTACATTGGTATTGATCTTTGTATATTGATACAAAATTAAGATTATATTTGGCCACAATGGTATTGACCCTTGTATACTGATGTAAAATTAAGATTGTATTTGGACACATTGGTATTAATCTTTGTATACTAATGTAAAATTAAGATTGTATTTGGCCACATTGGTATTGATCTTTGTTTACTGATACAAAATTAAGGGTAACACTTCTTAAATATATTGTTCCTAGTAATGCTTAAAAATGAAATGTAAAGCTTTGGCCTCTTGCTACCAACTGTCATAAACTGTTTAGGATAATTAAGAAATGGAAACTAATAGTCATGCAAACGTGTCATTTTGTTAGTTACTATGACAGTCTATCACAGTTATTTTTTAAGCTACTCAGAAATCAAGTGGCTAAGAGACAAGCAATATTTGTTTATCTGAATATAAGAGATAGATAGGGCATCTTCAAAAACCCCAAGAGATCTGCAGAATATGGCATTCAAAGATGTTTTCTTAACTTAAGATTTTTTGATATCGAGACATGTCAGCTCCTGACAGCACCCCTATTCTATTCCAAGTAGAAGATGAGCATTGAAGAATCTCCAGAGGGAGATGATTGAATTGGTGGTAAGCCTTTCTCTTGGCAAGAAAAACCCCTTGCTTCAACTGTAGACAGACTGCTGTCCAAAAAGGACAAAACTTGGAAGCAGGTAAGTCGACAGCCTAGCTTTGCCAAGACAGGGTAGGCAAGTCCTTCATAATTCCTGCTCTACAATCAATGTCTGTCAGAGAAATGGGTCCAAATGGCTGAAGATTGATGCTGTAATGTATGGAGAGAAAATGGGAACTGTCCAGGCAGCCACTGGTATGTCATTTTTTAGTTTTGAAAGCTGCAGGCCCTGCACTTCCTATAAAATCAGATATATTTATACCTCTCAGGTCTCTGAGGTGGTTGAAGAATAGATAGCTAGAGTCTCATAGTTAAATTTTGAGTTGTTTAGGAATCAAGAGGGTGTTCTGGATCTAAGAAGATGTTTTTTAAAATTGTGAAGCAAGTTAGTATGAAAGCTGAGTTAGATATAGAACTTTAAACTCATGGAGATGGTTAGATAGTAGAATGTTAAAGTCAGGTACCAAATACATATGGAATGGATATTGGGAATGTATGCTAAGCCATATAACTCTCATAATTGTGGCCTATTTATTTCTGTTGTTTTGTATTTTATTAATAGTTATAAGAAAAAGAACCATTTGTTGGACTGAAAGGGAGAGCTGTTGCGGGGAAAAAGAAATACCTTAAACTAAAAAAAAAAAAAAAAAATAAGGGAAGAGGATGGGGGATTGAGGGGGCGGAGTGTGGAAGGGTGGGACTGGGAGGGGGAGTAGGGAGGGGATTGTGATTGAGATGCAACTTGAAGAAATAAAAAATAAATTATTAAAAAAAAGAATAGCCAGGTTCATTTCAGTTGAACTAAATCATCTTTATCTCACCATAGATTAGACAAATATCAACCCAAGAATAAAAATCATGTCACGTTATCAAAAAAATCATAATATAATAACAACATCTTTGAATGCCATACTCTACAGATCTCTTGGGGTTTTTGAAGACTCCCTATCTATCTCTTACGTTTAGATAAAAAAATTTTACTGTCTCTTAACAACTTGATTTGTGAGTAGCTTAGAAAATAACTTTGATAGACTGTCATAGTAACTAACAAAATGACCTGTTTGCATGACTGTTAGTTTGTATTTCTTAATTATCGTAAACAGTTTATGATGGTTGGTAGCAAACAGCCAAAACTTCACATTTCATTTTTAAGCATTACTAGGTATAATACCTTTAAGAAGAGTTACCCTTAATTTTGTATCAATATACAAAGATCAATACCAATGTGGCCAAATATACTCTAATTTTGTATCAATATACAAAGATCAATACCAATGTAGTCCAATACAATCTTAATTTTGCATTAATATAAAATGATCAACACCAATTTAGCCAAATATAATATTAATTTTGTATCAATATACAAAGGTATAAGGGCATATTCAATAATCTGTCCTTTTTTCTTGATCTTTCTTATACTATGTCTATGTCCCATTTTTTCTCAACTCTATTCACTCCTATATAGGAGAGAAAGAAGGATACAGAAAAGAAAAAGAGAGAAGTCCCTGGGTCTAACCTCTAAAACACATTTAACAGCTTGTAGTCTCTTCCCCTAAATGACAAAATTTTCTGTTATCCATCGAATGGTTGAATTAGTGACAAGCCTATCTCTTGGCAAAAAAACAAAACAAAACAAAACAAAACAAAACAAAAAAAAAAACCCTTGCTTCAACTGTAGACAGACTGCTGTCCAAAAATACAAAACTTGGAAGCAGGTAAGTCAACAGCCTAGCTTTGCCAAGACAAGGTAGGTAAGTCCTTCATAATTCCTGCCTCTACAATCAATGTCTGTCAGAGAAACGGGGCCAAACAGCTGAAGATTGATGCTGTAATGTATGGAGAGAAAATGGGAACTGTCCAGGCAGCCACTGATATGTCATTTCTTAGTTTTGGAAGATGCAGGCCCTGCACTTCCTATATAATCAGATATATTTATCCCTCTCAGGTCTCTGAGGTGGTTGAAGAATAGATAGCTAGAGTCTCATAGTTAAATTTTGATTTGCTTAGGAACCTAGAGGGTGTTCTGGATCTAAGAAGATGTTTTTAAAATTGTGATGCAAGTTAGTATGAAAGCTGAGTTAGATATCGAACTTTAAACTCATGGAGATGGTTGGATAGTAGAATGTTAAAGTATGTCAGGTGCCAAATACATATGGACTGGACATTGAGAATGTATGCTAAGCCATATAACTCATAATTGTGGTCTACTTATTTCAGTTGTTTTGTATTGTATTTATTGTTATAAGAGATAGAACCATTTGTTGGACTGAAAGGGGGAGCTGTTGAGGGGAAAAGATCTACCTTAAACTAAAAAAAATAAAAGGGTAGAGGATGGGGGGTGTTAAGGGGGAAGAGGGTGGAAGGGTGGGACAGGAGGGGGGAGTAGGGAAGGGATTGTGATTGAGATGTAACTGGAAGAAATTAAAAAAAAAGAAAAGCAAAAAATAAAAATAAATAAAGGAAGAGAGTTGGGTCATGAAAAAAATCATTCCACATCTTATTAAGTCTCTAGTGTTCTCAAAAAAAAGTGATAAAAGAAATAACGCATTCTGAATTTGCTTCATCACTAAGAAGTTTTAGGTGGCTCAAGTCTACTTTTATAAATAAATTATAATATATACTTAATGTTATATTTAACATTGTTTTCTCCAAAAAGAGATTCAGAATTAAATTCTAGACATTTGAAGGAATAAGGATTGAAATATAAAATAACACATTAATATTTTTAAGAAGGGTGAAAGAAATAGAAAAGGAAAAAATACTTAATAGTTCATATCCAAGATATTCAAAATCATACATCTTTATGTCACTATTTCTACTTCATATGTCTTTTATGCTTAAAAGATAAGCTTGAAAGTTTGTTTTATTCATAAGTTACTCTGTAACTCCGAAGTAATACAGTATAGCTCATTGATACAAAATAGTAAGAAAACCCAGACTTCTGATTGAATAAGGAAAAGGAACAACTAGCAAATATGAGTTTAATTTATTCATGCATGCAGGAGAGGTGAGGCCAGTCAGTTGACATTCCTCCAATTTCACACCACCACAGCACATTCTCTGCTAAATTTAATGGAAGAAAGAACAAAGCAACCAGAAGCAATCTAACGGTCGAACAAATGTCTGTTCAGGAGATGCCGATTTCCAAGAAAGTGCTAATAACAAGGCCACGTGTTGTTTTGGCAGAATCAGGAGTTAATGTGATTATGTTCCCATGGGTCACCACATGTTGTCCTGGCCATCATCATTGTTTCCTGTAGAGATAAGATGCCTAAGGGTTACCACAGGCTGATAGACTTAGCACGCCAAATTACACTCTGCATCACACCATCTGCCAAGCCACAGTTTTTCAGGACACTGCAGCACTGCAGAAAAAAAAATGTCTTGTGATTATAGACAGGTATTTCATGATCTATGATCTGGAATCACTATTATGGAGCTAATGATTATGTACACATGACAGGGTGAGGGTGTCAATGAAATCCTAATTAGGGGAAATATTCAAAAGCTCAGGCCTGTATATCACACTAGGTTTAACAGAAGGGAGTTTGGATTCATCTTGTAGCATTTGTTCTATTCTCAGCTTTAATTAGCATCAAGGAGTTTAATTAGAAAGAAGGCATATGAGAATACAGGGAATGGAACAGCTCGAAGGGACAAAAGACTTCTTTGGGCCAGATGCTTTGTGCTCCTCAATAATTTGAGAGATGTGATCAAGAAGAGACAATTAGAACCTAGGAAGTACAGGTTCCAGATGGAGACAGGCCTGCTCAACAACTACAGCCATAAACAGATAATAATTATTAATCATATTTCTTATCCATAGGTTCTCTTCTCCCTATATTCCCTCGGTGACTATGCTAGGCATGTAAACTACATGGGTCCTCTCCTTAGTGCGCTGATTTTTCTGTTTTCTCATACTTCCTCTATGAAATATGGTTCAGTACAGTTATCTATTATTATTGAAGTTTTTATTAATTCAGAAAATATTTTGAGCAAAATCCATGCATATGACACCTGTACTGAGCAGGAAATGAAATATGGAAGAGGAAAGAAAGATGAAAATCTTCTTACAAGGAAAAATAATCATTGAGATTGACAGAATATATAGGAACCTTGTTAGATGTTCTACTTTAAATAACATACCAATAAAAGTCAGCTCTCCTTCAAAAACTGCTGACATACAGTATTGTTGAGTCAATATTTTCTTAAACAGAAAAAAAAAACCCAGAAATCATGAATTTGCTGTTTGCCCTAGTTTTGCTTGTATAGTTGCTAAATGAAGTAGGGGAAATCTCTTAGGATCATTAAATTTATACACACACACACACACACACACACACACATGAAATTTAAAAAGCTATATAATGTAATATCTCCACAATTTATTGTTTTCAGAGGGTGTGTACAGTACAAAAAATATACATAAATACACTTGCTAAAGAAATGTGGAAATGAGAGGGCAGTAAAGGGAGACTCATTGACAAAGCTTATAAGTAAATTTAATATCTGATTTTACTATTGTGTGTCCCATTGTTTCTATACATTACTTCATGGTATATTTGAAATGTTGTGTGAGCTGCTTGAATTCAATTTCAAATCACTGAAATTTATTCTACCATGTCAGGTACTGTTGTGGATGAGCAAGAAGCTAATAAAATTGCTTTCAAATAAAGTTTTCAAATAAAAAACTAAATGGAATTGCTAGGTGGTCTTTAGTCAGATTGAAAAAGCTAAACCTGAAATGAATCCCTCATGGATTTCTATTATTTATAACTTATAAAATAAAACTGAGGATTAAATTGTCTTTTGCAATAAAAGCTAGCAGTTCAACATAACAGAATTTATTGCTCAATTGGCATGTGCTTGCCATTCTCCTTAACACTGACTTAGAGATGATTGTTAGTATGAATGTTGTACAGCTGATACTACCATCTATGTATATTTAACATTCCAGGCACCATTTAAATTAATAATGTAATTAAATTATTTCAGTCTGAAGTTATAATTTTCTATGATGGCTTCATTAGACATATAAAAACAACATGGAAACGTGTTCATTTCATGCAATGACTTTTGGTTTGGGTATAAACAGTTCTCTTCAATGGATTGTGTGAGGTTTTGGAACACTTAGGGAAAAATATTAATAATTAAATGGTACTTTTCATTTACAAATCAAACTATGAAATTAACATACTGAAATGATGTTAATTTCTTTTTTTCTTTGATAAAAGAAGATAATGTAAGAGCGAAATTAATGTTATTTTGAATTTTAGTTTCAAAATAAGAATTTCAGAATGCAAAATATTCAGAAAATTAGAACTCAACAAAGTATAGTAAAAGAGACATTGGGAAACATACATAAGTATAATGTCCATGACCTCTGCATTTAAAGAAACACAAGCTTCAGAGTGAATTTATTGAATACAGTAAATCAAAAGGGGAGAGAGTAGAATGGAAAATATGATCAAATAAAGATAAAATGGGATTGAGAGATACTGCAGTGGGTAAAACACTTGTGCAAGGGATGGAAGATGGCCGCCGCCTGCGCAGACGTATTTTGATTTCGGAGTTAACAGTCACAGGGCGGTGGGTGTTGCAGGATGCTGTACAAATGGCTCGACCCCTTCTAAATCTCACCCAACTACCCAGGGATCACTGAGGACCCCTGGGCAGGAAGCTCCTTCCTACTCTCGGACACACAAGGAAGCTGCTGGACCCAGGAATCGGGGATTCCCCCATCCCCCACCAGGAGAGACTCTGGGTAATTTCAAATCTAATACCCAGAGGGCAGATTCACATACCATGCAGAGATAATCCCCACCCTGCTGGGCACTCCCAGGTCTTGAACAGATGATCCAGCTATCTAGTGAAAGATTGTGACCCTTGGAAGTGAGCACAGCTCGCCTGCAAAGTGCCTTCAGACTGCAGATCGCAACCCACTGCTTGATGTCACTGGCTAGTTTCCAAGCCACGGGAGCGGCAAGGCTATTGGCGGTGAAGGGCAGATTTACCCACCACAGTAACCAACCCCAGGCAAACTATGAGATAATTGAAACTGTCATATATATAGGACTTTTGTACTAGTACTGGCCATTCCGGCAGGGAACCAGAGTTTTCTTGTACACAGCTCCACCACCTGAATTAGGTCTCCACCTAGGAGGCAGTGCTAAATGACTCACCTTATAGGGGTGGAGTAAGGCAACTCGAATCCTACACCAAAGCGCCTCCTTTGGACCCAAGTCCAGAAGACAGCGAAAAAATTCCACATGGCCAGAGGCCCCAGACAAAAAAAAAAAAAAAAAAAAACAGAGCGAAATGACTCCAACAAAAGAAAGCAACGCTATTCCATCCAGCCCGATTCACCACACCACAGCTGAAACACATGAAAATGATGACAATTCTACATTATGGAAAGTGATAGATTCACTTCAAGAAGAACTTAAATCTATGAAGGAATTCAAAGAAGCAACCATTTTACAAGTCAAAACAATGAATAACACCATTAAAGAGCTCCAAGCCAAGGTGACTAAGCTTGAAGAGGAAAAGGACAGAGCAATGAAAGATTTCCAGGCAAAAACAAGCAAACTGGAGAAGGAAATGTACAAAATGAACAATACCACTCAAGACATGAAAATAGAATAGGAAACAATAAAGAAAACACAGTCAGAGTTAAAAGAGGAAATGGAGAATCAAGGGAAGAGAACAGGAACTACAGATGTGAGTATCAAAAATAGGATGCAAGAAATGGAAGACAGGATCTCAGGCATGGAAGATTCGATGGAAGAAATCAGTACAACATACAAAGAAAATGAGAAAGCTAAAAAATCTCTCACCCACAACATCCAAGAAATCAAGGACTCAATGAAAAGATGGAACCTAAGAATTATAGGCATAGGGAAAAGAGAAGACTCCCGACTCCACGGTCCAGGAAATATCTTCAACAAAATCATAGAGAAGAAAACATCCAAAACCTAAAGAAAGAAATGTCAGTAAAAATCCACGAGGCTTACAGAACACCAAACAGATTAGATCAAAAAAGAAACTCCTCTCGCCACATAATAATAGAAACTCCAAATGTAGAGAACAAAGAAAGGATATTAAAAGCTGTAAGAGAAAAAGGCCAAGTCACATACAATGGCAGACCCATCAGAATCACACCTGACTTCTCCTCAGAAACTGTAAAAGCTGGAAGGGCATGGACAGATGTCCTACAAGCCCTGAGAGAACATAGGTGTCCAGCCAGACTACTATACCCAGCAAAACTCTCTATCAACATAGATGGAGAAAACAAGATATTCCATGAAAAATCAAATTCAAAAAATATCTCCCCACAAACTCAGCCCTACAGAAGATCCTAGAAGGAAAATTCCAACACAGAAAAGATAACTATACCCAAGAAAACAGAGAAAATAGAAACCTCCACAGCAACTAAACAAAAAGAAACACAAGACAAGCAGTTATACCAAAATAATGGGAAATAACAACCCATGGTCACTAATATCCATCAACATCCATTGACTCAAATCGCTAATAAAAAGAAACAAACTTACAGACTGGATCCGTAAACAAGACCCATCTTTTTGCTGTATACAAGAAACACATCTCACTATTGAAGATAAACACTATCTCAGAGTAAATGTCTGGGAAAAGGTTGTCCAAGCAAATGGACCCAGGAAACAAGCTGGAGTAGCCACCCTAATATCAAACAAAGTAGACTTCCAATTGAAGTTAACAAAAAAAGACAGAGAAGGGCTTACATACTCGTTGAAGGAAATATCCACCAAGAGGACATCTCAATATTGAACATCTATGCCCCAAATACAAAGGCACCTATATTTATAAAAGAAACACTTCTAAAACTTAAATCACACATCGATCCAAACACTTTAATAGTGGGAGACTTTAACACCCCACTCACAACTATGGACAGATCATCGAGACAGAAGCCAAACAGAGAAATAATGAGTACAACAGAGGTCATGAACCAAATGGACCTAACAGATATCTACAGAAGGTTTCACCCAAACACAAAAGAATACAGCTTCTTCTCAGCACCTGATGGAACCTTCTCCAAAATCGACCATATAGTTGGACACAAAGATAGCCTCGACAGATACAAGAAAATTGAAATAACCCCTTATACCTTATCAGACCATCATGGAATAAAGCTGGACTTCAATAGCAAAAGAATCAATAGAAAGTCTACACTCACATGGAAATTGAAGAACTCTTTACTAGAGGACCACTGGGTCAGGGAAGAAATAAAGAAGGAAATCAAATACTTCTTAAAATCCAACGAAAATAAAGACACAACATACACAAACCAATGGGACACAATGAAAGTTTTGCTACGAGGAAAGGTCATAGCACTAAGGGCCTTCAAAAAGAAAATTGTGACAGCTCATATTAGCGAATTAAGAGCTAAACTGGATGAATTGGAAAAAAAAGAAGCAAACACTCCCAAGAGGAGTAGAAGGCAGGAGATTATCAAACTTAGGGCTGAAATCAACAACTTAGAAACAAAAAGAACTATACAAAGAATCAATGAAACCCAGAGTTGATTCTTCAAGAAAATCAATAAAATAGACAGACCCTTAGATAAATTAACTAAAAGACAGAGGGAGAAAACACAAATCAACAAAATCAGAAATGAAAAGGGAGAAATAACAACAGACATTGAGGAAATCTAGAGAAAACTTGGATCCTACTTTAAAAATTTATACTGCACCAAATTTGAAAACTTAAGTGAAATGGACAATTTTCTTGATAGACTCCACCTACCGAAGCTAAATCAAGATCAGGTGAACAGAATAAACAGCCCTATAATCCCTAAGGAAAGAGAAACAGTCTTTAAAATCTCCCAATCAAAAAAAAGTCCAGGGCCAGATGGCTTTAGCATGGAATTCTACCAGATCTTCAAAGAGGAGCTAACACCAAAATTTTTCAAACTCTTTCACAAAATAGAATCTGAAAGAACATTGCCAAACTCATTCTATGAGGCCAAAGTCACCCTGATTCCTAAACCACACAAGGACCCAACAAAGAGAGAACTTCAGACCAATCTCCCTCATGGACAAGGATGAAAAATTACTTAATAAAATACTAGCAAACCGAATTCAAGAACACATCAAAAGTATCATACAACTTGATCAAGTAGGCTTCATCCCAGAAATGCAGGGATGGTTCAACATATGAAAGTCTATCAACATAATTAACCATATAAACAAGGTGAAAGAAAAAAAAACACATGATAATCTCACTAGATGCCAAAAAATCATTTGACAAAATCCAAAACCCCTTCATGCTAAAAGTTCTGGAGAGAATGGGCATAGAAGGACCGTACCTAGAAATAATAAAGGCAATATACAGCAGGCCAGTGGCCAACATCAAATTAAAAGGAGAGAAACTTGAAGCATTTCCTCTAAAATCAGGGAAAAGACAAGGATGTCCACTTTTACTATATCTCTTCAATATAGTACTTGAAGTCCTTGCTAGAGCAATAAGACAACTACAGGAGATCAAGGGGATAAACATTGGAAACGAAGAAGTCAAATTATCCATATTTGCAGATGATATGATAGTATACATAAATGGCACCAAAAATTCCACCAGAGAACTCTTACAGCTGATAAACACCTTCACAAAAGTGGCTGGTACAAAATTAATTCAAAAAAATCAGAAGCCCTTCTTTATACAACAAACAAAGGGGCTGAGAAAGAAATAAGGGAAACAACACCCTTCACAATAGCCACAAACAACATAAAAGACCTGGGGATAACTCTAACCAAGCAAGTAAAAGACCTGTACAACAAGAACTTCAAGCCTTTGAAGAAAGAAATGGAAGAGGCCATTAGAAGATGGAAAGTTCTGCCATACTCATGGATAGGTAGGATCAACATAATAAAAATGGCCATCCTACCAAAAGCAATATACAGATTATTCAATGCAATTCTTATCAAAATACCAACACAATTTTTTATAGAGTTGGAAAGAGCTATTCTCGATTTCATATGGAACAACAAAAAGCCCAGAATAGTTAAATCAATCCTGTACAATAAAAAAAAAAAACAAAAAAAAAACAAAAAACAACAACAACAACAACAAAAACATCTGGAGGTATCCCCATCCCAGATTTCAAGCTGAACTTTAGAGCAATAGTTGTAAAAACAGCATGATATTGGTATAGAAACAGACCAGTAGATCAATGGAATCGAATTGAAGATCCAAATATAGACCCACACACTTATGGCCACCTAATTTTTGACAAAGAAGCCAAAACGGCACAAAGGAAAGACAGCATCTTCAACAAATGGTGCTGGTCCAACTGGATGTCCACTTGTAAAAGAATGAAATTAGACCCATACTTATCACCTTATACAAAACTTAAGTCCAAGTGGATCAAAGACCTTAACATAAGGCCGGTCACACTAAATCTACTAGAAGAAAAATTGGGAGAAACCCTCAAACTCATTGGCACAGGAGAAAACTTCCTGAACAGAACACCAACATCTCAGGACCTGAGATCAACAATCAATAAATGGGACCTCATGAAACTGAAAAGCTTCTGTAAGGCAAAAGACACTGTCATTCGAACAAAACGGCAGCCTACAGACTGGCAGAAAATCTTCACCAACCCCACATCTGACAGAGGGCTAATATCCAAATTCTACAAAGAACTCAAGAAATTAAATGCCAAGAAACCAAATAATAAAATCAAAAAATGGGGGACGGAGCTAATTAGAGAATTCACAAAGGAGGAATCCCTAATGGATGAGAGACACTTGAAGAAATGCTCAACATCCTTAATCATCAGAGAAATGCAACTCAAGATGACTCTGAGATTCCATCTCATACCTGTCAGGATGGCTAAGATCAAAAGCTCAAATGACAGCACATGTTGGCGAGGGTTTGGAGAAAGGGGTACCCTACTCCATTGCTGGTGGGAATGCAGGCTTTTTCAACCACTATGGAGGTCAGTCTGGAGATATCTTAGAAAACTTGGAATAGCTTTGCCTTAGGATCCAGCCATACCACTTCTGGGTATACACCCAAATGCCTTTTCACAGAATCATAAAGAAGTTAATTCATCTATGTTTATAGAAGACTTATTTGGAATAGCTAGAAACTGGAAACAACCCAGATGTCCCTCAACGGAAGAATGGGTTATAAAACTGTGGTACATCCACACAATGGAACATTATTCAGCTATCAGGAATAATGAAATTATGCAATTTGCAGCCAAATGGATGGAACTAGAAAAGCTCATCCTGAGTGAACTAACCCAGTCTCAGAAGGATGCATATGGCATCTGTCGCGTCCCGCTCGACCAGCAAGGACGACGCAACTCGCAAAAGCTCTTCTCAAGCAGTTTATTCAGGTCCCTTGAAAGCAGTTTTCCGAATGCCCGGGCAGACCCAACCCACAGGCTAAATTCTATATGAACAGCCAATCAATAAAGCCACGTGGTGCTATCTAAGAGGCCAACGTATGCGGAAGCAAGCCAGATCAGCGGTCTTAGCCAAATATGGACTTGTTTACCACCGAGAGCGCTCACCTTCGGGCTGGTGGAAGGCGGAAGCCGGCGCCATCTTTAGGGCGCGGCACGTAGCAGCTCTCTACAGTTCCCCCTTTTTTATTTTTTCTAAAGTTGATAGAAGTCCCTGGAAAGGCTACGTAATCCCCATATCTGGGGATCTCACGGTGGGCCTGAGCCTGTAGGAGGGCGGTGCTCAAACTCTTACCCATCTCTGGGTCAGCCTCCCCACTCGGGACTGCCCTGTCTTAGGTGGCCGAGACTTACCCCTCTACTCCGTCATTGACTTGCCAGACCCTAATACCCATGGAACGAACACCTCAGTGGGCAGGGACTATGCTCAGTGAAGATTTAAGGCTTCACGGCAGCGAGCCATGCCTGAGGGGACTGGCCCGCCTCAATGGCAACAAGGGCCTGTATAATCATGGCTGCATTACGCTTCTGTGTGGCTCTCATCTTGTAGATGCACCATAGGCAAACCAGAGAGGCTAGTATCATCAGTATCACCAAAGAGCCTACGCCCGCCCACTCCTTAAGATGATCAAACCAGTGGCCAGGCTCAGATCCACCCAAGTGGAATTGATGTGGACGATTGTCGCTCTCAGCTCTCTCATCAAATTTTCAAATTCAGCCGACCAATCCTGTCAGAGGAACTTTGACAATTGTCTACACAGATTAGCAGCTTTTGTATAATTTTGATACTGCACCGAAGTAACACACAAACCTTGCATTTTCCACTCACACCCCAATTGTGCTAGTTGCCAAAGAGAATCAATCTGTTCTTGTATTAAATCTATGCGTTGATTAACTATCATAAGACCTCCTTTGAGATGAGAATTCATAGATGTCTGGGTATCCAATGCCTGTGCTACAGTGGCTGAGATGTTATTCAGGGCATTGGCAGTCTGTATAGAACTAGACAAGGCAATAGCTGAGGCAGTAGCTCCCACAGCAGCAATAGTGATGGCAGTAACAATAGCTGCAGTGATGCCAAAATCTCTTTGAAACCTGAATAGCATCATGGTATTAGGGGCCTCTACAGGAACTGGTACATATCGAGGCATTCTAGTCACCACAGCCACAGGAAAGGCTGTGGCATTCCAGCATAGGGCATAAAAACATGTGCCCGGAGTGCATACTAACTTTTCTTCACCCAAGGATGCACTCCCATTACTTACAATCCACAGAAAAGGAGGCCAGAGACATACTGGCGAAGCTGAAAAGGTCTTATTGTGGTAAGAATGAAATAAAGAATTCCAAGTACTAGAGCCACTACTGCTAGAAACATCCAATTTGGTAGTGGACCTTAGGGAAAAATTACCTCTTTGATAAACTCCTCCCCCAAGCATAATGACAGGTCCCAAGTCCATGCAACTTCCATTTACCCCACACAAAAGCCACAAATCAAAAGGATTGGTGGCAATCTGCTGAGGATCCCTAGTAGATATATCAAGCATTCCCGTACAAGACTTATTTACTATATTACTAATCATGGGGCTAAAGGAAAAATAATCTTGTTGAACCCAAACTGCTCTGCGCTCCTGACATCCAGTCCAGGGAAAAGGTCCTTCCTCTCCTGTGGATTCTCTACAAAAAGGTGCCCAGCGTGGCTGTCTGGGGGGGTCCTGGTCAGAGACTCGTGTGGGCCACCATCCTTAAAGGCGAGAACCATTGCCTGAAAATAAACCACCACTCCTACCTCCAAATCTCAGTTGTGGTAAAAAATCTGCTGACTGCTGAGACAATTTAATGCATTCTGTATCATCTGACCTATTGAAGCTCATTAAAAAGCACAGACTACCCTTCAAGCTGACATTTCTATTACCCTCTATAGGGCTTCTCTGATCATCAAAGGGAAGGTAGGGTAAGCCTAGGCTTCTATTACTGCTAAATAAGCGTGGAAACACAGTTGCATCATGTCTGACCGGCATCGGCTTTGGGAATATCAACAGGATCCCCCATCTCGACTCGGTCATTCCTGACATACTCACTGCTACTATCATCAGGATCCTTAGGAAGGTCTTCATGGCGAATTTTCCTCACAAGGCGTTCAGGCACCCACACTGGATCTTGTTGATCCTGAGGAAAAACAAAAACAGACCCTCTCGCCCATGTTAGCACGGGGTCAGGCCCCCGCCAAGAGCCTGTCAAAATATCCTTCCACTTCACCATGCTTTTAGGTGGACTATGGGAATCCTGATGTCTGTCCGCTGCTGAGCGGCCTTGAGCATCCAAATTGAAAAAGTTTAAAGTAAATAAGGCTAAAGACATTCTTTCCTTGGGGGTACGGCCTTGGCCTACTCCCCCTTTCTGTTTTTGCAAGCATTCTTTCGAGGTGCGATGAGCACGCTCCACAATTCCTTGTCCTTGAGGATTGTATGGTAATCCGTGATTAAGCTGTACCTCCATCTGGTTGCAGAAAGAGACAAAGGACTGTGCCGTATAGGCTGGTCCATTGTCCATTTTCAGCTGCTGTGGTTTTCCCCATGCAGCCCAGGCTTCTAAGCAATGCCCTATGATATTGCGAGCCTTTTCTCCACTCATAGGTGTAGCATGTATGATACCTGATCAGGTATCCACAGATACATGAATATATTTTAAGGTTCCAAACTCTGAAATGTGGGTAACGTCCATTTGCCATATTTTGAGTGGCATCAACCCTCTAGGGTTCACTCCCACACAGGGAGGATGATGATGAATCACACACTGAGGACAGTCCAAAACTACTTGTCTAGCATCTGATCTAGACAAATGGAATTTCTGCTGTAGAGTTTTTGCATTTACATGAAATAATTGGTGAAACTGTCTGGCTTGGTCCAGGAATGAGCTCCAAAAAATGCATGTCATCCTAGTCCATTGATATACTTTATCATTACCCTCACTTAATGGTCCAGGTAATCCTGTATGTGCTCTGATATGTTGAATATAAAAACACCTTTTTCTCTGCCAGATTAAAACTTGTAACTCTTGTAATAAGGCACATACAGTACTACTATTCTTAATAGGACCTGCTAATTCTAATACTTTCACTGCATTGACCACATAAACTGAATCTGAGATCAAATTAAATGCAAATTGATATCTTTTAAACACCTCAATTACTATTTTCAACTCTACTATTTGGGGGGAGCCCAGTTGAAACTGACATAACACGGGCTCTTGTCTTTCTATCAAATAGGCTCCACAGCCTGTCTTTGAGCCATCAGTAAACACATTTCGTGACCCTTGAAGTGGTACTGCTGAAGTAACCTTAGGGAATATCACTGGGTGCTCCTTAAAAAATGATAGCAATGGATGCTTAGGATAATGGTTATCAATCACTCCTTCAAAGCTACATTGCAATATTGCCCAATCATCTACAGTGCCACACAAAATCTTAATTTGATGACTGAAATAGGGCACTATTATACTGGCAGGAGCAACTCCAAAAGACTGCAAACATTGTTGGATACCGTTTAAGGCTAAAGCAGCAACTGCAGTGGGATAATGTTCTATGAATTTTTTTGGAGAAATCTTTAAATAGGTCCATAATAATGGTCCGTCCTGCCATAGCAATCCTGTAGGTTGACCATAGGTGGCAAATATGCACAATGCAATGGGCTGTCCTTCCTGCCATCTCTTTAGGAAGGCACTCTGTAATCTTTCTTCCACTTTACATAAAGCTTTTCTTGCTTCTTCTGTTAATTGCCTAGGAGAATTAAGTGCTGAATCACCTTTCAAAATATCATATAGGGGTCTTATTTCATAATTTGGTAGCTTTAAATAGCCTCTTACCCAATTGATATCTCCTAACAACCTTTGAAAATCATTTAGAGTCTTTAAATTATCTTTTCTTATCTCAATCTTTTGAGGTATTATCTTTTCAGGTCCAACCTTCGCTCCTAAATAATCAACCACATTTTCCTTTTGAACCTTATCAGGAGCAATAAAAAAACTTTTCTTTTTTAATAATTGAACTAATTCTTCATAGGCCCGATCTAACATTTGTTCACTCTTAGCTGCCAGTAAGATATCATCCATATAATGAACACATCTCAAATCTGGAAAATTCTTTCTCAAGGGAGCAATGGCTTCCCCCACATACAGTTGGCACATAGTGGGGCTGTTTGCCATGCCCTGAGGTAGTATTACCCATTCAAACAGCTGATCAGGTTCTTCATGGTTACAGGATGGAATAGTAAATGCAAATCTCTCACTTTCTTTGGCACACAAAGGGATGGAGAAAAAACAATCTCTTATATCTATAACTATAATGGGCCATGAGGCTGGTAAAGATGATAAAAGCGGCAAGCCGCGTTGCACTGGGCCCATGATCTGCATTTGTTGGTTTATGGCACACAGGTCATGCAATAATCTCCATTTTCCAGATTTCTTTTTATTGACAAAGATAGGTGTATTCCAGGGAGATACAGATGGTTTTATATGCTTTAAAGACATCTGTTCATCCACCAACTCTTTGGCTGCATTCAATTTTACAGAGGAAAGTGGCCACTGAGGAATCCATACTGGGTCCTCCATCTTTCAAGTTATGGGAATGCCCTCCTCAGTGGCCCCTAGGAAAAACCCAGGCCCTGTCTCTTTTGTCTTTGCTGCATAGATATGGGACTCTTCCGCCCCTGAAAATATTTTCCTATTCCAAAGCCTGGAGCATATCCCATATCTTGCATCATAAGTTGGGCTGAATCAGAATAATCATTACTCAATTTAAATCCTATATCCTTTAAAAGGTCTCTTCCCAAAGGGAGATAGGGAGCTCAAGTACATATGGCTGCATTCCTCCTGAGTGGTTTTCTTGGTCCTGCCACTTTAATAATCTTGCACTCATATCTGGAGTCTTAGCATAACCCAGGCCTTGAAGTGTTTGAGAAGAGGCTTGTACGGGCCAACCTGAAGGCCAGTCTTTCTTTTCTATGATACTCCTATCAGCCCCAGTATCCAAAAGGCCCAGGATCTTTTTACCATCAACTTTTAACTCCAAGACCGGGCATTGGTCCAAATCCAAGGAGAGAAAAGTCAGATTTGTGCCCGTGGACCCAAAACCATCTTTTCCTCTCTCTTGATCCTTTGCCGCATAGAGATCATGTAAGCTCGGCAACATGATCAACTGAGCAATTCTATCTCCAGGAGAGATAGCTGTTATACCACGGGGGGAGGCTACCATGATCTTAACCACTCCTGTATAATCTGGATCTATAACCCCAGGATGGACAATAAGTCCTCTCAAGGCTGATGATGACCTCCCTAACAGCAAACCAACTGTACCAGGTTCAAGGGGTCCTTTAAAATCTGTTTCAATTAACTGGACCCCCATTTGGGGTGTTAATACGAGTCTGGTGGTAGAGCAGAGGTCCAATCCTGTTGAGCCTGCAGTGGCTCTCCGCATTCTCTCGGATGGCGGAGGGTTGGCCACCTCTCTTGAGTCTGTTCTTTGTCCTGATTCTCTACTGCCCCATATATTTGCGGGCCCTGAGGTCGTGGGCCCTGCTGTCCGTTTTTTGGATGAGCACCACCATAACCTTGAGTTAAAGTCTGGCCATGGATGTCTGTCACTGAACGGCATTCATTAGCCCAATGGTTCCCTTTTTTACATTTTGGGCATAACCCCGGCCGCCTGGGGCGTTGTGCACTTCCTGTACTTCCTGTACTCCTTCCCCCGGGGCATTGTCTTTTAAAGTGTCCCATCTTGCCACACTTAAAACAAACTCCTGGACTTCCTCCACCTTTTCTGGTCAACTGTACTACCGTGCAGCAAGAACAGCATTAGTTAACGGCCCTCCAAGTTCTCTACACACTTTCATCCAGGCTTCTAGCCTTTTACTCTTGTAAGGGGTGATAGTGGCTCTACACTCTTTGGTGCATTGCTCATAAACTAACTGTTTTATTAGTGGCAAGGCAGCATCCGGGTCACCAAAAATCTTCCCTGACGCTTCCACCAATCGTGCCACAAAGTCTGAAAAGGGTTCCATGGGGCCCTGTAGAATCTCAGTTAAGTTCCCACTCACCTCCCCTTTATTAGGAAGAGATCTCCAAGCCTTGATAGCTATCTTGTTTATTTGCTCATAAACCTGAATAGGATATCTTATCTGCTGGTTGGCAAATCTCCCCTGCCCAAGCAGCATATCTCTATCCCAGGCTGGATATCCATGTCTCTGATTAATGGCTGCTTGCTCAGTGGCATACTCAATCAAGAAAGCTTTCCAGTCTAAATATTGCCCTGGACTTAAGCAGGCGCAGGCCAGGCCACTCCAATCACTCGGAGTCATACAATGTCTGCTTAATGCTTCCACTTGAGCCATTGTAAAAGAAGCGGTAGTACCATAGGTACGAACTGACTCTGCAAGGGATTTAACTACCTTAAAATCAAGTGGTTCCTTGTACCTGTTCCCTTGTGGGTCTTGGTATCCCGGATAGGCAAACTGTAATTCTGTTCTTACTTGTGTCCACATCCCCGGGCAGAAAGATCTCCCTACTTTCAGGGACTGAACAGGCTGATCTATCTGAATGGCTTCTGGATATGGAGGGGGAGTTGAAGGCGCCGCGGCAACGGCTTTACTTACACTGACCGCCACCAACGTGGCTGAAGGCGCTGCGTCAAGGGCTTCACTTACACCGACTGCCGCCAACGTGTCTTTCTCTTTTACCCTTTTCTTTTCCCTTTTTCTAATAGCAGTCCTCTCCAACTGTTCTATTAGAGCGTGTAGCTCCCCTTCAGAATCCGTGCTCTCTGAGTCCTCAAAATCTCTAAAATCTCTAAAATCTCTAAGATCGGGATAGAGAGGAACCTTCTTTTTGCTTCCCTTTTCACTGTCTGCCTGCTCAAATCTTTCACCTTTGTTACTTTCCTTTTCACTGTCTACCTGCTCAGATATTTCCCCTTGCAGCAGTTCCAAGGCTGATTCTCCCTCCTTGATTGCATTACAGCATCTCTGATCTTCTAAACAACTTCTGACCATCTTCCAAATCGGTCTTACTCCATGCTTCAGAGTCCCTTGCTCCCAAGCAAAATCCAAATCCCTGCCTAATTTGTCCCAGCAGGATACCGTAAGATTCCCGGACACCGCAAACCACGGAGCCACGGAATCACATTCATTAAAAAATCTCTCTAGGGTAGACTTCTTAATTTTCAAATTCCTAGCTAAAAGTAGCTCCTGAAGAGCCAGAACAATTGGATGTGACTCAGACAATCCCATGATTAAAAATTTACTTTCGGTTCACAGTTTCCCCGCGAAACTTTACCTTTTGTTCACTATTTCCATGAAACTTGACCTTTTGTTCCCTATTTCTGCGAAACTTGACCTTTTGTTCACTATTTTCTGCGAAACTTGATCTTTTGTTCACTATTTTCCGCAAAACTTTACCTTTTGTTCGCTATTTCCGTGAAACTTTATTGTCCCAATTTATCCCAGGAACTTACCAGTGCACTGCCCCTGACTGCAGGAGTTCTGAGTCTTTTCTGGTTCCCCGTATGGGCCACCACTTGTCACATCCCCCCTCAACCAGCAAGAACGACGCAACTCGCAAAAGCTCTTCTCCAGCAGTTTATTCAGGTCCCTTGAAAACAGTCTTCCGAATAATCGAGCAGTCCCAACCCACAGGCTAAATACTATATGAACAGCCAATCAAGTAAAGCCACGTGGTGCTATCTTAGAGGCCCACGTATGCGGAAGCAAGCCAGATCAGCGGTCTTAGCCAAATATGGACTTGTTTACCACCGAGAGCACTCACCGTCGGGCTGGTGGAAGGTGGAAACCAGCGCCATCTTTAGGGCGTGGCACGTCGCAGCTCTCTACAGGCATCTATTCACTTATAGTAGGATTTTAGCTACATAGTAGAAGGTATCCATACTACAACTAACACACCAAAGGGAACTTGGACATAGACTTTTTATTTATTTATTTATTTATTTAATTTATTTTTTATATATATTTTATTTTTTTTCTATTTTTTAGTCTTCTTTATCTATTTTAGTGCTTATTTGTTTGTTTGTCTTTTAGTTCTCTCTCCCCTCCTGGGCAATGAGACTCTTTGCACTGATGGTACTGCCTCGTAGACCCCCAATGAATGAGGAGGCTCTTGGCCCTCATATGACCTCTCAGCTGAGATGAGGGACTGTTATATAAGGACACCACATCCCAGAGAAATGGAATGGAAGTGTTAGGAGGTAAAGAAAAAAAAATGAAATGTGATGTTTCGGCCTTTTACTACTATTTTATCATAAACTGTTTAGGATAATTAAGAAATGCAAACTAATAGTTATACAAGCCGGTCATTTTGTTAGGTACTATGACAGCCTATTATAGTTATTTTCTAAGCTAATCAGAAATAAAGCTGCTAAGAGACATGCAACATCTGCTTACCCTAATATAAGAGATAGATAGGGCCTCTTCAAAAACCTCAAGAGATCTGCAGAATATGTCATTCAAAGATGTTTTCGTAACTTTAGATTTTTTTATATCGAGACATATCAACTCCTGAAAGCACCCCCTATTCTACCCCAAGTAGAAGATGAGCATCGAAGAATCTCCAGTGGGAGATGGTTGAATTAGTCGAAATCCTATCTCTTGGTAGAAAAAGACCCTTGCTCCAACTGTAGACAGAATGCTGCACAAAAAGGACAAAACCTGAAAGCAGGTAAGTCGACAGCCTAGTTCTGCCAAGACAGGGTAGGCAAGTCCTTCATAACCCCTGCTCTACAATCAATGTCTGTCAGAGAAACGGGGACAAACAACTGAAGATCGATGCTGTAATGTATGGAGAGAAAATGGGAAATGTCCAGGCAGCCACTGGTATGTCATTTCTTAGTTTTGGAAGATGCAGGCCCTGTACTTCCTATAAAATCAGATATATTTATGCCTCTCAGGTCTCTGAGGTGGTTGAAGAACAGATAGCTAGAGCCTCATAATTAAATTTTGAGCTGTTTAGGAGTCAAGAGAGTGTTATAGATATAAGAAGATGCTTTTAAAATTGTGTTGCAAGTTAGTATGAATGTTGAGTTAGATACAGAACTTTAAACTCATGGAGATGGTTAGATAGTAGAATGTTAAAGTCAGGTGCCAAATACATATGGACTGGTCATTGGGAATGTACGCTAAGCCATATAACCCTCATAACTGTGGCCTAATTACCTCTGTTGTTTTGTATTGTATTTATTATTTTAAGAGAAAGAGCCATTTGTTGGACTGAAAGGGGAAACTGTAGGGGGAAATAAGATATACCTTAAACTTAAAAAAAAAAAAAAAGCGAAGAGGATGGGGGGTTGAGGGTGGGAGGGTGGGACTTGAGGTGTGAATAGTGAGGGGACTGCGATTGAGATGTAACTTGAAGAAATAAAAAATGAAGGGGGGGAAAAACCACTTGTGCAACATGAGGCATGTTCAGATTCCAGAACCCATATAAATTCACGGAAAGTAAACACACTTGTAAAGGCTGAAATTAAAGTGTGCTTACCTTTATATTGGAGGCTAAGTCAAGAGACTGGGCAGAAGCTCACAGGCAAGCTTGCCTGGCAAATGGAGCAACAAAGAAGGTACTTTGCCTCAGAACACAATAGTAGACAAAGATTGATATCCAAGTTTGTCCTCTACTCTCTAGTGTTCACTGGGGTACCCATGTTGGTTTTCATTTACTTAAAAAGATAAAAATAAAAAAGAAGCATGAAATAATGAGGAGACAATTAATGATGTAATAATATTTCACTATGAATAGTAATTTTAAACATAAATTGATTTAGCTTTAAAATTAATAGTTAAGCATGCCTCCCACAGCCAACAGTTAAGAAAAACTATCCTAAGTTAGCATATCATGCTATTTTACAACAATCTTCTTAAGAATGGAGCTTCCATGGGAGAATTGAAACTCAAACTAATACAAAATAGTTTACTTAATGTTATTTTTTAATAAAGGCAATTCAATTAATTAAATTCATACTTTGATCTCAAAACTTGGGAGACAAGATTAAAACAGTTTCCTTGTGTGTTCAAGGCCAGTGTAAACTACAGAGCGCTACAGAGCAAATCAAGACTGCCCAAGCTACAAAGAGAAACCCTGTCTCACTAAGGATAAATATATCCACCTAGAAATTAAATCTTCAAAGAAAAGAGAAAGGGAAAGAAGAAATATATTAATGCATACCTTTGTTCCCAAAATATGGGAGACAAAGACAGAGACAGATTGGTTCCTTTTCAGTTTGAGGCCATCCTAATCTACAAAAAGCCAGAACAGCACAGAATAAATCTGTTTTAATCAATTAATAAATTTATGTCAACTGTTGAGGAGAATACTTAAACTCCATATAGTCTTATGCTGTAGTTTCAATTTAAAATAGATTATATATAGCATATATACATACTATTACATGCCATATTTTTATATGGCATGAATGGAGACTTACAAATGTCTTTCTGCTGTTGAAAGAATAGAAAATATTCCTTAATTGATTTGTGCATCCTGCACATCCAAGATATTTTGGCAATTGCAGAACTATATGTTACTTGTGAGAAATTATGTATTTTCAGAACCGGACCAGAGTCCAAAGAAGACAAGACAAGTAACCCAGATGATCCAGCCTCATAGACTGCCTCAATAGCTGTTTCCTCATAAATCTTCATCCAGAAGAACTTCAAACAGCTTGCTGAGATGGCCTAGCCTCAAAGACTGTTCCAGACAAGACATCAATAAAGCCCTGAACTTTCCTACCAAAGTCCAGACTACAAACTACTCAGGACATTCAAATTGCTGAGTATATAGAGACTGGACAACAAATGTTACAATTAACTTTCTTAACCATTTTTCCATTTTTGGGCCCCCAAACAGGTTTTCTGCAACCCAATTCAACAGGAAGCAGTTTTAAGAGAGCTACATCCCATTCCCCAAAAGCGGGGTGGACGATTCTTTGGTTATTTGATGTGTTATAAATGTTGTTTAGGAGTAATGGTTACAAATTGTTACATTGTCTTGTTCAGCAAGGTATAGAAAGTTAGACTCAGAAATCTCTTTTTCTTTTCTCTATCCCTCTTTCTTATATTGGGGGAAAGGAAATGAAAAGAAAAAGAGGGGGAATATATGTAATATATAATATAGAAATGATAAGATATAAGGATAGATTATTGAATTTGCTCTGAAAGTTAAAGCTATTATTATTCTTAAAATAAGGTTATTTTTTGATACATTGGTATAGAGTTTTGTATATTGATACAAAAATAAGATTAAATTTTGATTCATTGGTATAAAATTTTATATTTAGACACCTAATATGTATATTTCAACTTATATAAGGTATTGTGCCTATACAAATCATTTAAAAGTACAGGTTAACTTCCGATCCTTTTATAGGTTGCTATTGAAATCTATGTAGGAGTCTGGGTAATACAGGTTGATTGGTGGCCAGTCAAGCTCCTAGTCATGTCAAATACTAGTCTTAATTTATCACAAAATAGACTTAATAGGTTAAACAGATAGTAAATGGTTAAAATATACAGTTTGCTCATTCAAAGATGGATAGATTTATAAATAAATTGATAGATGTCTTCCAACCCTCAGAGGCATACAGAAAATGGCATTTAAAGATTTTGTATTATTTTAAGAATTGTTTGACTTAAGACAGTCAGCTCCTGACAACTCCCATTTGACTTGGAAGAAGACAATGACCATCAAAAAGAAATCTCACATCAGGAGATAATTCCTATAGGGCAAAAAATGCCCCTGCTCTCTCAACAGACTATATATATAGTCCAAAGATGGACCAGAGCTTAAATGCAGGTAAGTCGATGTCCTAATTCTGCAGAGACAGAATGGGAAAATCCTTGTTTTCTGCTGCATAATTTAGTCTGTGAAAATGCTTGGCCAGAAGGCTGAAAATGATGCTCCAATGATATCAAGAGATATTTGGGACTGTTTAGGCAACAAACTGACATATTTCTTTTTGGAAGCTGCTCTCCTTTGCTTCCTAATCACTCAAATAATAGCTTTATCCCTTCTTATGTCTTTGATAGGTTTGAAGACATGATAGCTATAAGATTTCAATTGAATTTGAGTTGTTCAGAATTTAAAAGGATAAATAACTTCTTTAGGTTTATAAATATAGGATATGATAGAAATTATTTAGGTTCAGAACTTTAGACACACCAAGATAGATGGATGACTTTTTTCTTTTTCAAGATTGCCTGATACAAATAGGATAAACATTATGTGTGTAACATTTATATATGCTCTTCTTGATTGTTTTATATTTGTTCTTATTGTTTTTACTGATGAGTTAAAAATTTAGCTTTTTTTTTTTAGACAAAGGAGGGAAATGTTGGGGCATTGTTAAGCATTCTAAATGTTAATTAATTGTTTCTGTTTGCTGTCTGTTACTTACATTGACTCTAATTGGTTAATGCCAATTAATGCCGAGGCCTGAGATTGGGCAAAGACAGAGAAAGGTGGGACTTCCTGGGATTAGAACAGGAAGCCTGCACTTTAGACAGATGGTTAATTCCTTCCAGCCAGCAGCAGGAATAAGAAGGTATTCCAGCCAGCAGGAGGAAGAAGAAGGCATTCCAGCCAGCAGCAGAAAGAAGAAGGCATTCCAGCCAGGAGCAGCAGGAAGAAGGAGGCACACACCATGAGTTAGAAAAAAGAACCTCATTCCACATGGCCTGGAACATCTGCTAGTGTGGAGAATGGTGCCCAAATTGGACGTATGTGTATATGGTGTTACATTTAGGTAATAGATTTAAGAGCTAATTTAGATGTGCCAGGATTGCACAATTCAGACCAAGGCTTGTTAAAATCCACGTGGTGTCTGTGTGTGCTCATTTATAATGGCGGGTTAAAGATTAACTGCTGCCAAACCAATTAATGATAATATAAATACTGGTTAAACAATTTAATTAGCCATTTTTTAAAATTTCTTTTTACACTTTAGTGTTTACTGGGGTACCCATTCATGTGCTTACAAAGATAAAAATAAAAAAGAAACATGAAATAATGAGGAGACAATTAATGATGTAATAATATTTCACTATGAATAGTAATTTTAAACATAAGTTGATTAAGCTTTAAAATTAATAGTTAAGATATGGTTAATATGCTCTGAAAATTAACAAATCCAAAGTTATGCTTATTGCCACGCAACAATGACCACTACAGAAAACCAAACAAAACAAAATGTAGAGTTGGACAGCCCAGTGCCCATGGATTTAGCTACAAAACAACTCCTGTACCTAAGGCTCAAGAGAAATTTCAGGAGATATTCTGGAAAGAATGTGTAAGAGATAGAAAATTGGGGAGTTTGCTATGAGACTGTGTCTCCTAGGAATGTCAAAAACTCCACCCATAAAGTCTCACCAACATGACTGTGAACATGGGCTGAACAAGGACCATAGGACTATACAGGAGGACTCAACATTACAAAGAACCACAGGTCAGAAGGGGATGCTGAAAACAGGAACATAGTGTCCCAGGGAAGAGTACACCAATTTTTTATGTGCTACAATATGGTAATCCATGAAAAGTATCATTATATGGACTGAACCAACTGTATTTAATCTATATCTATATATGTAACCGATCTTTTAAATTATTATTTAACATTTATTTATTACTTAATTCACTTATTACAAACACCAACAATTTCTTAAATATTAATCCTATAAATTCCTACATCCCCTTTAACCTATCCACTAAATCTATTGATAATTATAACAACGACTTTCGTAACCTTTTAGAATGATACAGTCTCTGGGGAAGGTCCTCAGTCGTCAGGAACACAGTCTTTGTTGTAGATTCTTTAACACACTTAGCAGTCCTTTTTCTGGATCTCTCAGATGCAGGTTCGTCAGGGTAAATTGGTTATTGCAGTCTCACCTTAAATAAGGCTTCATGCTTTCTTCTCTGTGGGAGACCCCAGCCGTCTGCAGGCCAACTTACTTCTTTTGAATCAGGAACTCAGCTGCTCTGCCTCAGTCCTTAAAGCCAGGCACAATTTCCTTTAGGCCACTGTTCGGACAGATCAAACCCCTCTAGGCAAAAGCTGAGCCACAGGGTCCAGTCCTTGGCCTTTTGGTGTCTTGCTCAGGCTTTCTTTGCTCACCAGCTTCTTTCTGCTTCAGGGAAATCTGGCCATCAAATGATGGCCAGCCCTTTTTTCAGCAGGACTCTTGGAGCTCTCTAGCATCAGGGGCCTCTTCTTTTTCTGGGCTCCACGCACTGTCCTCAAATAGGAGGAACTCTGTTTCAGCTTAATTTGGGCTCTGCCCACTTAGCAGCTGAAAACAATGTCAGGCTAGATACTTTGTTTCTTCAAGTCCATTAAGTCTTTCCTGTTTTCCTGACTTCAACCTTGTTTTTCAGTCTATTGAGTCTTTCCTGTTTTCCTGACTTCAACCTTGTTTTTCAGTCTATTAAGTCTCCTGTTTGTTTCCTGTTTTTAGTCCACATGCTGATAATGCTCTTCATGCCCCAAATTAAGAGACAGTATCAGAAACCCCTATATATTTTCTAAATCTAATTTATCTAACCCCTACATATATATATGACATGAATTTGAAAAATGCAAGGATGAAGGAATAATATATAGATTGTGTTGGAGAGAGGTAAGAGGAGGGATGATGTAACTCTATTATATATTCAGAAAGTAAAACAATTGAAAAAGTAAAAGTGACAGCAATGAAGCTCAGAAATACCTACATTACAATAAATAAACAAACAAACAAATAAAATGGGCTCAAATATACTGCCTTAGGATAAGAGACAGGGAAGAGAAGCTTTACTCCTAAAGAATAAAAAGGAATTGGAAACTTTATACATTGGCATTGGGGAATATAAATTCCCCCATCCTCTATGAAATATAGAGGCTAGTCCAAGAAGTAAGTATAGAACCAACACACATGTGAACAGTCCCATTCCTAGGTATAATTCAAAGGACATGGATGAAAATATTTTGAATAGAATCCAGACTTCTGTGTTCATTATAACACTTTTACAATAGCCAAGAAATAGAAACTGAAAATCACATCAATAACAAAGAAATAAAATGTAGTATATATACACACATGTACAAATGCACACACACACAATTTGGATATATATATATATATATGTGTGTGTGTGTGTGTGTGTGTGTGTGTGTGTGTGTGTGTGTGTATTTATGTGAAAGTGTTCATCTGATAAATGTTTTGCCACCTGTGATAACATAGATGCAATTGTATTCAATAAATTGTCAGTCCAAAAAGAAAATACTGTGTGATTCTACATCGGCAAATACATCAATGTAGAAAAGGACACTGCTTTTCAGGACCTAAAGATGAGTGACTTTTGTGTTGAGGGAGATAACATTTCAATGATGCAAGACAAGTGGAAGGAATATTTTGTATAGATTATCTCTGTAGTTTAACAATTTTTACTTGGCCTTGAAAATATGTTTTCATTGAATCTTTTATTGCAAACTATTCACACAGAAATAAAGATATGTAAGTGAATAAAATTTAATCAAATGTACAGTACAACTTATTTTTTAAGAAAGCATGTACATTAGTGTATCTTTTTGTTTTTTCCTTTGAACATATAATGAAATACTTATGACACCCAGCTTTCCAGAGAATAGAAAAATGGGAAAATAATTAAATATTGAGAATACATGAAATCTTAGTGTGGAATCAGGTCACAAGATATTGCAAATACTATGGTCTTTTTTCAAATTTCTTCAATAAATCTTTCATAAACAAAGAACCAAGAGCGCTCCAAGATGGCAATATACACCATGCACATTTTTGGTTTCTGGTTTCTGATTAGCTGGAACTTGACCTCAGTCACTGTGGAGGAATAGTGAGGTCGTGATGTCAAAATCAAAACCCAGACTGCTCGTGAATTTCCCAGAAGACCACTGGTACTAACCACTTTCCCAAAAAGCACTCCTGGACTGCATGAACCGCCAGTTGCTCCCCCTCTGCCTGTAGATCCAGGAAGGGGTGTGAGGCTTATCCATACACATATTTGGCTTATGATAGATCCCTGAATCTACTTAAACAACTGAAGAAGAGCTACTTGGCTAGAATAACACAGAAATTGGACCTCCAGTCCATGGATATGCCTGACATCTGACCAATATGGAGCACTAAGCTTCCAGGATGAGAGAGAAGTGTTCATGAAGCAGAGAGCCCCCTGGACCAGTGAGACATGGATCTGCTTAACCTCTGGAGCGGGAGGAGGGATTTGCACTGATTTGACTTCTGGGCCAGAGAACTACTAGACTTATATGGAGGTGAGTTGCTGAGACCTAGGAGATGGGTGGGTGTATCAGTGAGCTGCTAGGACCAAGGTGATACACAGAGTGAGCAAGAAAACCCCCACCACATTCCCTTATCTGTGGACTCAACTGAGACAGAGCTAGCAGAAGTGAGTTGAAGACTATTACCTGGGATCCAGCATCCTGTCAGACCCACCACCCCAAAGAGTCCTGCTATTCCTAGGAGCATCCAGCATCTGACCCAGTGCTCTTCGCATACTTTTGAGAGGTCCACCAGGAAGCAGGTACTACTACTAAAACAGGAGATTATCAAAGGGCTAGAGTTCAAAGGAAGAATGCAAGCAACAAAACCCAGAGCCACATGGCACCACAATAACCCAGCTATCTTATAGCTGTAAGATCTGGATGCCCTATCACATCTAAAGCACAAGGAAACAATCTTAACTCTGAGGTTATGAAAATGATAGAGGCCTTAAAAGAAGAAAATAAATCCCTTAAAGATTTAAGGAATTCACAATCCAACAGAAGAAAGTAATGCAGACAGCCATTAAAGAAATCCAGGAAAACATAAACATGAGAAGGAAAGGGGTAAAGTCATATAAGAAACATAGGAAAATTATAATGCTTAGCATACATTCCCAATGTCCAACCAATACTTTCATACTCTACTATGCAACCATCTCCATGAGTTTAAAGTTCTGTCCAAATCAGCTTCCATTCTAACTTGCATCAACATTTTAAAAACATCTTCTTAATCCAGAAAACCCTCTTAATTACTAAACAACTCAAAATTTAACTATGAGACTATAAGTTTCAAGTCCTCAACCACATCAGAGACCTGAGAAAGATAAATATATCTGATTATACAGAGAAAGTGCAGAGGAAGCAGCTTCCAAAACTAAGAAATGGTATTCAACTGGCTGCCTGAACATTTTCAAATTTCTCTCCATAGATTAGAGCATCAATCTTCATCCTTTTGGCCCTGTTTCTCTGACAGACATTAAGTATAAAGCAGGAATTATAAAGGACTTGCCAACCCTGTCGTGGCAGAGTTAAGCTGTCGATTTACATGGTTCCAAGTTTTGTCCTTTTTGAACACCATGCTGTCTTCAGTTGAAGCAAGGGATTTTTCTTGTCTAGTGACAGGCGTGCCACTAATGTAACCATCTCCAACTGGACATTCTTCGATGCTCATGATCTACTTAGAGTAGAATAGGGGGTGATGTCAGGAGCTGACATGTCTCAATATCAAAAAAAAAAAATCTTAAATGTGGCCTAATTATTTTTATTGTTTTGTATTGTATTTGTTGTTATAAGAGAAAGAGCCACTTTTTTTTTGTAATGAAAGGGGGATCTGTTGGGGGGGGGAGATATACCTTAAATTTAAAAAAGGAAGCAGATGAAGAATGTGAAGGGGAAGAGGGTGAGAGAGTGGAAGCAGAGTGGGGAGTAGGCAGGGGATTGTAATTGAGACATAACTTGAAAAAATTTAAAAAAAGTAACACAGGAAAAGACAACCAAGCTGGAGAAGGAAATGAATAAAATGGTTCACGATCTGATCTGAAAGAGGAGACAATAAAGTAAACACAAACAGAGACAATCTTGGAGGTGGAAAACCTAGGAAAGACAACAGGAACTATAGAAATAAGCATCATCAGTATGATACATCTCTTGTATCATATTGACACATGTCAGGAGTGGAAGATTCAATTGAAAAAAATCTATACACCATATAGAAAATATGAAATCTAAAAAGTTCCTTACTCAAAACAATCTAGAAATTAAGGACTCAGTGAAAAGATGGAACCTAAGAATAATAGGAATAGAAGAAAGAGAAGACTCCTGAATCCAAGGACAAGAAAACATTTTCAACAAAATCATAGAAGAAAATTTCCCACACCTAAAGAAAGAGATGCCTATAATCATTCAAGAGGATTACAGAACACCAAATAGGTTAGACCAGAAAAGAAGTTCCTTTAACCATATTATAATCAAAACTCTAAACGAACAGAACAAAGGAAAAATATTAAAAGCTGCGAGAGAAAAACCAAGTAACATAAAAAGTCACACACATTAGGATCTTACCTGACATGTTTTCACAAACTCTAACAGCTGGAAGGATCTGGACTAATCTAATGTCTTGCAGGCCCTAAGAAACAACACTTATCATCCCAGACTACTATACCCAGCAAAACTTTCCACTTTGTGTAAGGTAGTACACAAAAATAAAATAAAATAAAATAAAATAAAATAAAATTTAAATATCTATACACAAATCTAATACTACAGAAGATCCTAGAAGAAAAATTCCAACCCATAGAAGATAACTAGATCCAAGAAAACATAAGTAAATAACCCTATTTCAGCAATCAAAAAGAAAATAAACATAGAGATTACCAACGCATATATCAAAATAACAGGAAACGACAATCAATAGTCATTAATATCTCTCAACATCATTGGACTTAACTCTCTAATAAAAAGACACATGCTTATAGATTAGATTTGGAAAAAGACCCTAATCACCCAATCTCTAATCACCATTAGAGATTCTGCTACTCACAAGAAATTTACCTCACCAGGAAAGATAGACATTACCTCAGAGTAAAGGGCTAGAAATAGATTTTTCAAGCAATTGGATCTAAGAAGCAAGCTGAAGTAGCCATCGTAATAGCAAATAAAATAGACTTTTAAAAAAGTTCATTTATTCCTTCAAGTTCCATATCTATCACAATATCTTCCCTCCACCCCTCCTAGTCCCATCCTCCACCCTCTCCCACTCTCTTACCATCCTAATCCTCTTGTGTGGGTTGCTCCCACATATCAACCTCCCTCAGTTCAGCAGTCATATGAGGGCTGAGAGCTTCCTGTTACACTCGGGGCCTACATGGCAGTTTCACAAGGGCACAGTGTCCCACTAACAAATAACAAAGTCCATGTTCCTGTTCCTTTTGGTCTGTTTGTTTTTGTATAGTTATTCTTTCTATATGGCTAAAATGTAGTTATAAGTGAATAGATATCATTTGCTTCTTTCTGGGTCTGGGTTTGGTCACTCAGGATAAGATTTTCTAGCTCTATCCATTTGGCAGCAAATTTTATGCTTTCCTTGTTTCTGAAAGCTGTGTAGTATTCCATTGTGCAAATGTACCACAGTTTTTTGTTTGTTTGTTTGTTTTTGTTTTGTTTTTGTTTTTATCTATTCATTGGTTGAAGGAAATCTGCGTTGTTTACAGTTTCTGGCTATTACAAATAAAGCTGGTAGGAACATAGATAAGGAGATGTCCCTGTGAGATGAGGAATCTTTTGGATGTATACCCAGGAGTGGTATGGCTGAGTCTTGAGGTAGAAATATTCCAAGGTTTCTAAGATATTGTCAGATTGATTTCCATAGTGGTTATACAAGTTTGCACTCCCACCAGTAATGGAGGATTCCAAGGTTTCTAAGATATTGTCAGACTGATTTCCATAGTGGTTATACAAGTTTGCACTCCTACCAGTAATGGAGGATTATTCCCTTTTCTCTACAACCTCAGGATCTTGGCCATTGTGATAGGTATTAAATGGAATCTCAAAGTCATCTTGAGTTGCATTACTCTGACAAGGATTTTGAGGATTTCTCATTCTTACAGGTGTGAAATAGAATCACAGAGCCGTCTTGAGTTGCATTTCTCTAATGATTAAGGATGTTGAGCATTTCTTTCTCACCATTAGAGATTCCTATTTTGCAAATTCTCAGTTTACCTCTGTTCCCCCCTTTTTGATTGAATTATTTGGTTTCTTGACGTTTAATTCCTTGAGTTCTTTATAAATTTTGGATTTTAGCCCTCTTGCAGATGTGGGGTTGGTCAAGATTTTTTTCCCAATCTGTAGGTTGTCATTTTATTCTAATGGCAGTGTCCTTTGCCTTACAGAAACTTTCAGTTTCATGACATCCCATTTCTTGATTGTTGGTCTTAGAGACTGTGCTACTGGTGTTCTGTTCAGGAAGTTGTCACCTGTGACAATGAGTTTCAGAATTTTTCCCACTTTCTCTTCTATTAGATTTAGAGTGACTGGCTTTATGTTAAGGCCTTTGATCCACTTGGACTTAAGTTTTGTGCAAGGAAGTCCGCTCTTTCCATATCACTTTAATATAGCACTTGAAGTTTTAGCTAGTGCAATAAGACAACTAAAGGAGATCAAGGGGATACAAATTTGAAAAGAAGAAGTCAAAGTATTCCTATTTATAGATGATATGATAGTATACATAAGTGACTCCAAACATTCTGACAGAGGATTCCTACAACTGATAAACACCTTCAGCAAGGTGGTTGGAAACAAAATTAATTCTAAAAAATTGCTATCCTTTATTTATAAAAAAGATAAATGGGTCAAGAAAGAAATTAGGGAATCAATTCTCTTCACGATACCCACAGATAATATAAAATACCTGGGGGTAACTTTAATCAAGCAAGCAAAAGACCTGTATGACAAGAACTGCAAGTCCTTAAAGAAAAAAAAAATAAAGAGGACATCAGAAGACGGAAAGATCTTCCATAATCATGGATAAGTAGGATCAACATAATAAAAATGGCCATTCTACCAAAAGTAGTATACAGATTCAATACAATTCCTATCAAAATACCAACACAATTCTTTACAGACTTTGAAAGAACAGTTCTCACCTTCATACAAAAAAAAACAAGAATAAAATAGACTTATAACCAAAATTAATCAAAAAAGTTAGAGAAGAACACTTCATACTTGTCAAAGAAGAAATTAATCAAAATGACATCTCAATCCTGAATGCCTATGTCCCAAACACAAGGGCACCAAATTTGTGAAAGAAATATTACTAAAGCTTAAATCACACATTGATTCCCACACATTCATAGTAGAAGATTTCAACACCCCATTCACACCAATGGACAGGTTATTGAGACAGAAACCAAACAGAGAAATAATGAAACTAACAGAGGTCATGAACCAAATGGACATAGCAAATATCTACAGAATGTTTCATTCCAACACCAAAGAATATACCTTCTTCTCAGCTCCTCCTGGAACCTTCTCCAAAGTTGACCACATTGTCAGTCACAAAGCAAGCCTGACCAGATACAAGAAAATTGAAATAAACCCTTGTATTTTATCAGATCACCATGGATTAATGCTGGACTTCAATAACAACAAAAAGAACAACAAAAACCAAAACAAAAAACAAAACAAACCTACACATGTATGGAAACTGAACAACTATTTACCCAATGTTACCCAATGACCACTGGGTCAGGGAACAAATAAAGAAGGAAACCAAACACTTCAAAAAATTTAATGAAAACAGAGGCACAACCTATCCAAATTTATGGTACACAATGAAAGTATTGCTAAAAGGAAGGTTCATAACACTAAGTGCCTACAAAAAAAAGAAATTGCAGATAGATCATATTAGCAATAAAACAGCACAACTGAAAGCTTTAGGAAAAAAGAAACACTCTCAAGAGGAATAGATGGCAGGAAATCATCAAATTTAGGCCTGGAATCAATAATATAGGAAGAAAGAGAACAATACAAAGAACTGATGAAACCAAGAGCTGTTTCTATAACAAAATAGATAAACCCTTAGCCAAACTAAGTAAAAGGCAGGGGGAATATATCCAAATCAACAAATATTCAAATCAGAAATGAAAAGGGGGAAATAACAGCAGACACTGAAGAAATTTAAAAATCATTAGATCTTACTTCAAAAATTGTACTCCACAAAATTGGAAAACATGAAGTGGAAATGGACAATTTTCTTACAGACTTAGACTCCACATCCCAAGGTTAACTCAGGATCAGGTAAACAAATTAAACAGTCCTATAACCCCTAAGGAAATAGAAACAATCATTAAAAATCTCCCAACAACAGCAACAACAAAAAGCTTAGGGCCAGAGGGTTTCAGCACAGAATCCAAACAGACCTTCAAAGAAGAGCTAATACCAATACTCCTCAAGCTCTTCCAGATGGAACAATGCCAAACTCATTCTTTGAGACCACAGTCACCCTGATTCTTAAACTACACAAAGTCCTAACAAAGAAAGAGGATTTCAGATCAATTTCCCCTATGAACATTGATGCAAAATACTCTATAATATACCTGTAAACTGAATCCAAAAACATCATCCTCCATGATCAAATAGGCTACATCTCAGGGATGCAGGGATGGGTCAAAATACAAAAAAATCCATCAATGTAATCCAGCAGATAAACTGAAATAAAAGAAAATCAAATGGTCATCTCATTACACGCCAAAAAAATCAATCAACAAAATCCAACACCACTTCATATTAAAAGTCTTGGAGAGATCAGGCATACAGAGAACATACCTAAACATAATAAAGGCAATATACAGCAAGTCGGTAGTCAACCTTGTACAAAATGGAGTGAAACTGTCTCATATACTGGTTCACAGATGAGGGTTCCAGTGCTCAGAGATCGGGTTATTGCCTTTTGTGAGGCACTCTCTGATTGGTTAATAAAAGTCACTGATGGACATTTAGCTGGGGAGAAAGAGTATAGGAAGGCAGGACTTCCTGGGAAGAAAAGAACCCTAAGTTTTACACAAATGAAGCTCTCTCTTACTGCCAGGACTCAGGACCAGAAATACATATGGGTGTGAGCTATGTGAGTCCTGAATGTATAGCCAACCACTTTCTCCATACCTCATCAACATAGTACTTGAAATTTTAGATAGAGCAATAAGACAACGAGATCAAGGGGATACAAATTGGAAAAGAAAAAGTCAAAGTATCCCTATTTGCAGATGATGACAGGATACCTAAGTGATCCCAAAAATTCTACCATAGAACTCCTACAGCTGATAAACACCTTCACCAAGGTGGCTGGATACAAAATCATCAGTATCTTTTCTTTATAAAATTGATAAATGGGCTGAGAAAGAAATTAGGTAATCAACACCCTTCACAATAGCCACAAATAATATAAAATACCTGGGGGTAACTATAACTAAGCAAGTGAAAGACCTGTATGACAAGAACTTCAAGTCCCTGAAAAAAGAAAGTGAAGAAGATATCATAAGATGGAAAGATCTCCCTTGCTAATGGATAGATAGGATTAACATAATAAAAATGTCCTTCTTACCAAAAGCAATATACAGATTCAATGTAATTCTTATCAAAATAGCAACACAAATTTTTACAGACCTTGAAAGAACATGTCTTAACTTCATATAGAAAAACAAAAAACCTAGAATAGCTAAAACAATCTTGTACAATAACAGAACATCTGGAGGTATGACCATCCCAGATTCAAGCTGTACTATAGAGCAATAGTAATAAAAACAGCATGGTTTTTGTTACTATGCCTGTAATAAAAACTGGCATAGAAACAAACTGGTTTATCAATAAAATCAAAGCAAAGATCCAGAAAAAATTCCACATATCTACGGTCACTTAAATTTTGACATCCTTGCCAGCATGTGCAATCATTTGAGATCTTTTTTATCTTAACCATTCTGACAGGTATGAGATGGACTGTAAGAGAAGAGGGAGGAAACTATGTTTGGGAGGTAACTTGAAAAAATAATTTTTCAAAAAAAGGATAACTAAGCATAAAAGATATAATAAAAAACATAATAATTTCAAATGGTAACTTATCAAAGGCAAACACGCCTTACTGGCATGAAAGGAAAAAATGGTCTTAATTTCAGATTAAAATTTTAGATTGAAGGTGGCCACATAGCTTACACACTCTTGGATATAAGCTTATAAGTTTTTTTCTATATATAAAGAATATTTTTATTGATTGGTATTAAAATATAATTAAGAGATTTAAAATATTTTAAGTAAATTAAGGGTTACTTCAGTTCAAACTGATTTTCTAAATCTCTAAGAGTTGAAGTAATTTGGAACTAGGATAAAATATTTGAGAAGGGCAGTGTTAGCTCACATCTTTAATTCCAACAAAGACAAGAGGATCACTATAGAGTTAGTTGTCTTTTAAATTCTAGAGTTACAATGCACAATGTGGTGATGGTTTACACATATAATCCCAACACTTGAGAGACATGCACCTTTAATCCCAACAATTGTGTGCATATGCCTTTGATCTCAACACTTGGGAGACAGAGGCAGGCACTTAGGATTTATAATTATTTAAGTCTAAAAGCTACTCACAAAAGGCATATTGAAATTCAAACTGAATAGTCCTTTGTGATCTCAAAATATATACTCTCAAAGGTATGTTTAGTTCCAAAACATCAAAAGAATTTTTAAGTCTCAATTGAAAGATAATATTTTTTTTCTACTGTCAAAAAACCCAATTTGCAGTAGGAAAGATATTACCTGCCCCCCCCCAAAAAAAAAAAGTGAAAAGTTGTACCATAGAGTTAGGATTAGGACAGGGCTCTGTTCTTATCTTTCCAAGAAATTAAAAGCATCCATCTAAGGAGTCCAGGGACAACTGGACAACTGAAC
This sequence comes from Lophiomys imhausi, assembly GCA_907164525.1. Classification (NCBI taxonomy): domain Eukaryota; kingdom Metazoa; phylum Chordata; class Mammalia; order Rodentia; family Muridae; genus Lophiomys; species Lophiomys imhausi. The sequence goes on along the minus strand of CAJQZJ010009649.1, from coordinate 14,202,888 downwards.
CTCTAAAGAAAAAGGACCAGATACCAAAGAAGACAAGTAGCCCAGATGAGCTAGCCTCACAGACTTCCTCAATAGCTATTTCCTCTAAATTCTACACCAAAACAACTCAAAATGGCTAACTAAGATGGTTCAGCCACACAAACTGTTCCAGCCAGGACTTCAGTAAAACCCTGAAGTTCAGCCTCTGACTACAAACTTATTAGGAGATTTAAATAGCTGAGCACAAAAGGACTGAACATCAAATGTTACTATTAACTTGCATAACCACTTTTTCATTCTTATTTAGGCCCCAAACAGGTTACCTGTATCCCAAATCAGCAGGAAGTAATTGTATGAGAGTGAAATCCCATTCCCAGAAGGTGAGGTGGGTGATTTTTATGTTTATTTTTTTGCCCCATTTGGTCATTTGCTAGGTTATAGATGTTTGTTGTTATTTAGTGGGATTGGTTAAAAGCTGCTAATTGGTCTTATTAAATAGGTTTTGGAGGTAAGACTCAGGGATTTCTCTCTTTCTCTTTTTTCTATCTTTCCTTCTCTCCTATGTAAGAGGGAAAGACTTTAAAAAATGGGATATATACATAATATAGAAATGATAATTAAAAAGGGATAGATTATTGAATATGTTTTCTTAGATCTTTGTATATTGATACAAAATTAAGGTTATATTTGGCTACATTGCTCTTGATCTTTGTGTATTGATACACAATTAAGGTTAACCCTTTTTAAGGTATTGTACCTTGGTAACGCTTAAAAATGCAATGTGAAGTTTTGGCCCATTCATAGCAACTGTCACAAACTGTTTAGGATTATTCAGAGATGCAAACTAATAGTCATTCAAACATTTGATTAGGTACTAGTGTAGTTTAACATAGATTTCTAAGTTAACTGGAAATCAAATTGCTAAGAGTCAAGCAACATTTGCTGATCCAAATAGATGGAGATAGAGAGGTGGTCTTCAAAAACGTCAAGAGATCTGTAGAATTTGGCATTGAAAGGTTTCTTAACTTAAGATTTTTTGATATTGAGACATGTCAACTCCTGACAGCACTCCTTATTCTACTCCAACTACAGGATGAGCATCAAAGAATCTCCATTTTGAGATGGGTGCATTAGAGGCAAGCCTGTCACTAGGCAAAAAAAATCCCTTTCTTCAACTGTAAACAGGTGAAAAGGAGAAAACTTGGAAGCAGGTAAGATGACAGCCTAGCTTTGCCAAGACAGGGTTGGCAAGTCCTTCATAATTCCTGCTTTAAAATTAATGTCTGTCAGAGATACTGAGCCAAGAGGCTGAAGATAGATGTTCTAATGTATGGAGAGAAATGGGGGACTGTCCAGGCAGTTATTGCTATGTCATTTCTTAGTTTTGGAAGCTGCTTGCACTTCCTCTATAATCAGGTATATTTATCCTTCTCAGGTCTCTGATGTGATTGAAGACTAGATGATTATGGTCTCAGTTGTTTAGGAATTAAAAAGATGTTATCAGTCTAAGAAGATGTTTTTAAGTTGGTAATACAAGTTAGGATTGAAAATGAGTTATGTATAAAATTTTAAACTCATGGAGACAGATGGTTAATGGAACATTAATATCAGTTGCCAAATATGTATGTACTGGACATTGAGAATGTATATTAAACCTTATAATTGTCATAATTCAGTCCTAATTAGTAAAACAAAAGAATTATGCATTTTGGGAGAAGGTGGAGAAGGTCGGAAGATGTGTCTTGGAAGGGTAGAGGGAGGGGACTATGATGGAGATTTAACTTGAAGTAATAAATAAACATTTTTTAAATTGTTGCTCGTAGACAATTAGCTGGGTAGTTAGAGTATAGAAAGGCAGGACTCACTGTAATGAAAAATGAAACCCTAATTTTACACAGAGGAAGCTCTCTTTCCTGCCAGGACTCAGGACCAGCAAGACATCTGGGTGTGACCTCTGTGAGTCCTGAAGGTACAGCAAACCACATGGTAGATTGAGAATAGTTGGTTGGGTTATCTTAAATCAGGTAATTAAAAGTCAACTAAGGCCTAAGCTTTGAAATATTAAAAGGTGGTGGTGTATTTAATTATTGGGAGAAAATGCCACTGTAGGTTTTACGTCTTGGCTAAGATTATCATCTCTGGATATATGCACGGTCTTTAGAGGCTGGAGACCTGAAGCTTCCTTTGGACCTAACAACCATTATATTTGTTTTAATGATAAGAGAAAAGAAATAATTATTAGTTAATTTATTAATATAATGTTTTGCTAGAACAAACAGCTGTGGAGATGTTCTTGTACTTCACAATGCAATTTTTTTTTCTTAATGGATTATCTAATTTCATTTAATGAGGAAAAAAATTGACCTAAGACCTAAACAGTCAGTGACTAATTTTACAATAAGCTGATCATCAAATGTCAGGAAAAATTCCCTAGAAGCTTTTAAGTTGAGTGAAAAAGGCACTGGATCCAGAAACTGAGGTGATCAAACCTACTTGAACATACAAAATTAAAACTGAATTATTTCCTAGCTTCAACAACCCACTTTTCCTCATCACATTTACCTGGACTAATTGAAGAGTTTGAAATATATCCCAGTTTCTAGGCTTGCCCTCTTAAAAACAGTTGTCAAAATAGCTGTCGTGATGATCTATTAAAAATGGAAATCAGATCTCATTTATTTTCTGCTTTAACCTTTTCCAGTGACTTCTCAAAATTTCAAAGTATTGAGTCTGATTTATGAAACCCTGAATGACCTGGTGCTTTCAAATCTAGAATTCTGTCTCCTCATTCCCTGTCTCTGTCACTGCTCTGGGTGTATGTGTGGGGTGTGTGTGACTAATCTTCTAATGATGTCATTCTATTCTTATGCATCACATTGTCTTTTAGCAGAGACCAGATAATGGCTTTCATTTGTTCTTTTAAATCTTTGTCAACCATCATGTCCTTCACAAATTCTTGCCAAGCACAATTCATCTACATGTTACTTATTTTTTTTTAAATACTTTATTTTTTTTCTTCAAGTTACATCTCAGTAACAAACCCCTCCCTATTCCCCCTTCCTATCCCGCCCTTCCACCCTCTTCCCCCCAGAAGTTTCCCCTTTCAGTCCAACAGATGGTTCCTTCTCTTATAACAGTAAGTATTATACAAAACAACAGATATAAATATGCCACATTTGTGAGAGTTAAATGGCCCAGTATACCTTCCCAATGTCCAGTTTATACACATTTGGCCCCTGACTTTAACATTCTACTATCTAACCAACTCCATGAGTTTAAAGGTCTATATGTGACTCAACATTCATACTAACTTGCAACACACTTTTAAGAGTATCTTCTTAGATCTATAACACCCTCTTGATTCCTAAACAACTCAAAATTTAACTATGAGACTCTAGCTGTCTATTCTTCAACCACCTCAGAGACCTGAGAGGGATAAATATATTTACTTATATAGGAAGTGCAGGGCCTGCAGCTTCCAAAACTAAGAAAGGATATACCATTGACTGCCTGGACAGTTCCCATTTTCTCTCCATACATTCCTGAATCAGTCTTCAGCCTTTGGGTCCTGTTTCTATGACAGACATTTGTTGTAGAGCAGGGATTATGAAGGACTGAATTGCTGAGGCAAAATGTATGAAGTCAAGTTTTGTTCTTTATACAGACCTCATGGCCTTTTACATGTGTTATCTATTTTATTTAATAAGATAACAGTAAGGTTAGCTGAGTTCCTTATCCTAGAATCTCTTCCATATATTCAATCTCTCTCACCTGTTAGAAGAAAAATTATCAATGGGACTGTTAGAAGAAAAATTATCAATGTAGCCTACATGTTACTTATTAATGGAAGTATTCCTCAAAATGGATGTAAGCTATTGTTCAGTTGTCCTGACAACATTTTGCTGTCTTAATATTCTCTGTAATAATTAGCATCACCTGAGATGTGATGTTAGTAGTGTTTCCCCCTTTCCCTTTGTCTTTCCTCTTTTCCCTCTTCTAAGGTGACTTCTTAGGTAGTCCCATTGATAATTTTTCTTCTAACAGGTGAGAGAGATTGAATATATGGAAGAGATTCTAGGGTAAGAAACTCAGCTAACCTTACTGTTATCTTATTAAATAAAATAGATAACACATGTAAAAAGCCATGAGGTCTGTATAAAGAACAAAACTTGACTTCATACATTTTGCCTCAGCAATTCATGAAAGCAATGGCCATGAATTTGTGTTTATATGTCCTATACTATTTTAAGCTAATTTTTTATCTTATGTCTTCTATAATCTTCACTGCAAACGTTAGATCTATACTATCCATATATGACATAAAAGTAAATATAGTAAGTCATGTTTGTATAATTATGTGTGCTAGGAACTGACAGATTTAAACACTTTGGCTAATTAAAAGATAGTTTGTGTTTGTTACTGTCAAGACTTTCTACCTTTATAAATGCTTATTTTTACTGCAACATTAGAAGAATGATATATTTAATGAAAGTATAATTATGCTAAAACTAAGAATTTTCCATTCTTTAAAATATTTTGTGATTTTATCCATAAAGAAATCAGCAGTGCTAGTGTATTGTTCCCTTTCTTCCTTGCTAATTATAAATCACATGACAAATATTCTGTTAGTATGGGTTTTATTCACAGGAGTTTGTAAGGAGATTAATACACTGTACTTTCAATTCTTTCTTAATTTGTCTTTTAAAAACAATTTCATTTTTTCTAAATAAATTTTGTTTATATGTACACAGGCAAATACAGAAAACTGGGGAATAATAATAATAATAAACTTTGGATCTCCCATAGGCTGATAACTTTTGTATAATTTACATTAAATATTGTCAAAATTTTTTGATACTTTAAGCTTTATTTTTGAACATAGGAAAAATGTGGCTCATATAAATTTTGTTATGAGGATTGGACCAAATCAGTCACATTTTCGCTGTTGATGAATCTTTCAGTTGCCTTAGGATAAAAGAATTTATAACTGATTTTAGCCATTGCTCAAAATCATCTCTGCAGAACATCACAGATTAGTCTGAGATGATCACAAATAGCATAATAATGTATTTTGATGCTGCAAAGATGTAAAATTTCTAACCTTTCTTGAGTACAGTGAAAAAATGTGTTGCTTCCTTCTCACTGAATTACAGCTCCCAGGTATGAGAGAAAAAACAAATAAAAAACATAGCTAATTGCAGAGAGGGATCACATAGTTTAAAACTATTTAAGAAAAATTTGGGTGACAATGCATTTAAGAGTAGTAATAGACATACCCATTGGCTTTTCATATCACTTTAATGCCTATGTCATGTGGTGGTTTGAATAAGTTTGGTCCCCCATAGTCTCATGTGTTTGAATGATTGGCTCATAGGGAGTGGCACTATTAGAAGGTGTAGTCTTTGTGGAGTAGATGTGGCATTGTTAGAGGAAGTGTATCACAGTGGAAGCAGAACTTTGAGGTCTTACATGATCATACTTAGCCCAGGGTAGGACAGAGTCCACTTCTGCTGACTGCAGATCAATATGTAGAACTCTCAGCTCCTTATTTAGCACCATATTTACCTGGATGCTGCCATGCTTCTCACCATGATGATAATGGACTAGGTATCTGAAACTGTAAGCCAGTACCAATTAAAGGTTTTCCTTTATAATAATTGGCTTGTTCATGGTGTCTCTTCATACCAATAAAACCCTAAGACACTTCACTTTGAATATATTGATAAAATTATTGAAATGCCATAGTAAGGAAAAGTGGGGAAAACATGCTCATATATTGCTATGTTGCAATATGACAGGGCAAGACATTTCAAAGATTCCTCTATCTTATAGTCTTGCTAAGACCATTCTACATTTTACTAGCATTTGGTATTTTTCATGAAATACCATGTAGTAAAAATTAGTCAACTCTATTTTAGGTACATGAGTTCAAGATGTCCAGCTGCTTTATTTTGGCTTCTGTTAAACTTCCTGTTTGTGCAAACCTCATGCTGCAGTTATTTTTGCTTGTGCTCTCTGCTTGCTTGCACAAAACCTTCACTGTAACTGCTGAGCAAAATAATAGGATGTGGTTTAGCTTTTAAAAGACTTTTGTCCACTGAATGGTGCCCTTGGCAAAGTAGATATACCCACTACTCTCTTTTGCCCTCACCACAGGTAGCAGGAGGAAGAGTTAGCCCTATTGGGGTCATGAAAGCAGGAGAGCTAGCCCAGCCTCTTACTTGCCATAGCACTCGAGAGTAGGCCATGCATCTTACCTAGGCAGCATAGTTAGTAGAGCTGTCCCTCGATGTGGAGTTGTATGCCCAAAACTAGGACATTGAATTGATACAGCCAAATATCTATCCCATGGATTAACTGCTGGAGTGCGTGAAGAGTCCAACTCAAAAATCCAAAACTACAGGATCTCCATGACATAGGACAACAGTAGGATATATGAGAGGAGTCCCAGTGAGATTCTGGTATTAACAAGTAGTAGAAGCCAGAGACCTCATACCAAACTAAGGAGTCATTGTAATGAATATTTGCAAGGAAAAAAGTGTGGACAAAGGGGATATTGTGACACACTACAGCTTTCACTAAGAGATTTTTTTTTCTCCATTGGGAGAGGCTGCAAGGGTGTGGAGACAGTCTGAGGGGATATAGGAAATGAGTAGAATCAGGGTGCATGATGTGAAATTCACACACACACACACACACACACAAGAGACAATTAAAAAGTTAAAGAAAAAAAAGCTTCTTTTTTTAAACACCCAGGGATTAAATTCCATCCCAAACACTGTACATAGTCCCACTCAGCTGGAATAGACTTTAATTTGATTAGAGACAGTGTCTGAGTTGTCATCTATAGTACACTCCTCATAACAGTAGTTAAACATAGTGATCACCTTTTGTAAGGCTTAAAGAGGAATAGGACTTTGAACAAGAGCTTGAAGTCATTTCATACTGTGTCATCTAACAAACACAATGCCATATTATTTTCATACCACATCCCTATTGGTTAAGGATGAGGTCTTGTACAATGCTTGTTTTAAAAGTAGAATCCTTACACTTAGTAATATATAGAGGAATGACTGCTTTCTCCATCCTCATATGTCCAATACAGGAAAAAAATTAAATTCTTTAAGTAAAATGGTGGAGGGTAGTTGAAAATTCACCATTGGAATTTATACAATATTCATTTATAAATGTTGATTTTTCTTGGAAAACAGACAAAACGATGCTAGAAAGAATGTATGTAGTTCATAGATTGAGCAGACACTGAACTCTGCTGTGATAGATTTGAGAGTGAAGATAATGACCTAGTCAATGAGAAAAAAATAGATGTCACTAAGGAAAGATTTTTAACCATGGAGTATACTGAATGAGGAAAAGCACACAATTTAAGTATATTAATTTATATAGTACCATAAAATGAGAAACTCTCTGAGACAGCTAATAAATCAGGACTTTGCATATCAATAATGCTGCTCAGAGGAGTTAAGAATGGAAAGAAAGACAAAGAGACCATTATGAGGCAGGTGATGCCATTTTACTTAACTATTTAGATGTTTATTGTAACAAGAGGTTCATATTATCTATCTATCTATCAATCAATCTATCTATATATATTTTAAATATGTTCAAGCATACATACCCTGTGTTTTAATTGCATCCATTTAATATCCTGGTAAGTTATCCTTAATCCAGTGGATATCTCTATACCAGTGCACAAACTAGCAGATTTAACAAGACTCAGAGAGTTAAAAAAAGAAGTCCCTATACCATTTATTGTTTTTTATAATTAGTATAGAAAATTGCAAAAATCTTTTAAGAGTACTCCATCTCAAACTGATGTAGTTTTCTCATATTTTCCATAGAATTCCTATTTTATTTCCAATGCATTGTAAATTAGAAAATATTTAATATGCATGTGTTTGTATACCCATGTTTATATGTGCATATATTAAATGCAAAGGGAAGGAATGTGTGAATATTTTTGTGAATAATAGACATCTTTGAACTGAAGAAGCAAAGTTTTAAATGCAAGAAAATGTCTTGAGAACATACAGTACTCCTAATATGATTCATCCTTGTATTTTGGGTTATCATTTGTAAAAGATTAGCTCAGATCTTTCTGGAGATCTTTTTTAATGCTTCAATTTCTACTATTCTTAAATGATACTGAAATAAGTTGCTAAGAGATGAGTCACATTTGCTTATTCAAATATACAGAGATAGATAGATGGTCTTCAAAAACCTCACGAGATCTGGAGAATATGGCATTTAGAGATGTTTTCTTAACTTAAGATTTTTTGATATTGACATGTCAGCACCTGAGAGCATCCTCATCTTACTTCAAGTAGAAGATGAATATCAAAGAATCCCATTTGGAGATAGCTGCATTAGTGACAAGTTAGGCACTGGGCAAGAAAAAGCCCTTGCTTCAACTGCAGACAGAATGCTGTCCAAATGTACAAAACTTGGAAGCAGATAAATCGACAGCTTAGCTCTGCCAAGACAGGCTGAGCAAGTCCTTCATAATTCCTGCTTTACTATTAATGTCTGTTAGAGATACTATGCCAAAAGGCTGAAGATAGATGCTCCCATGTTATAGAGAGAAACTGGGGACTGTCCAGGCGTCTAGTTATCTGTCATTTCTTAGTTTTGAAAGCTACTTGCTATGTACTTCTGGTTTATTCAGATATATTTATCCTTCTCAGGTCTCTGATGTGGTTGAAGACTACATAGGCATGGTCTCACAGTTAAGTTTCAAATTGTTTATGAATAAAAAGAATGTTTTAGGTCTAAGAAGATGATTTTTAAGCTTGTAATTCAAGTTAGGTTGGAAATTGGTTAGGTATAGAACTTCAAGCTCATCAAGATAGAGAGATAATAGAATATTCTTATGAGTTACCAAACACATATGGATTGACACTGGAAATGGATGTCATACATTATAGGTTTCATAATTGTTTTCTAATTGTGCTTATTGTTTGGTACTTATTGTTAAAAGAAAAAGAGCCTTTTATTGGACTAAAAGGAGAGATGTTGGGAAAATAGTTATAAAAATAATAAAAATGAAATTAAAAGAAGAAAAAAGATGGAGAAATCAATAAAATTCTCATAGTTACTGAAATAAAAAAGTAAGATTAATTCTACTGCTTGAACTGTGATGATTATAGGAGAGACTTCAGTTTCTTGGAACATTTCTTCTCACGAGATAATAAATACTATATATAATAGTAATTTCTAATGTTGAAGAACTTAAATCAATAAATGTTGAGCACTTTTGGTTTTTGGAAAGTGTCAAGGGCAGATAGTTGGCACTTTAAACGTAAATGATAAGTTGAAACTCATCGATTATTTACTCAATACTGGGAAAGTGCTTTAAACAGAGATATTGGTCAATAAGAAATATTACTCATACAAACCAACATTTCCTCCTATAAGAGGAATTAATAACTTTCTGAGTCAATTTTTTCTAATATTAAAAATTATCTATCATGTAGGTTGATCAGAGAAGGTGAAATTTCCAGAAATTATCAAAGATTTTGCTACTTTAGGTCTAAGAAAAAGCTCATTTAAGGTACTGATAATCATCTATTGGCCAAGAGAAGATGGAAAGAGAACGAAATTTTCTGATTACATGATTAGGACTCAGCAGAAATGGCCAATTATCCTTTGGAAAAAATAAGCAATATGCTTAGCATGCAATTTATTTTCTAAGTTATAAATCACCTGTGGACATTTAGGTAATTATTTGTTGATAGTATCTTCAGGAATGAGGGTAAAGCTTCCATCTACTATCCCCGGAAATGGATGGGGAAAACTCAAACAGGACTAGTTGTATGTAACGATTATGAACAAAAATAATGAAAACAAGTTTGTTACAAAACTTCAGAGTAAGATAATAAATAAAGGTAAAAAGAGTAAGTACTTTCTTTTAATGTAGGAAATGTGGAATTCATTTATATTAAGTGACAAGATATATAATAGCATTGGAGTTAGGGTATACATGTGATTACTTAAACTATCACTTACAATGGTTTTATGTGTATTACAAGAAATGGACAAAAGTTCAAATAGACAGTTCAGAATGTAAAAATATCTCCAAAGTGAAAAAGCTCACCTAAAAATGATAAAAATCCATCTCTCTATCCTAGTAGTTTTCTTACTAAAGACTTATTTATGTAATATGGTGTCTATCTTTTCACATCTTCTTGTAGAAAAATCTCTAGATTCTATCAGAATATATATAGAATCATTTACTAAAACAAATTCAAATATATAAGAAGAACATATGTCTATTTCAAACTTTTTTTAATTGGTATTATGTGACTTTTAAGTGAACTACTAAAATATATTTACTGTATATTATAACTACCAATTAATATTGAAAATGTGTTAGCCTGTAATGTGAAGTTTCTACAACTTAAATAAATTTCTCAGATTTTTGTTAATAGGAAAAGCAGAAGGCAATATTCTTAATCATTGAGTAGTGTTACACAGTCAAAATTCTCTCTGAATATTCATGGAGTGATATACATATACATATATAGGTATATTGTTGACTGTACATATCTATGTGTATAAATGTATATCAATATTTTCTAAAAATAAGGTTATAGAAAACAGTGGGAGACTTAGAAATGTGTTTGTGTTTTTAAATTTATATTTCAACACATGTCCTCAAACATAGATGCAAACTCCATATATAAATGTCTTATTTGAGTTTTTCATGGAAAGCAGTACAATGTTGATCCATCTACCATATACTCTTTCACGTGACATATTTTGATCATATATTCCCCTCACCCAATTCTTCCTCGTACTCCCCACCTTCATGTCCACTGAACTTTATGCTCTTACTCTCTTTCCCTCTTGCTAACTCTCTCTTTCAAAAACAAAAGCAATAAAAAAACAACAACTAAAAACCTCCAAACAAAAAATGCATAATAGGTGGTTTGAATGAGAATGACCTCCATAGGCTTATATATTTGAATGATTAGTCACCAAGAGTAGAGCTGCTTGAGAAAGTTTGAAGGATTAGGAGGTGTGGAGCTTTTAAGGATTAGAAGGTATGGCTTCCCTGGAACAGGTGTGAACTTATTGGAGGAAATGTGTCACTAAATTTGGGTTTTGAGGCTTCAAAATCTTACTCCGGGTCTAGTCTCTGTCTCTGTCTTTGTCTCTCTCTCTGTCTCCCTCCCTCCTTCTCCTTCTCACCATATCCCTCATCATCCTCTCTCTTTCCATTTCCCCCACCTCTTTCTCTCTTGGTAGCCTGTGAATCACAAGGTAAAGCTCTCAGCTACTTCTCCACCACCATGCCTGTCTTCTGCCACCCTGTTTCCTGTCATTGTGATAATGAACCATGCTTTTAAACTGTGAGCAAGTCCCTAATTAAATAGTTTCTTTTATAAAAGTTGGCTTGTTTATGGCATCTCTTCATAACAATAGAACAATAACTAAGAAATGCTTAAACAAAACAAACTGAAAGAAGCCCACAATAAAACTAAGGAGATTATTTTGTGTTGTTCACTACTTCTGGACATGTAGCCTGCCATGAGGAATGGTTGTTATACCCAGTGACACTTCTTTGGAGAAAACTGATTTCCCTTTTTCCGGTAGATATTAATTCCATATAGCTCGTTGGTTAGTAGTGGGACCCTATGTCTACCCCTATCCACAGAACAAGCTCACTTGAACCTTGCCAGGTCTTTTGCATGCTTCTCTAGCCTCTATGACTTCTTATATATCTCAATGCTGTTTCATCTGAAAGACATTTCTTTCTCAGAGTTACCCACCAAATCTGGTTCCTACACTCTTTGTGACTACTCTTTTGCATGGAACCCAGTGTTATGTAGGGCTCTTTACAACAGTATAAAAGGGAGTAAGTAATTTCTGTGGATGAAGACTCTAAATGGCCCAAGTGCAGAATATAAGAAATGTTGAAAATATAGAGTTGCCTGCAAATTGTCTAGGCACCTCCAGGGTTGAACTTAGAGGAGTTACAAGTCATATTGAAGTGGGCTTCATGGTGATACAGCTGCTTTTGTGTTATACAAAATCTTTGAAATCAATACTTCATCCATATTCTTTTTATTAACCACAGTAAGACAATCATATATTCAACAAGTCGAATGTTGGTACAATAGCTTCTTTGGTGACAGCATGCCTCCATCCCCTTTATATTAACTAATTAATAATTAATTAATTAATTAATTAATTAATTAATTAATTTTACACCAATTGTAGTTTCCTCTCCCTCCACTTCTCCCAGCCCCTCCCTCTCACTTCACCTCCCCACCATCCTACTGTCTTCCCTTTCTCCTAAGAAAAGTCTCAGAAAAAGGGAGACTTCTCATGGTTATCAACCTGCCTTGGCATATAAATATTAATGGGAGAGATGTTTCTTGTCCTATTGTGGAAAATCAAGGCAGCCCAGTTAAAGGAAAGGGATCCCAAGGCAGGTACCAGAGTCAGATACAGCTCCTGCTCCTGCTGTTAGGAGTTTCACATGAAAATGGAGCTGCAACACTGTTAAATGAATACAGAGGGCCTAGGTTGGTCCCAAGCATACTCTCTGTTTGATAGATCAGTCTCAGGGGGTCCCAATGTTCCATATAAGTTGGTTGTGTATGTTTTCTTGCAGTGTTCTTGACCTCTCTGGCTCTTTCAATCATTCTTCTCCCTCTTCCATAGAATTTCCCAAGTTCCATCCTCATGTTTGGCTGTGAGTCTCTGCATCTGTTTTCATCAGCTGCTGGGTGAAGGCTCTCAGATGTCGTTTTTGCTAGCTGTCTGCCTGGAAGTATAGCAGAATGTCATTAGTAGTGCCAGGGCTGGGCTCTCTCTTGGCACAGGTCTGAAACTGGGCCAGTCATTGTTTGACTATTTTCTCAGTTTCTCCTCTGCTTTACCCCTGAGTCTTGTCGGCAGGGGAAATTGTGGCTCTAAGGTTTTGTCGCGCCATTGGAACTTTTTTCTAGTTACAGGACATGGCCATTTCAGGCTCCAATGAAGTGTATCACAGAGCTGATAATTATAATTAAATATTGTATGCATTAAATGCTATGTATGGTCTGGGAAAGTAATACAGAGGTTGGGACCAAAACATCTTGGAACAGTTATAGCCAGTTATACATGACAAATTATCTGTACTTGCTTGTTATTTTTCAGATATAACTGAAATAATGGCATAGATTCTTGTAAATAGCCATACTATGGAAAACCAGAATTTATCCATCAGGCAGTAGTCAATAGACTTATTAACATATTTTAGATGCTCCTATCAGTAAAATTGATAGAAGGAAACTTTATAACTAGAAAAATAAAATATCTTCTTTGTAATACTTTTTCATTCATTATGTTCAAACCCATTTTTGTCTCCCGCAGTAGAGCTCCTTGGATACTTGATTGCCCAAGTCAAGAGTTTATTTTTGCTAAAGTAGGTTTAACAATATTATTGATGCTTAACTTACTTTTTAAACATTTTAACCTCCTCTACAATTTGGCTTAACAATCAATAAGCATAAGTGCTTAAGGATTAAGGAGGGCACCAAATTAAAAAAAAAATCAAAGATAACTGAAAAAATATATAGCAAATTTGGCCTATTTTTCTGGATTGATCTCGAGTCATTGATATATCTGTAAATCTTTGATTGAATATACTCTCCTCTCCTAGCAACTATACATGTGTCCAAATTCAGGTTTAATGTCAATAAAGACTGCTCTTAGATTTCTCAAATTCATTTATAATAATCAAATTATAGCTGTCATGGAGTCTTAACCAATCTCTACATTGTTAATACTTGGTTAATAAATAAAATTGCCTCTGAATTTCACTTGAGTTTCTCAATAGACAGTAGGGACCCTACACATTAAAACCTTTTATTTACTGATTAATAAATTAATTTAGTAAGTGATATATGTAGAAACTTGTACTACACTGAGAGGGATGTAGAACCAAAATTTTATTTATTATTCATGAAAAATTCAAGTGTTCAGGAACAACTAAGAACTTTGAAGCCAGGCAATGGTAGTACAAGTCTTTAATCCTAACACTTTAGAGGCAGAGCAGGCAGATCTCTGAGTTCAAGGCTAGTGTGATCTATAGAGTGAGTTCCAGGACAAACAGAGCTACACAGAGAAACAATGTCTCCATAAAACAACAACAACACCCAAACAAAATAAGCAAACAAAAAAACTCCTTGAGTACAACCAGAATTGCCTGTATTATCTTCTAGTTTCAACTTTGACAGTTAACTAAAATTTCATTTTCTAAAACACTAGAATAATGATTTTCATGGTACCTGTGATTGTTTAAAATTAGAGCAGCTCTCATAGGCTTATATGCTTGAATGCTTGATCTCCACTTTGAAGAATTGTTGGGAAGGATTAGGAAGTGTGGGCATGTTATTAGATGAAAAGTCACTGGAAGTGGGTTTTGAAGTTTCAAAAGCCCATGCCAGGCATAATTCTGCTCTCTCTCTCTCTCTCTCTCTCTCTCTCTCTCTCTCTCTGTCTCTGTCTCTCTGCTTGGAACTTGATGATCAGTTGCAAACACTCAGCTACTGCCCCCAGAGCCATGCTGCCTGCCTCCTACCATGCTGCCACAATGATGATAATGTCCAACCATCCAAAATTGTAAGCAATAGAAATAAGTTTTCAGAAACTATCACATACTACATCAACTGTTCATATCTGTTTCTAGGCTCTAAAAGATTAGGAAAATTTGCTGTTAATTTGTTACAGATTTGCTGTTAATTTTTATTGAAGTATATTAGTTTAGAGTATAGCTTAGGGTAAATATGGATTACAAATAGATACTTTTAATTAATAAAAAGAACTTCCAAAATCTAAATGGTCAGTGTCATGTGCTATTCCCCTTGCAAAGTATAAGATTGTATATGTTATACTTAATAAGAGCAAGGAAATGCTTAAGAATTTATGTTAACCTAAATTTCTTAAATATTTTTATTTTGTGATTTTGATATTTCATTCTGTGTGTTTTTAATATTTCATGATAAGCACTCCATTATTTCTAGGTAAAATCCTAATGATATTACTAAGTTGGTTATGAGAATTACAAAAGTGAAAGAGATAACTGAAGATAACTCAAGACAATATTGCTCAATTATTGAAGAAATGCTATAACAGCTAAAATTTCCCCAGATAAAAAATGTGCTACTCTCTCTATCTATAGATGACTATGTATAATATGAACAAAAATAATTTAATACAAATCACTACAATAATACAGGAAAAATGAAACAACCATAAATCTCAAAATATTAAATATAAACTTTTGATTTAAAAATAATTCATATTTTTCTCAATTTCAGATTGTGTATTCATATGAATATTATGTATTTTGTCTATATATGCCACTTCTGCAGTATATCAATCAATTTTACAAAATGTAAGTGAAATTTTATCAATTATATACTATGGTATATATGCTACTATTGTTTTAAAATACATGCTCAGGAATGAAAATTAAACAATGAACTGATCAACAAAACATAAAACTCTAAAGGGGATATGAATAATAAGTCTTAATTCATCATAGATTTTTAGAACTAATATTAAGTGAGAATATGGAGATATACACAGATAAATATCATAATATGTCTTCAAAAACATTGATAATGGGACAATAAAATACATATATGAAAAACTATGAGAGTGAATGATTATAACAGTGATCTATATCTAAGAACATTTATTTCAAGGTATTAAGCATGCATCTTGCTTCAATAACAAATGGAAAAAATCCTAGTAATATAAATACATGTAATTTTGAGACTGTTTAGATATCTGAATAAAGAGGAACTGCAGAGCCAGGAACCTCCAAAACTAAGAAATGACAGACAACTGGCTACCTGGACAGTCCCAAGTTTCTCTCTATAACATTGGAGGAGCATCTATCTTTTGCCCTTTGGCCCAGTATCTCTGACAGACTTTAATTGTAAAGCAGGAATTATGAAGGACTGGCCACCCTGTCTTGGCAGAGCTAGGCTGACTTACCTACTTCCAAGTTTTGTCCTTTTCAGACAGCATTCTGTTTACAGCTGAAGCAAGTGATTTTTTTCCCCAGTGACAAACTTGCCACTAATGCAACCATCTCCAAATGGAGATTATTCGATACCCATCTTCTACTTGGAGTAGAATGGGGGTGCTGTCAGAAGCTGACATGTCTTAAATTAATATCAAACTTAAGTAATATCATGTCTTAAGTAATATCAAAAATCTTAAGTTAAGAAAACATCTTTAAATGGAATATTCTCCAGATATCTTTAGTTTTCTGAAGACCATCTATCTCTGTATATTTGAATAAGCAATTATTACTTATCTCTTAGTAACTTAATTTTTAATTAACTTAGAAAATGTCTGTGATACACTGAACTAGTGTATCAAAACAACAAGGTTGAATGACTATTAGTTTGTATTTTTTAAATATCCTAAGCAGTTTGTGATAGTTGCAATCACAAGGCCTAGAACTTCACATTGCATCCAGAGGAGGGTGATGGAAGGGATAGGGGGTAGAGTGTGGGAGTGTGGGACTGGAAGGGGTGGAAAGAGGACACTGCGATGGAGATATAACCTGAAGTAATAAACAAACATTTAAAAAAAGAATTACATAGATGAAATACCTTAAAAAGAGTTAACCTTAGTTTTGTATCAATATACAAAGATATGAGTAGATTCGATAATCTACCCATTTTTCTTAATCATTTTTTATCAAGTCTATATTCCCTTTTTTCTTTTCCAGTCTTCTCCCCCTATATAAGAGAGAAAAAAGACAGAGAAAAGAAAAAGAAAGCCCTGTGTCTAACCTCCTAAACCTTGTCTACAAGACCATTTAACAACTTGTAATCAATTCCCCTAAATGGCACCAAATGTATATAAACCATCAAATGACCAAAAAAACAAAACAAAACAAAACAAAACAAAAAAAAAAAAAAAAAAAAAAACACAGACCACTTTCCGGGAATGGATCTTTGCTCTCTTAAAATTACTTCCTGTTGATTTTGGACATAAGAAACCTGTTTGTGTGCCCATATATGAATGGAAAAATGGTTAAGAAAGTTAATAGTAACATTTGTGGTCCAGTATTTTGTGACCAGCAATTAAAGTCCTGAGAAGTTTGTATTCAGAAGCTGAACTTTGAATGGGAAAGTTCAGAGCTTTACGAAGTCCTGGCTGGAACAGTCTGTGGGGATGGACCATTATAGCTAGCCGTTTTTCTAGATGTAGATTTTTCAGAAAACAGCTAATTGTGGCAGTCTGTGAGGCTGGATGATCTGGGCTACTTGTCTTGTTTACTTGGTTCTGGTCTCTTTTCTTCAGAAGTTTCAGTTGTCCAGTTATCCCTGAACTCCTTAGTTGGATGCTTTTGATCTTCAGGAAAGGTGCTAACTCTGAGGCGTTACTTTTTTGGCTGGTAATATCTTTCCTAGAGCAAATTGTTTTTTTGACAATAGAAAAAGTATTATCTTTCTATTGAGACTAAAAACAAAACAAAACAAAAAAAAAAAACAAAAAACAAAAAACAAAACGTTCTTCCGAAATTTTGGAACTAAATATACCATTAAGTCTGTATCCGACTTGCCTTAAACTCAGATATCTGCATGTTTCTATCTCCAGTGTGTTGGGATTAAAGGTGTGAACCACCACCACCCATTCATTGTATCTAGATTTAGAAGACAACTAACTCTATAGTGATAAGCCTGTCTGTGTTGGGATTGAAGGCATGGACTAACACATCCCTGGTCAAATATTTTATCTTAGCTCCAAATTACTTCTAGTCTTAGAGATTTAGAAAAGAAGTTTGAACTGTAGTAACTTTTAAGTTAGTTACACTTTAAAGCTCTTAACTGCAATTTGAATAGACAAACAATGAAAATATCCTTTATGTATAAGAAGATATGAGCTATGTGGCAATCTACAATCTAACATTCCAACATGAAATTAAGATGATTTTTCATTCATACCAGTAAGATAAGTATGCCTTTAGTAAATTATGATTTGAAAATATCATTTTTACTTTTATTATATTTTTATGTTTAGTTAACTTTTTAATTAATTAATTTTTAAGTTATATCTCACTCACAGTGCCCTCCTTCCTCCTTTGTTGTTTCCTCCCTTTTGCTTGTCTGTCTCCCTCCTTTCCTTCTCCTCTGATGAGGGCACTTCACACATATCAAACACCCTGAGTACATCAGTCACATGAGAGCTAAGAGTCTCTACTTATACTCGGGCTTAATATGGCAGTCCATCTAAGGTAAGATGTTCCACTAGCATACAAAATGATCCATGACTTGCTGAAGGCTAGAATTTTTCATAGGATAATTATGCTAGGTTCCTGTCTGCTTGGGTCTGTGGGTTGTAGAATGTTGGTCCTGTGCTATATGATTAATATCAACTTATAAAAGAGTACGTACCATGTGTATCTTTGTGGATCTGAATTAGCTCACTTAGGATGAGCTTTTCTAATTCTATCCACTTAGTTGCAAATTGCATGATTTCCTTGTTTCTGATACTGTGTAATATTCTATTGTGTAAATGTACAACAATTTTTTTCTTATCCATTTTTTTTGTAAAAGGACATCTGGGTTGTTTCCAATTTCTGTCTATTACGAATAAAACTATGAACATTGTTGAGGTTATGTCTTTCTGATTTAGCAAGCAATCTTTTGGATATGTGTTCAAGAGCAGTATGGGTGTGTACTGAGATAGAACTGTGCCCAATTTTCTAAGATATAGCCAGACTGATTTTCAAAGTGGTTGTACAATTTTCATGCCCACCATCAATAGTGGAGTGTTCCCCTTACTCCAGCATGTGCTATCATTTAAGTTTTTTAATTTAGTCATTCAGACAGGTGTGAGATGGAATCTCAGAGTCATTTTGAGTTGCATTTCCCTGATGACCAAGGATGTGGAACACTTCTTCAAGTGCCTCTTACCATCAGAGATTCCTCATTTTTAAATTCTTGGTTAAATTCTGTACCATATTTTATGTTTGGATTATTTGGTATATTGGTATTTAGCTTCTTGAGTTCTTTATATATTTTAGATATTAGCCCTCTTTAGGATGTGGGGTTAGTGAAGAAAATTTCCCAATCTGTATGTTGCCATTTTGTTCTAATGATAGTGTTCTTTGCCTTACAGAAGGTTTTTCAATTTCATGAGGTCCCATTTATTGATCGTTGGTCTCAGAGCCTGAGCTACTGGTGCTCTGTTCAGGAAACTGTTTCCTGTGCCCATGAGTTCAAGGCTTTTCCTTGCTTTCTCTTCTATTAGATTTAGTGTGTCTGATTTTATGTTGAGGTCTTTGTTCCAGTTGCATTTAAGTTTTGTGCAAAGCGATAAATATGGTTCTATTTGCATTCTTCTACAAGTTGACATCCAAGTAGACAGTACCATTTATTGAAGACACTTTCCATTTTCCATTGTATGGTTGTTTATTCTTTGTCAAAAATTAAGTGACCATAGGTATGTAGGTTTATTTTTGAGTCTTTGATTCCATTCCACTGATCAAATGGTCAGTTTCTGTGCCAGTAGCATGCTGTTTTTATTACTATTGTTCTGTAGTGCAGCTTGCTATCAAGGACAGTGATATCTGTAGATTTTCTTTTATTTTTTTTATTATTTTTTTTCAAGTTACATCTCAGTCGCAAACCCTTCCCTATTCCCCCTTCTTGTCCCACCCTTCCATCCTCTTCCCCCCCCCCCAACAGCTTCTCTTTTCATTCCAACAAATGGTTCTTTCTCTTATAACAGTAAATTCTATACAAAACAGCAGAATTAAATATGCCACATTTATGAGAGTTAAATGGCCCGGTGTACCTTCCCAATGTCCAGTTCATACATATTTGGCCCCTGACTTTAACCTTCTACCTTCTAACCATCTCCATGAATTTAAAGTTCTATAACTGACTTAGTTTTCATACTAACTTGCATCACTATTATAACCATCTTCTTAGATCTAGAACGCCCTCTTGATTCCTAAACAACTCAAAATTTAGCTATGAGATTCAAGCTGTCTATTCTTCAACCACCTCAGAGAGCTGAGAAGGATAAATATATCTGATTGTATAGGAAGTGCAGGGCCTGCAGCTTCCAAAACTAAGAAAGGACATACCAATGACTGCCTGGACAGTTCCCCTTTTCTCTCCATACATTCCTGCATCAGTCTTCAGCCTTTGGGTCCTGTTTCTCTGACAGACATTTGTTGTAGAGCAGGGATTATGAAGGACTTACCTACCCTGTCTTGGCAGAGCTAGGCTGTCGACTTCCCTGCTACCAAGTTTTGTCCTTTTTGGACAGCAGTCTGTCTGCAGTTGAAGCAAGGAGTTTTTACATGTCAAGAGATAGGCTTGCCACTAATTCAACCATCTCACATTGGAGATTCTTCGATGTTTTTCTTCTACTTGGAGTAGAATAGGGGGTGCTGTCAGGAGCTGATATGTCACGATATCAAAAAAAAAATCTTAATTTAAGACCACATCTTTGAATGGCATATTCTGCAGATCTCTTGGGGTTTTTGAAGATGCCCTATCTATCTCTTGTATTGAGATAAGCAAATGTTGCTTGTCTCTTAACAACTTGATTTCTGAGTAGCTTAGAGAATATTTGTGATAGACTGTCTTAGTAGCTAACAAGGTCACATGCATGCATGACTAGGAGTTTGTTTTTCTTAACTATCCTAAACAGTTTAAGACAGTTGGTATCAAGAGGCCAGAACTTCACATTTCATTTTTAAGTATCTCTAAGTACGATACCATTAAGAAGCGTTACCTTAAATTTTGCATCAATATACAAAGATCTATTCAAATGTGGCTATATATACTCTTAATTTTGTATCAATATACAAAGATCAATGCCAATGCGGCCCAATACAATCTTAATATTGCGTCCATATACAAGGGTCAATACCATTGTGGCCAACTATAATCTTAGTTTTGTATCAATATACAAATATCAATACTGACATAGACCAATACAATCTTATTTTTGCACAATAAACAATGGTAAATACCACTTTAGCCAAATATACTATTAATTTTGTATCAATATACAAGGGTATAAGGGCATATTCAATAATATGACCTTTCTTCTTGATCCTTCCTGTGCTGTGTCTCGATTTTTCTCTCGTCCGTGCATTCCTACATAGGAGATAAAGAAGGATACAGAAAAGGGAAAGAAGGAATACCCTGGGTCTAACCTCCAAAACCCATTAAACAGGACCATTTAACAACTTGTAATCTCTTCCCCTAAATAATAGTGTTTTCAATTGTCCTTCAAATAACCGAAAAAGGGGGGAGGGGCGGAGAAACACCCTCCCCACCCTCTGGGTATGGGACATCGCTCTCTTAAAATGACTTCCTGCTGATTTGGGTCATAGTAAACCTGTTTGGGGCCCAAACCAAAATGGAAAAATGGTTAAAAATGTTTATACAATCCTTTTATGTTCAGTCCTTCTGTTCTCAGCTGTTCAGATGACCTAAGGAGTTTGTAGGCAGAAGCTGAACTTTCAGGCTTTACTGAGGTTCTGGCTGGGGCATTGTGTAGGGCTGAACGGTCTTAGCGATATTGAGTTGTTGTGGTTGTAGGCTTTTGATGGAGACATCTATTGAGGGAGTCTGTCAGGCTGAATCATCTGGGTCACTCGTCTTCTTTTGGTATCTGATTCTGATTTCTGCTGAGGTTTCTGTTGTCCAGTTGTCCCTGGGTTCCTTTAATGGATGCTTTGATTCTCCTGGAATGATAAGAACAGAGCCCTGCCCTATTCCTCACTCAGGGACAATCACCCTCTTTTTATTGGGGGGGGGGTAGGTAATATTTCTCCTGAAGCAAATTTGGTTTTTGACAATATATAAAGTGTTATCTTTCAATCTGGTTTAAAGAAGAAATTATTTTGTTATTTTGGAGCTAAACCAGCTTTAGTGTATATATTTTGAGGTCTCGAAGGACAATTTGTTTGTGTTGTGTGGGCCTTTTGTAAGTAGCTTTTAAACTTAGGTCCTTCCAAATCCTATGTGTGTGTCTCTGCATTCTAATTATTGGGATCCAGACCTGTGGTTCCCATTTGAGGGGATTAAAGATGTGTTCCACCACTCCTGGATCGAAGTTTTTCTTTATTTAGAGTTTGTTTTGTATCAGGCTGACCTTGAGCTCTGAGATCTGCCTGTTTCTGTCTCTAGTGTGTTGGGATTAAGGGTGTACTCTTCTTGAATGATGGGATTAAGGGTGTGTACCCTCACCACCCTTTTCCGTGTAACTCTAGAATTTATAAGTCCACTAACACTTTGGTGCTCCTCCCGTCTCTGCTGAAGTTAAAGGCATGGGTTAACACCACATTTCTCCTGTATTTTACCTTAGCTCTACGTTTTTTTGACACTTGGAGGTTCATAAAACCAGGTTGAACGGCTGTGTCTTTAATTTATTTACAGTGTATTAACGTTGTTATCTGCTTTTTTTTTTAATTAGTAAATTTATTTGTTTGTTGCTACAGGTTACA
>CAJQZJ010009649.1:14066861-14175399 GCA_907164525.1 Lophiomys imhausi | reverse complement strand
TGTTCCATATGAAGTTGAGTATAGCTTTTTCCAAGTCTATAAAGAATTGTGTTGGTATTTTGATAGGAATTGCATTGAATCTATATATTGCTTTTGGTAGAATAGCCATTTTTATTATGTTGATCCTACCTATCCATGAGCACGGGAGATCTTTCCATCTTCTAAATGTCTCTTCCATTTCTTTCCTCAGGGGCTTGAAGTTCTTGTTATATAGGTCCTTTACTTGCTTGGTTAGAGTTACCCCCAGGTACTTTATATTGTTTGTGACTATTGTGAAGGGGGTTGTTTCCCTTATTTCTTTTTCGGTATGCTTGTTTGTTGTATAAAGAAGGGCTTCTGATTTTTTTTGAGTTAATTTTGTATCCAGTCACCTTGCTGAAGTTGTTTATCAGCTGTAAGAGTTCTTTGGTGGAGTTTTTGGGGTCGCTTATGTATACTAACATATCATCTGCGAATAGGGATAATTTGACTTCTTCATTTCCAATGTTTATCCCTTTGATTTCCTTTAGTTGGCTTATTGCTCTAGCAAGAACTTCAAGTACTATATTGAAGAGATATGGTGAAAGTGGACATCCTTGTCTTGTCCCTGAGTTTAGAGGAAATGCTTCAAGCATCTCTCCATTTAATTTAATGTTGGCCACTGGCTTGCTGTATATTGCCTTTATTATTTCTAGGTACAGCCCTTGTATGCCCGTTCTCTCCAGGACTTTTAGCATGAAGGGGTGGTGGATTTTGTCAAATGCTTTTTCTGCATCTAGTGAGATTATCATGTGGTTTTTTCTTTCATCTTGTTTATATGGTGAATTACATTGATAGACTTTCTTATATTGAACCATCCCTGCATTCCTGGGATGAAGCGTACTTGATCATGATGTATGATATTTTTGATGTGTTCTTGAATTCGGTTTGCTAGTATTTTATTAAGTATCTTTGCATCTATGTTCATGAGGGAGATTGGTCTGAAGTTCTCTTTCTTTGTTGGGTCTTTGTGTGGTTTAGGAATCAGAATGACAGTGGCCTCATAGAATGAGTTTGGCAGTGTTCTTTCTGTTTCTATGTGGTAGAAGAGTTTGAAGAGTAATGGTGTTAGCTCCTCTTTGAAAGTCCGGTAGAATTCCGTGCTAAAGCCATCTGGCCCTGGGCTTTTTTTTGGTTGGGAGATTATTAATGACTGTTTCTATTTCCTTAGGGGTTATTGGGCTGTTTAAGCTGTTAATCTGATTTTGATTTAGTTTTGGTAGGTGGAATGTATCGAGGAAATTGTCCATTTCGCTTAGGTTTTCAAATTTGGTGGAGTATAGGTTTTTAAAGTAGGACCCGAATATTTTCTGGATCTCCTCCATGTCTGTTGTTATTTCTCCCTTTTCATTTCTGATTTTGTTGATTTGGGTTCTTTCCCTTTGCCTTTTAGTTAATTTGGCTAGGGGTCTGTCTATTTTGTTGATTTTCTCGAAGAACCAACTCTTGGTTTCATTGATTCTTTGTATAGTTCTTTTTGATTCTAAGTTGTTGATTTCAGCCCTAAGTTTGATGATTTCCTGCCTTCTGCTCCTCTTGGGCGTGTTTGCTTCTTTTTTTTCCAACTCACCCAGCTTAGCTGATAATTCACTAATATGAGCTGTCACAATTTTCTTTTTGAATGCACTTAGTGCTATGAACTTTCCTCGTAGCACAGCTTTTATTGTATCCCATAGGTTTGGGTATGTTGTGTCTTCATTGTCGTTGGATTTTAAGAAGTCTTTGATTTCCTTCTTTGTTCTTCCCTGACCCAGTGGTCATCCAGTAAGGAGCTGTTCAATTTCCATGTGTGTGTAGGCTTTCTGTTGATTCTTTTGCTGTTGAAGACCAGCTTTATTCCGTGTTGGTCTGATAAGATACAAGGGGTTATTTCAATTTTCTTGTATCTGTTGAGGCTGTCTTTGTGTCCAATTATATGGTCGATTTTGGAGAAGGTTCCGTGGGGTGCTGAGAAAAAGGTGTATTCCTTTGTGTTTGGGTGAAACGTTCTGTAGATGTCTGTTAGGTCCATTTGTTTCATGATCTCTGTTAGACTCAATATTTCTCTGTTTGGCCTCAGTCTTGATGATCTGTCAATTGTTGTGAGTGGGGTGTTGAAGTCTCCCACTACTAATGTGTTGTGATCGATGTGCGATTTAAGTTTTAGAAGTGTTTCTTTTACAAAAGTAGGTGCCTTTGTATTTGGGGCATAGATGTTCAGTATTGAGATTTCCTCTTGATGAATATTCCCTGTAATGAATATATAATGCCCTTCTTTGTCTTTTTTCATTAACTTCAGTTGGAAGTCTGTTTTGTTTGATATTAGGATGGCTACTCCAGCTTGCTTTCTGGGTCCATTTGCTTGGAAAACCTTTTCCCAGCCCTTTACTCTGAGGTAGTGACTATCTCTGGTAGTGAGATGTGTTTCTTGTATGCAGCAAAGGGACGGGTCTTGCTTGCGGATCCACTCTGTAAATATGTGTCTTTTTATTGGGGAGTTGAGACCATTGATGTTGATGGATATTAGTGACCTGGGGTTGTTTTTTCCCATTAGTTTGGTACAGGTGATGGTCCTGTGTCTCTTTTGGTTTAGTTGCTGAGGGGTTTTCTATTCCCTTTGTTTTCTTGGGTGAAGTTTTCTTCTCTGGGATGGAATTTTCCTTCTAGGATTTTCTGTAGGGCTGGGTTTGTGGGTAGATATTGTTTAAATTTGATTTTGTCATGGAATATCTTGTTTTCTCCATCTATGTTGATAGAGAGTTTTGCTGGATATAGTAGTCTGGCTGGGCACCTATGATCTCGCAGGACTTGTAGGATATCTGTCCAGGCCCTTCTAGCTTTTAAAGTTTCTGAGGAGAAGTCAGGTGTAATTCTGATGGGTCTGCCATTGTATGTGACTTGGCCTTTTTCTCTTACAGCTTTTAATATCCTTTCATTGTTCTGTACATTTGGTGTTTCAATTATTATGTGGCGAGAGGAGTTTCTTTTCTGATCTAATCTGTTCGGTGTTCTGTCAGCCTCTAGGATTTTTATTGGCATCTCTTTTTTCAGGTTTGGGAAGTTTTCTTCTATGACTTTGTTGAAGATATTTCCTGGACCTTGGAGTCGGGAGTCTTCTTTTTCCTCTATGCCTATGATTCTTAGGTTCTGTCTTTTCATTGAGTCCTTGATTTCTTGCATGTTGTGGGTGAGAGATTTTTTAGCCTTCTCGTTTTCTTTGGATGTTGTACTGATTTCTTCCATCAAATCTTCCATGCCTGAGATTCTGTCTTCCATCTCTTGCATTCTATTGTTGATACTCGCATCCGTAGTTCCTGTTCTCTTCCCTTGGTTCTCCACTTCCTCTTTTAACTCTGACTGTGTTTTCTTTATTGTTTCTATTTCTATTTTCATGTCTTGTATGGTATTGTTCGTTTTGTACATTTCCTTCTCCAGCTTACTTGTTTTTGTCTGAAAATCTATCATTGCTTTGTCTTTTTCCTGTTCAAGCTCTGTCACCTTGTCTTGGAGCTCTTTAATGGTATTGTTCATTGTTTTGGCTTGTAAAATTGTGGCTTCTTTGAATTCCTTCATAGCTTTAAGTTCTTCTTGCAGGGACTCTATCACTTTCCATAATGCAGAATTGTCAACGTTTTCATGTGTTTCTGTTGGTGTGAGGTCATCCGAATTGGATGAGCTAGGATAATTCTGCTTTGTTGGAGTCATATTTCCTTGATTTCTATTTTTTTTGGACCTTTGGTCATGTGTGTGTTTTTAGCTGTCTGTTCTTGTCGTTCTCTGTGTTTGGATCCACAGGGGATGCTTTGGTGAAGGAGTCGAATTGCTTGGTTATCTGTCCTTGCTTACAGGGTGATCTCAGGGTCAATGTGGTTTTAATAGCCTGAATCGTTGTGAGCTGGTGCAGCCTATTCCCAGGTAGTGAGTAATAGTCCGGGATTGTTACACTGCTCCCAGTTCAGACTTCTCTATTTTGCACACTGAGTGATCAGCCTTCAATGGTTCTTATGGTATAGACCTGTTTGCCCTGGCAGAGATTTTGTGGGCTTTGTTTGTCGTCAGGGAGGCTGACAGGGCCTGTCTCCACACCTAATGTGTCTGGGTTTACCCAAATACAGCTATGGTCCCCTGGCTTCTGGTTACCCACTAGGCTTCTTTGCCACAGGCCTGGCCGCTTCCCTCCCTATCTGCTCCGCCTTGGGTGGGCAGAGCTTCGTTCGGTCCCTCCCGCCTTCTGAACAGGCCTCCCATCTTAGCTGCTTTGTCGTGGGTGGGCGGAGCTTCGGCTCCTCCAGGCGTCAGAGCGGGCCTCCTTCCCTAGCTGCTTTGCTGTGGGTGGGCAGAGCTTCGGCTCCTCCCGGCGTCAGAGCCGGCCTCCCGCCCTAGCTGCTTTGCCGTGGTTGGGCGGAGCTTCAGCCCCTCCCGCCAGCGTCTGCTTCCCTCCCCAACTGCTCTGCCTGCCCACCTTCCGCTCCCGCTCAAGCAGCTGCGGATCTCCCACTGAGCGCCCTTTTTCTACGTCTCGAAAAAACAAACAAACAAACAAACAAAAGAAAAAACCACAAGACTTCAACTATTCTGCAAAATTTCCTAAATAGTTATAAGGTCTTCCTGAGGTATGGGAAGCCCAGTTGGCTAGTGGGCGATCGCCATGTGGCCTTTGAGTTTGCCTGCTGTGTGTTGGGATCGATCTTACCAGTCGCCTCTCCAAATGGGAGTTCCCGAATCCCGGATTTAGTGGCTTCCCTGTCTGCGAGAGATGGGGGAAAGCCTTGCCCTGGGACTTTTAACAGTCCCTTGGGAGCTGTGCGTGTTCCTGGAGGGGCCAGACCCTCCGGTTTTTGCACAGTGTCCTACAACTCTGTGTTCTCTATGGCTCTTCTCTCCCACATTCAAAATGCGTCCGTGCAGTTCGCCGCCATCTTCCGCCACCGATTTTCTTTTATTTTACAGGATTGATTTAACTCTTCTGGATTATTTGTTTTTCCATATGAAGTTGAGAATTGTTCTTTTGAGGTCTGAAAAGAATTGTATTGGTATTATAATAGAAATTGCATTGCCTTTGTATATTGTTTTTGGTAGGATGGCCGTTTTTATTATGTTAATCCTATCTATCCACAAGCATGGGAGATCTTTCCATCTTCTGATATCATCTTCAATTTCTTTCTTCAGTGATTTGAAGTTCTTGTCATAGAGGTCCATCACTTGCTTGTTTAGAGTTACTCCCGTGTATTTTATAATACTTGTGGCTATTGTGAAGGGTGTTGTTTCCTAATTTCTTTCTCAGTCCATTTATTTTTTGTGTAAAAAAGGGTTACTGATTTTTTAATGTTAATTTTGTATCCAGCCACCTTGCTGATAGAGTTTATCAGCTGTAGGAATCCTCTGGTGGAACTTTAGGGTCACATATGTATACTATCATATTATTTGCAAATAGGGATACTTTGACTTCTTCCTTTCCAATTTGTATCCACTTGATCTCCTTTAGTTGTCTTATTTCTCTAGGTAAAACTTTAAGGTCAATGTTAAAGAGACATGGAAAAAATGAACAGCCTTGCCTTGTCTCTGATTTTAGAGGAAATGCCTTAAGCTTTTCTCTATTTAGTTTGATGTTAGCTATTGGGTTGCTGAAATTGACTTTATTATGTTTAAGTAAAACCCTTGTATGCCTGATCTATCGAAGATTTTTGACATGAAGGGGTGTTGGATTTAATCAAATGCATTTCAGTGTCCAATGAAATGATCATATGTTTTTTTTCTTTCAACTTGTTTATGTGGTGGATTATGTTGATGGATTTTCCTATGTTGAACCAACCTTGTATTCCTGGGATGATGCCTACGTGATCATGGTGTATACTTTTTATGTGTTCTTGGATTTAGTGTAAAAGTATTTTATTAAGTATTTTTGAATCCATGTTCATAAGGGAAATTAGTCTGAAGTTCTTTTTTTGTTTGATCTTTGTGTGACTTAGGTATCAATTTGACTGTGGCCTCATAGAATGAATTTGGCAGTGTTCCTTCTGTTTCTATTTTGTGGAAGAGTTTGAAGAGTATTGGTAGTAGCTCTTCTTTGAAGGTCTGGTAGAATTCTATGCTGAAACTATCTGGCTTTTGTCTTTTGTGGTTGGAAAAATTCTAATGACTGCTTCTATTTCCTTAGGGGCTATAGGACAGTTTAATTTGTTTACATAATCTTGATTTAATCTTGGTATGTGGAATCTATGAAGAAAATTGTACATTTCACTCATGTTTTCTTATTTTGTTGAATACAGGTTTTTGAAGTGAGACCTAATGATTCTTTAGATTTCCCCAATAGCTGCAGTTATTTCCTCCTTTACATTTCTGCTTTTGCTGATTTGGATATTTTTCCCTCTGTCTTTCAGTTAGTTTGGCTAAGGGTTTTTCTATTTGGTTGATTTTCTCAAATAATCAGCTTTTGGGTTCACAGATCATTTCCATTCTTCTCTTTGTTTCTAATATATTGATTTCAGCAGTGAGTTTGATAATTTCCTGCTGTATCCTCCTCTTGGATATGTTTGTTTTTTGTTTTTGTTTTTTGTTCTAGAACTTTCTGGTGTACTTTTAAGTAGGTAGTATGGGAATTGTCCAATTTTTTTTGAAAGTGCTTAGTGCTAAGATGTTCTTCATAGCACTGCTTTCAGTGTTTCCCATAGGTCTGGGTATGTTGTGCTTTCATTTTCATTGAATACGAAAAAGACTTTAAGTTCTTTTTTTCTTTATCCCCTAACCCAGTGGTCATTGAGTAGAATGCTATTCAATTTCCACGAGTTTGCAGGCTTTCTGTGATTTCTGTTATTTTTGAAATCTAGCTTTATTCCAAGATAGTGTGATAAATTACAAATGATAATTTCAATTTTCTTCTATCTATTGAGACTTGCTTTGTGACCTATTATATTGTCAATTTTGGAGAAGGTTCCACACAATGCTGAGAAGAAATATATTGTGTTGTGTTTGGGTGAAATGTTCTGTGGATATCAGTTAGGTCCATTTAATTCATGGTGTCTGTTAGTTTCATTATTTCTCTGTTTGGTTTCTGCATTGTTGATCTCCCACTAATGATGTGTGGGGTTTCATATGGAATTTGAGCTTTAGTAGTGATTCTTTTACAAATGTGGGTGCCTCTTATTTGGGCATAGATGTTCAGTATTGAGATGTCATCTTGGTGGATTTTTCCTTTAATGAGTATGAAGTGTCCTTTCCATCTCTTTTGATTAACTTTAATTGAAAGTTTATTTTATTGGAAACTAGAATTTCTACTCCAGCTTGCTTCTTGAGTCTATATCTTTTCCAGACCTTTACTCTGAGATAATGCCTGTCTTTTTGCTAAGGTGTGTTTCCTGTAACCAACAGAATGCTGGATTCTTTTTTCACATCCATTCTGCTAGCCTGTGTCTTTGTATTGGGGAATTGAGTTCACTGATGTTGAGGGATATTAATAACAGTAACTGCTATTTCCTGCCATCTTGATATTGGTGGCAGTAGTGTGTGAGTGAGTTTCTCTTCTTTTGGTTTTGTTGCAGTGAGGTTATTTGCTTCCTGTGTTTTCTTGGGTTTAGTTAACCTCCTTGGTTTGTAGTTTTCCTTCTAATATCTTCTGTAGGACTTGATTTGTACATAGATATTGTTTGATTTTAGGATTTTTTTTCATGTTCATTCACTACTTCATGTCACATTTCCATCACAATGCCCCCTCCCAGTCCCACCTTCCCACTCTCTCATCCTACTCCTCCAGAGTGGGGTGTCCCCACATATCCATCCCCCATCCCAATTCAGCAGTCACATGAGAGCCAAGAGCCTCCCTATATACTGGGGGCCTACATGGCAGCACCACTAGGGCAAAGTGTCTCATCAACAAAGTCTATGTTCCTGTTCCTTTTGGTGTGTTGGTTGTACAATAATTACTCTGTACTATATGGCTAAAATCCAATTGTAAAAGAATAGTTGCAATGTGCATCTTTCTGAGTCTGGGTTAGTTCACTCAGGATGAGCTTTTCTCGTTCTATCCATTTGGCTGCAAATTGCATGATTTCATTGTAGTTTGATTTTAGTTTTGTCATGCAACATCTTGTTTTCTCCATCTACGTAGATTGACAATTTTATTGGGTATAGTAGTCTGGCCTGACATATGTAGTCTTTTAGGGTCGGCACGACATCTGTCCAGTCCCTTCTGTCTTTTAGGGTTTCTGCTGAGAAGTCAAGTGTGATTCTGATAGGTCTGCCTTTATATGATACTTTGACCTTTTATATGTTACTTGGCCCTTTTCCTTTGAAGCTTTTAATATTCTTTCTTTCTTCAGTACATTTAGTGTTTTGATTATCATGTGGTGGGAAGATTTTCTTTTCTAGTGTGATTACACACCAGAATCCAATTACACACCAGAACTCCAATCTATTTGGAATTCTATATGCTTCTTTTATGGTTATATGCATTTCTTTCTTTAGGTTTGGAAAATTTTCTTCTATGATTTTGTTGAAGATGTTTTCTGGTTCTTGGAGTTGGGAATCTATGTCTTTCTGCTATTCCTATTATTCTGAAGTTTTGTCTTTTCATAGTGTCATTGATTTCCTGAAGGTTTTCTGCCAGGACTCTTTTTGGATTTCATATTTTCTCTGAAAGATGTATTAATTTCTTTATTGTATATATATCAGTTTTATCTTCTGTGCCTGAGATTCATTCTTCCATCTCTTGTATTATGTTGGTGATGCTTGTGTCTGTAGCTCCTTTTCTTTGTCTTAGATTTTCCAGTTCCATGTGCTTTATTTATTGCTTCAACTTCCTTTTTCAGGTCTTGAAACACTTTATTCCTTGTCTTCTCTTTTGTAACTATATCTTGCATTTCTCTAAGGGTTTATTCATTTCCATCACCTGTTTTGCTATATTTTGCTGTTGTTTCCCGAGGGATTTACTTTCCTCCCTAAAGACCTTTATTATTTTCATAAGTGTAAGATTAAGGTCATTTTCCTGTGTTATGGTTCTGTGGTTCTGTTAGGATTTCCAGGACTTCCTCTAGCATTATAGCTAGATTCTCGAGATGCCATATTGCTTTGAAATTTTTTTTATTGTGTTCTTGCACTGGCCTTTAGTCATCTTGTTGACCCTGGTGTTGTCTGGTTGTTTCTGATGCCAACTGGCCTTGATGCTCAGGAAAAAAAAAAAAACTATTCTGGATGCTGGTTGATCCTGTGACCACCTGTGTCTACCTCTGGATGATCGGTAGGTCCCTGTAATAGAGACTGGATCTTGGAGCATAGGTGAAGCACTCATCAGCTGTTTGTGATCAAATTGATCACCTACATAGGGGATTGGAGGGTAGGTACTATTCTGTAAGGTCCTGAGAGCTGGTGAGTCTCCTCAGGCAGGTAGGTTGAGCTGTGGACCAGAGGCTGGAGCTGTGCATGCCTGGAGCCTGGATTCCCCTTCATAGACACAGTCATTCTCTGACCAGCAGTTCAGCTGATGATTCACTCAACAGTCACTGAGCTCTAGGGTCCTGTCATTCCAGTCCTGGAACTTAGTTCCAGGACTGCTCATTACACAGACTGGCAACCAGGACGGTTGCCAGAGTTGGCAGGCATTCAGCTATCTGCCATAAGAGTTCTGGAGGTGCTCTATTGTACCTATATGCAGGGGATTAGAGTGGAGTAGTTGCTATTCTGTGAGGTCCTGAAAGCTGGTGGGTCTCCTCAGAAAGTCAGGTTGAACTGTGGACCAGAGACTGGACCTGTGCACCATTGGGGCTTGAGTTCTTCCCTTTACCAACACAGTCGTTCTGGGGTTAGCAGCTAGCTGCTGGTCTACTCAGCAGTCACTGACCTCCACTGGAACCATGGAGACTGGTTGTACAGGCAGGGAGCTCCACCCAGGATGGGTGCTAGAGTCAGTGAGCCTGTGAATGACGGCCTCAAAAGCTCGGGTGCTCAGGTGAGTAAACAGTCCCAGTGTTTGCTGGGAATCACTGTTGTGAGCTGCGTTTACAGTTAGTATCAACTCATGATCACTCTGTTACAGCTGGATTTGGACCCTGCCACTTAGCTGTTGTGAACACTCTGTGGTCTGGCTATTCTTCTCAGGTAGGTAGACATGTTCTTGTGGAGGCTGGAACTCAGGGAGGCAGGCAAGGCCACTCACCTGTGGTTGGAGCCATGGGCTGGATCCACTTGTGACTCAGGCCAGCACTCCTCTCCAGGCAGGTGACAGAGCTGACTGATCTCAGGGTGGTGATCCGGAGCCTGTCATGTGCTCTTTCGCATGGTGACCAGTCTCAGTGTTCACTGTGGAAATTCATACACTGTTTGTGTTTCATGGTCAGCTGCATGGCCTCACGTTTGCTCCACAGTGTCTAATCTCATTCACCCAATATTCAGATACCATGCTCTATGAACAACACCATCTTGGATCTTCCAAGATTTCTCCCAGTTGAAATGTTTTAATGACATTTGCGTAAAACTTCAATGTGTTAGTGTGTATTATATAGAGATACATTTCATATGAATAACACGTGTACACACACTAGGTATATTTATATATAGTACTTGTTTAAAAAGTATGTGTAGAGAGTTGACAATTTCAGATATTTTTGTGACAGAATAATCTTGTTTCATTTAAATGACATCAGTATGACTACAGTGAACAAAATAAAACTATTTCCTCCCAACCAAGTCAAAAAGCTGAAGATGGTGAATATTACCTGCTACCAGTGGTGATTTGTGCAGGGTGTCTCTCAAAAAAGTGCTGGCCTCAGCCTCAGCCAGTTGCCAAGGAAGCATTCAATAGAACAGCCTCAGAGGTCATTCTCATAGCATTGATGAATATTATGGTCAGCCCATATACTGAGGCCTTGTTACTGTCAACAATGTCCTCATTTTGACATCTACCACCTAACACATTAACCCCTATGCAGGCTAAGCCTGCAGCTTATTGAGGACAGTTTTGATATCAAAGTCAGTACTTTCACACAGATGTTATAGGACAATCTCCAGGGGATTGATATATGTCCCAGTACGTAGCTACTCTTTCCTTGGAATGATCCTTTATTCTCTCCATGGGTGTTTTTCTTATACTTTAATGTGGATTAAAAGTATATCCAATGTTTAATTTTGATATTTCACATGTTAATTGTAGGAGCTTAATTACTCCCCCACGATACTGTACATTGGGAAGAAATTTCAGCAATCATTCAGTCAGACAGACACTATAGGAACACTAACAATGTACAATGATGCTAAGTTATAGTATTCAAAGAGTTGGGTGTATTAAACCAATTAAGTATTTTGACTTGTTGTATTTTCAGTTTGAGTTAAACAGAATATTTCTACTTATCAAAGTTAGAACTAAATAACTATATATCACCTGTATAGTATGCTATACAGTTTGTTTGTTATATGCACATGTATTAACATATATGGACTTATTTATGGATTTCATTACTGTGTGTATTGTATCAGAACTGCATTAATTGCCTATGCAAATAACTCATTAAGATAGTATTTGCAATTTTGGAACACAAGATAGCCTTCTGGGCTTAATCATCACAAATAACTCTGCAAATCTGCTACTAACAGCATTTTGGTGTCTTTTATTAGTGGATACATAAAAATCCCTTTGAATTTTAAAAAATTCATTGCTGCTACTTTTCCTAGAAGTGTTGATGCAGAAATATTCTCACTGACCTACATTCTGCAGATTATTTTAATATTTTGTGATTTGTCATTTTACTAGTAGAAGAATGCATTCAGGTGAGAAAGTTTGAAGAATTGTAATTACTTTTCCTTTCTCCGACTGCCATTAAACTTATTCAGTTTGAACCTTTCAGTTCTGGTTAACACCTCTTTGTCTGAGTGAAATCAGTCCAGGACTCCATATTATTCCTCAACTTTAATTCTATACTAAACACAACAGCATACTACTGGTCAGTATTTGATCCCTCTGAACTCTTTCAGTCAAAACAATAACTCTGAATAAATGAGCCTACAAAGAGTGTGTGTATGAATATGGACCATGGCAAAGGAATGCTAGACTTTCAGTTTGTTAATTTCAGCTAAACTAGTTCTGTGTGTGTGTGTGTGTGTGTGTGTGTGTGTGTGTGTGTGTTAACATTTTACTTTATTTTGAGACAGGGTTTCATAGTACATTCCAGACTGGCCTTGAGTTCACTACCTAGTCCAGGTGGTTCTTGAATTTGGATCTGTCAGCCTTCCAAGCACTGAAACTATAGAGCTGACACACATCCCCATTTCATTTAACATTTTCTTGGGCTGTGATAATGCTGATGACTTGCCAAGCCTCCTAAAGTATATGACCTTGTCTATTTCATTTGCTTCTCTCTCTTTCATTTGGTACCTTTCTACACTTTAGTGTTTAGCTCTGAAATGCAAATCCCTCACAACTCCTACTCTCTCCTTCCTGGGGGAGACCAAGCTCCTGTTAAGAACTTGTAGTGTGATTTCAGGAGAGTGGTAAAAGTTTCTTTATCCTTCTTCACCAACTTGGTAAACATAGGTTCGTTCCTGTGGGTATTCAAATTTCCCTTGATAGAGGTGACATTCTGCCAGCATGATTCTCACCACTATCAATTTCCTATGCTGCATGGTCTTGAAAATTTTTCCATGTATTTTATTTATTTATTATTATGCAAATACTTTGTGGTTTCCCTGTGCATCACCTGCAGGCCTGGTGCTCGAAGAGGCTGGAATAGTGCATCAAATGCCTTGGGATTGGATTTAGTCAACTGTGAGCTGCCATGTGGGTGTTGGGAATTGGATTTGGGTCCTCTGGAAGGGCAGTAAGTACTCTTAACCACTGAGCCATCTCTCTAGCCTCACTGCACTGCCATATTCTACTTCTGTGATTATCACTAATATCAGCCTTATTTACTCATGAGTGGGAATCCCTGTTTTAGGCCAAAGTGTTGGAGGAAGGAGGACAGAGGTAAAAAAGAACAAGAGATGTGGCATAGTTGGATGCAGTTCAGTGATAAGGCAAAGGAGGCTAGCAATGTATGTAGCTCACACTGAAGCTGGATCTTTGAAGATATCCAAGCTTTGCTAAGTTCTTTTCTTTCTGTTCCATCAGGAGGCTGAAGATAGATATCTCTATGGTGCAACTCTCACATATCTTCCTACTAAGGTGCTGGAAATTAGTGAGTTACAAAAAAAGAAATTTTAGCCATGCCCTCATGTGACCAAATGGGATCCTTCAGAAATGCAGAGACATTCTTTAGAGTCTTCGAACTGGGATCCTTCAGAAATGCAGAGACATTCTTTAGAGTCTTCGAACTGGAGTTAAAGGGCAGTAATAAAAATAAAACCTGTTCTGTTTGTACTTTTTTAAAATATTGTTTTTTTTATACTTTATTTTTTTATTTCTTCAAGTTACATCTCAGTCACAATCCCTTCCCTACTCCCCCCTCCTGTCCCACCCTTCCACCCTCTTCCCCACAACAGCTCCCCCTTTCAGTCCAACAAATGGTTCCTTCTCTTATAACAGTAAATACTATACAAAACAACAGAAATAAATACGCCACATTTATGAGAGTTAAATGGCTTAGCATACATTCCCAATGTCCAGTCCATACATATTTGGCCTCTGACTTTAACATTCTACTATCTAACCATCTCCATGAGTGTAAAGTTCTATATCTGATTCAGCTTTCATACTAACTTGCATCACAACTTTAAAAACATCTTCTTAGATCCAGAACACCCTCTTGGTTCCTAAAAAACTCCAAATTTAACTCTGAGACTCTAGCTATCTATTCTTCAACCACCTCAGAGACTTGAGAGGGATAAATATATCTGATTATGTAGGAAGTGCAGGGCTTGCATCATCCAAAACTAAGAAATGACATATCAGTGGCTGCCTGGATAGTTCCCGTTTTCTCTCCATACGTTACAATAACTCTGAATAAATGAGCCTGCAAAGAGTGTGTGTATAAATATGGCACCATGGCAAAGGAATGCTAGACTTTCAGTTTGTTAACTTCAGCTAAACTAGTTCTTATAAAATAGAAAACTCAGAATTTTAATCTTCAATTCTTATTTAAGCCTCACTCTTTTTTGTTACTTTAAAATAGATTTACAAGTTAAAGTATTGTAAAATGTTCTAATAGTAATGATTAGTATGTATCTGTTTCTCTCTCTCTGTTTTGTGTATATTTCTGTGTGTGTTTCTTTTT
Organism: Lophiomys imhausi; assembly: GCA_907164525.1. Classification (NCBI taxonomy): domain Eukaryota; kingdom Metazoa; phylum Chordata; class Mammalia; order Rodentia; family Muridae; genus Lophiomys; species Lophiomys imhausi. The sequence continues at coordinate 14,161,210 of CAJQZJ010009649.1, read as the reverse complement.
ATCTTAAATAAAATACATAATATTCATTGCTGATATTATTTTTCATATATCAAAGCAAGTGTTGATTGCACTGACTATCACTATACCATAAGCTTGATATTTTAATGTGAAGGCTACTTAAGGTTTGTCCTCTAACTTATTTTTTTTTTTCTACTGAAAAAGTACTTTGCATTATTCTGGCATAAATATGATATTCTTGTATTCTGCTCTGTTGTCCACAACCATCCAATTTTTTGTTTATTGCAAGATTTAAGAATTTAGTTCATTCAAGGCATGGTAACTCACACCTTAATCCCAGCACTTTGGAGGCAAAGGCAGGTGGATCTCTGTGAGTTCAATGCCAACCTGGTCTACAGAGTGAGTACAGTGCAACCAAAGATACACAGAGAAATCCTGTCTTGAAAAAAAAAAGAGGGAGAGAGAGAGAGAGAGAGAGAGAGAGAGAGAGAGAGAGAGAGAGAATTTAGATCATTATTAGATTTCTGCATGATTACATGTAAGAATATGGACTATTTTCATATGGGAATTTCTGTTTTCAGGGCTCAGAATACTCTAGCCATATTCTTCTTGCCAGGTATTTATCAAATCTTGAAAAACTTCCTACCAGATACAATTGTTTGATGTTACTTGGCCCATTTAAAAAAATATATGACTTTGATATAAAATGCAATATATGTACAGGTGTTGGGACTTCTAAGGCATGGTTATGTTTTGAAGAAGGGTTTCTGAATTTCCAACAGGCTTAACATTGCTTTCATTCCAACAAATATGTATAAGTCAGATCTATGTCTTGTGTGTACTAAAGGTGATGTATGTATTTTGTCACTTTGCCTGTATGTTGATATTCCTGCTATTCACTCTTAAGTATCAGTGTGCAGTTCTGTTCAGTATGCAACATTACTCACTGGATGTGCATTTACAGTAAAGAATAATGTGGTCTTATACTCTGGTTATTATAGTGTGGGAGAACTGGTTTTGGTGATGACCATTCCTATGGAAAGTTAAGTGCCAACAGATGACTGTGAAGATGTATTCGCTGTTTAATTAACAGTCACTGTATAAGGAAAGGATGATGTCCTTTTAAGTTATAAACTACAGAATTGCAAGGGAAAATGTGCAGTGGAATCATTATTTTATTCCAAAATAGTGAACTTTACAGTAATCTAATCCCCTGGGTTTGCCCAAGTTGATAAGTTACCAATCAAATGTAACTTTTTTAGTTTGTTTACCTTGCCATTGGTAGGATAGTCTATGCATGCCCTGTTATCCCTATACTATCTTTATTTACACCACGACGAACTTATACACTCAATCATCATTTTATTTTCTGTGTGATAAACTATTAAAAATATACATTTCTTGAAGTTAAAGTCAAGTATTTCCTTAGCAATTTTATTCTTCTGTTAGCCCCAGCTACTCTCAAGCGTTTGTTTAAGGTTACCTTCATCTCAGCTAGTTAGATCTTCAGGAAGTTGATTAACTGGTAGCTAGGACAACAGAGGTCTATAGTGCACATGTTCTTCCTCATCCTCTTCTCTAACCCAGGGTCACCCATTTGATAACAATATGGTTTTAAATATCAAATAGAGTAAAATCATAATATGTATGTTTTTAATGTTGAAAATTAATTGTGTATCTCCTTAGCTAAGAATTATCTCACTTAGACATGAGTTTCAATGCCTATAACAGAATTGACCTCATAGGAGAAAATATGTTTATAAGCTCATATTCCTTTTTGTGACTAATCATTCATGTTCTTTTCCCAGGTAAATATATGTATACCACATTCTCACAATCTCAATGTTTTGTTCTAGGTCTGGAGAGTGAAATCATTAGATGTTCATGAATTCATAGCTCAATTTATCTATTGTGTTATATAGGCTATTAGCTCATAAACAATGATAAGTCAATGTATATATTTATGGACTTTCTATTGGCTCTACTGAAGATTTATTAATTTTTGCTCAGTTGATTTAATCTTTAAATAACTATAAGGTTAGCATATATATTTCATATAATTTTTGTATTCAGATTAATCATATTAGCTGTATCTAAGTGAATATGAGCATTTTCGATTAATGGAAGAGATTAACCATACACAAAAATGATTATTTTATGATTAAAGAATTATTTTAAATGTTTCATGGAAGGAGCCAATTTTAATAAGAACAATATCTAAAGTTAAGCAATTAACATCACAAAATAGATAAGATTCTGACATGACAATATCTAACTGAATCTCTAATTAGTATAAATTGTGCCAGTTTTGACATTGACTGGCAGTTCACAAAAACTTAGAAATTATTCATAAATTTACATGCACAAAGTGAGATATCTTTCATTTAGTAAAAAGCAATGCTGTACCTATAACCTCTGATTGCTGATGAATTCTTTTAATTTCATATTCTTGTTCAGATAAATTTTAAACATCTGCAACCACATAGAGTATAATTATAAATGTTAATATGTAATACAATAAACCATTATTTTATGTCTAACCCTTTGATTTTTGACACACAGGAGTCCAGAACAACCAGATTTATTTAAAAATGTAAATCTGGTTTTGATTTAAAGTTCTGTGTATATTCAGTATGCAGGTTGAATGTGTGTTTCTTTGCATGTCCATGCACAGTCATAGTTATTATAACTGTACTCATCCCTAGAAAGGGATCTCTACAAATCACAATATTTGTATTTCTGTGTTTTTCTACTACTTTGTCTTCCAGTATTTAGGCATTTCTCTGTCTGTAGACATAGACTATCTATATTCCTTTGCATAATAATTAGTAAGGTGATGATGTGTATATGATCTATTCACTCACTAGTTTATTGGCCATGAAAACTATTGCCATGGCACTTTGGAGAATTTCCAATGACATAATTCATTCATATACCTAAAAATTCTATGACTGTAGAGAATTGATGACAAGTAGCTGCTTATCAGCAGATTGTATAGTTGAATACATCACTGGACTTTATCTGTACACCTAGGAAGCATGTTTGCAGCTTAGTTTGGATATGTATCAGACATTTTTCACTAACATTTTTAAGTGATAAGATAGTAAGTTTATAACAAATCTAAAGCTCATTTTATTTGTATTCCAACTGTTGCTCTATCATTCTCAAAGCTATCTTAAGTATGCTATTTACTAGAAAGAGTAACTAATACCCTACAAAAAGACTTTTATTAGAATATATATACATATATATGTATATATATGTATATATATATATATATATATATATATACATACGTGTATATCTCTGTGGAACAGGGAGACCACCACTCACTATATATGCTATTTAGAGGAAATAATATTTATGAACATGAAAATGAATACCCATCATTACAGTAATGCAATGCCAGTATTATTATAGCTGATAAGCAGCATGGGAGATAATAAAATAAATCTTTGAGGATTGTAAGAAGAGAAGTAGATCAAGTATAATGGAGAACATTGTCTTTGACTTCTAAAGGTAAATACTGATAACCATTAGTAATTTCATTAGTTATTAAATATTGAAATAGTATCTAATTTCACAAATATTCATCATCAACATTATGTGCAGAGAAATAGAAGAATAGAATTAAACATGCTAGATTAATTCACAATTGGAAACAAAATTTAATCTCGTGATCTTTACGTTCTATATTCTACCTGTTCTTTCCTTTGTTCCATTTATTATTTATTTGTTTATAATATTGGGCACTAAGCTTAATGTTTTCTTAGCATATGCTAGGTAAGTATTCATTATGAAGCTACATTCCACCCTTTGCCTAGCACATGTTAACAGGATCAATAGATCCAAAAGAACAGAAACATGGACTTGGTTATCTGTCAGTGGGACACTCCACCCTAGTGGAATTGCAATGTATGCCTCCTGTGCAAGAGGAAACTTTTAGACCTCATGTGACTAATGAACTGAGGGGGGCCTGATACAGGGGGGCAGCCCACACCAGAAGGAGGGGAGGGGGGGGGGGGGGCATAGGGGGGGGAAGGGTGGGACCAGAAAAGGGTGGAGGGAGGAGGCGGTAATGGAGATATAACTTGCAGGAATAAATAAATGGTTTTTTTAAAACAGATTTTAAGAATTGTGTTTTAAGTATTTTCCTTCCATAGCTATTCATTATTTTCCAACTTCTGTTTCATTTCCTCAATATTTTAAATAAGCAGTTAACTTATATAATGAAAATTGTTATCTACGTCTTCTGAATACCTTATGTAACCATTTCAAATTTTATTTTTTGTTGAAGATCGAGTTTTTCATGCAATATATTATGATTATTGTTTCTTCTACCCCAACTCCTCCTATATATTTTCTACCTCCCCACCCAACCATATCCATACCCTTTCTTCTGTTCTCTCATTCAAAAAGTCATCTAAAAGTGAGAAAAAAATAGTCAAATAAAATTCAATGAAATAAAAACAAAAATTGAATACGAGAAAAGAAATAAGGGAACTTAAATTAAAAAAAAAACATAAAAATCCTTCTTAAACAATTGAATTCCTTTTCTGTTGATCATCTACCATTGGGCATGCAACCTTTACTTAAGTATCATTTTTACATACACCCAGTGAGAATCCATGGGTGAAAATTATTTTTTTCCTTTGCCAGAAGGTATCAATTGGAGAATATATGCAGGATAGGGATGGGAGCTTGTGTCTATTTTTTCTTTCAGTGCAGGACACCATCTGTCTTAGACCTGTTCAGTACCTGTGCATGCTGACACATTCTCTATAAGTTCATATTTGCATCATCATGTTGTGTCTAGAAGGCCTTGTTTTCTTGGTATCACCCATCTCCAGAGGCTCTTATAATCTTGAAGCCTCTACTTTCACAGATAACCCTGAACCCTGAGAGAAGGAATTTAGGACAGAATATTACACGATCTGTTATTCTCTGTTCTTTGCCCAGTTGGGTGTCTCTGCATTTGTTTCCATCTACTTAGTGAAAATTTCTCTGATGATAGTCGAGCAAGATACTGATCTGTACATATAGAAAACTGTCATTATGAGTCACTGTATTGCTACCTTTTTTTTTAACAGAACAGTAGTATTTCATTTTTCCCTAGGACCATGGCCTATCTAGTCTCAGGTTGTTGGCCACCAAAACAGTATTGGACATGGGTTTCATCTCATAGAGTACACTTGAAATTCAATTAGAGAGTGGTTGATTACTCCCCAAACTTTTTTGTGCTACTATTTCACAAGGGTATCTTGTAGGCAGGTTACCATTGTGATGAAGCCGTTTGTAAATAGGATAATGCTTATCTTTCTCCTCTGATAGCATGGGAACTACATTCCAAATCCATGAATACTGGTCATTAGGTGTAAAGGCATTGTAGGCACTAGCTCAACCTCTTGTGTTCAGTTCATTATGTTGATACTCTCTTCAGAAATACGGCCTTACAATTAGTTTGTGGTGATCAACAAATACATATGCAAAATTGTTTGTGAGTTTCCATGGGCCAACTTTGGCCAACAATGCAAATAGAGGCAACCCATTCCTGATACGTATGGTTTTCTTTGATCTTTAGAGATTTCTAGTTGTGGCTTTGTCTCCTGTTATTTGATTATTCTATTTATATTTAATAAAATTATATTTTTGAGAAGGTTCTATTGTAGTGGCGTTCCATTTGATACTTAAAATAAATCTCATGAAGGTCTCCAGTACATGAGGAAGCGCTTAGCTCTCATATGACTGCTGAATTGGTGTGGGGATACTGATATGTATGGATACTCCACTCCATTCAGGGGGAGTAGAACAGAAGGGGAGAGGGTAGAGGGTGGAAGAGTGGGACTGGGAGGAGAGGAAAGAGGACATGGTGATGGAAATGTAAATTGAAGTAATAAATAAACATTAAAATATAACTCTTAAACTGTCTCCTGAAGTATCCTGTAGAAATAAAAATGGCTAATTAAATTATTATTTAGTATTTAGATTATGATTACTCCTTTACCTGCCATTATAAATGAACACACAGACATCACGTGGATTTTAACAAGCCTTGGCCTGAATTGTGCAATCTTAGCCCATCTAAGCTAGCTCATAATTCTATTACCCAAATATGACCCCATATATACATAGTTCCCTTTATACTATTTTTCTTCATGCTATGCCAATGTTCCTGGCCATGTGGAATGAAGTTCTTTTTTCTAACACATGGTGTGTGTCCTCCTTCTTCCTGCTCCTGGCTAGAATGAACTAATCCTCTGTGTAAAATGCAAGGTTCTTGTTATAATCTCAGGAACTCCCATCTTTTTTTGTCTTTGCCCAATCTCAGGCCTCAGCATTTTATTTAACCAATCAGAGACAATGTAAGTAACAGACAGCAAGCAGGACCAGTTAATTAACATTTAGAATGCTTACCACCTCATCCGTATCCCCTCAATTAATGCTTTCTGTCTTTCCATTCTCTGTTTGATCCTTTCATTCCAGTCCCTCCATCTACCCCTAACTATTTGTTCTATTTCCTCTTCCTATAAAGATCCTTTCTTCCAGTCCCTTATTGTATAACTAATAATTTGCTTATACAGATTATACCCTGCTTATTGAAGTCTTAAAAGCTAGCATCCACACATAAGTGAATGTTAATTTGGATTCTGAGTTACCTCATTCAGAAATATATTTCATATAAGCTAGCATTTTTAAAAAGATATCATTCCTTAATATACTATCACAAGGAGATTTTGTTTAGTGTAAATGGCAACATTTCTCATGATGTGAAGAAATGCCAAAAGTAAACCAAAAGCAGATTCTTGCTTCCTTAGCTTGGGCATCAATTTTAATGTCTATTTCAGTAATTATGAAGTTTCTTTAGGCAAGTTATATAGGGTAGCAAATATATTATTGCATTGCATTACAGGGTATATGATTAAGTAATAGAATATTGTCTTTAGATCCAAAGCCTTATTTCTAAGATTTCTAAATAGATATAGAACAGAATTATCAGATTAAGAGAATTATATCTTTGTATGTATTCCAGTGGAAAAAAGAGGCAAGAACCATCATTAATACTTACCACAGTGACATTTAGGAAAAAACAGGAGATCAAAAGTTTAAGAGATAATAAATTATTCTTAGGAACATGGTCAAATAAATATTATTTCTTTCACTAAAACATAAAAATAATCTTGAAAAACTTACTAAAAATTTGTATCATATAAATATGTATTATAATTCTCAAAAAATGAACATATTTTGTTGGAATAGATTCATCTTTTCTCCCTTTTTCTTCCAATTTAACTTTACTTGTAGGAAAGCCAGAAATATTTTTCTGCCTCAACTTGACTATCCTCAGACCCCCTCAGAATAGTGCTGCAAAATTCTTTGTAAGGTTTCTTATTCTTTTCTTCTATGCCTTGTATTTATATAGAATCTACAAATCATTTACTTTACTCTTGTTTTACTGACAAAGACACGGTGCAGAGGACAATTTAAATTGGCCATCAGAGATGAGGCTTTGAATGTCAAATTGCCCCATTTCCATTAGCTATCAACATAGTTCTACCCGGAAATCTCCTTCAAGGTACTGTATAGTCTTATGAAAAGTTCTGAGCTATAAAAAAGAAAACTGATGGACTTTGAACTGTATTAGTATAATATGATTCCAGTATTCATTTTTTTTGCAAAAAGACACCTGAAATTTTATGCAAAAATTTTTGCAAAAAACTTGACCTGAAAATCCTTTTTTTCTAATATAATTTTAATTTTTTTTTACTTTTCTTCTTTTTTAAAAATTTATTTATTTGTTGCTTCAGGTTACATCTCCATCATATTGTCCTCTTTCCCCCCTTCCCAGCCGCTCCCTCCCAGCCTCTACCCCCTAACTCTTCCATCCCACTCCTCTGGAGTGGAGTGTCCCTACCTAACAGTCATATGAGGGCCAAAAGCCTCCTCATACACTGGGTGCCTACAAGGCAGTACCACCAATGAAAGTGTCTCATTGCCAGGGAGAGAAAGCTAAAAAAAACACACAAACAAAAAAAGAGTCTATGTCCATATTTCCTTTGGTGCGTTGATTGTAGTATAGATATCCTGTACTATATAGCTAAAATCCGACTATAAGTGAATAGACGCCATGTGCATACTTGTGAGTCTGGGGTAGCTCACTCAGGATGAGCTTCTCTAGTTCCATTCATTTGGCTGCAAAGTGCATGATTTCCTTGTTTCTGATAGTGGAGTAGTATTCCATTGTGCAGATGTACCAAAGTTTTTAAATGCATTCTTTGGTTGAGGGGTTGTTTCAAGTTTCTAGCTATTACAAATAAGGCTGCTATGAACATAGATGAAGAAACTTCCTTATGATTCGGTGAGGAATCATTTGGATGTATACCCAGAAGCAGAATTGCTGGGTCCTGAGGAAGAGCTATTCCAAGTTTTCTAAGATATCGCCAGACTGACCTCCATAGTGGTTGCACAAGCCTGCACTCCCACCAGCAATGGAGGAGGGTTCCCTTTTCTGCACACCCTCGCCAGCATGTGCTGTCATTTGAGATTTTGATCTTAGCCATTCTGACAGGTGTGTGATGGAATCTTAGAGATGTCTTGAGTTGCATTGCTCTGATGATTAAGGGTGCTGAGCATTTCTTCAAGTGTCTCTCAGCCTTTAGGAATTCCTCCTTTGTGAATTCTGTTTAGCTCTTTCCCCCATTTTTTAATTGTATTATTTGGTTTCTTGGCATTTAATTACTTGAATTCTTTGTAAATTTTGGATATTAGCCCTTTGTCAGATGTGGGGTTGGTGAAGATTTTTTCCCAGTCTGTAAGCTGCCATTTTGTTTGAATGACAGTGTCTTTTGCCTTACAGAAGCTTTTCAGTTTCATGTGGTCCCATTTATTGATTGTTGATCTCAGGTCCTGAGCTGTAGGTGTTCTGTTCAGGAAGTTGCCACCTGTGCCAATGATTTCGAGGGTTTTTCCCACTTTTTCTTCTAGTAGATTTAGTGAGACTGGCCTTATGTTAAGGTCTTTGATCCACTTGGACTTAAGTTTTGTACAAGGTGATAAGTATGGGTCTAATTTCATTCTTTTACAAGTGGACATCCAGTTGGACCAGCACCATTTGTTGAAGATGCTGTCCTTTTTTCCATTGTGTGGTTTTTGGCTTCTGTATCAAAAATTAGGTTTCCATAGGTGTGTGTGTCCATTTCTGGGTCTTCAATTTGATTCCATTGATCTACTGGTTTGTTTCTATACCAGTACCATGCTGTTTTTTCTACTATTGCTTTGTAGTCCAGCTTGAAATCTGGGATATTGATACCTCCAGATGTTTTTTTATTGCTCTGGAGTAATTTAGCTATTCTGGATTTTTTGTTGTTCCATATGAAATTGAGAATAGCTTTTTCCAGGTCTATAAAGAATTGTTTTGGTATTTTGATAGGAATTGCATTGAATCTATATATTACTTTTAGTAGGATGGCCATTTTTATTATTATGATCCTACCTATCCATGAGAATGGGAGATCTTTCCATCTTCTAAAGGCCTCTTCAATTTCTTTATTCAAGGGCTTGAAGTTTTTGTTGTACAGGTCCTTTACTTGTTTGGTAAGAGTTACACCCAGGTATTTTATATTGTTTGTGGCTATTGTGAAGGGAGTTGTTTCCCTTATTTCTTTCTCAGACCAATTGTGTGTTGTATAAAAAAGGGCTTCTGATTTTTCTTTAAATTAATTTAGTATCCTGCCACCTTGCTGAAGGTTTTTATCAGCTGTAAGAGTTCTCTGGTGGATTTTTGGGGGGCTGATTATGCATACTATCATATCGTCTGCAAATAGGGACAGTTTGACTTCTTCGTTTCCAATTTATATCCCCTTGATCTCCTTTAGTTGTCTTATTGCTCTAGCAAGAACTTCAAATACTATATTGAAGAGATATGGTGAAAGTGGGCATCCTTATCTTGTCCCTGAGTTTAGAGAAAATGCTTCAAGTTTCCCTCCATTTAATTTGATGTTGGCCACTGGCTTGCTGTATATTGCCTTTATTATTTCTAGGCAAGGTCCTTGTATGCCCGTTTTCTCCAGGACCTTTAGCATGAAGGGGTGTTATATTTTGTCAAATGCTATTTCCACATCTAGCGAGGTTATCGTCTGGATTTTTCTTTCAGCTTGTTTATATGGTGAATTACGTTGATAGACTTTTGTATGTTGAGCCATCCCTGCATTTCTGGGATGAAGCCTACTTGATCATGGTATATGATACTTTTGATGTATTCTTGAATTTGGTTTGCTAGTATTTTATTAAGTATTTTTGCATCTATGTTCATGAGAGAGATTGGACTGAGGTTCTGTTTCTTTGTTGGGTCTTTGTGTGGTTTAGGAATCAGTGTGACTGTGGCCTCATAGAATGAGTTTGGCAATGTTCTTTCTGATTCTATTTGAAAAGTATTGGTGTTAGCTCTTCTTTGAAGGTCCGGGAGAATTCTGTGCTAAAACCATCTTGCCCTGGGCTTTTTTTGGTTGGGAGATTTTTAATGACTGTTTCTATTTCCTTAGGGTTATAGGACTGTTTAATCTGTTTACCTGATCTTGATTTAGCTTTGGTAGGTGGAATCTATCAAGGAAAATTTTCCATTTCACTTAAGTTTTCAAATTTGGTGGAGTATGGATTTTTAAAGTAGGACCCAATTATTCTCTGGATTTCCTCAATGTCTGTTGTTATTTCTCCCTTTTCATTTCTGATTTTGTTGACTTGGGTTTTTTCCCTCTGCCTTTTAGTTAATTTGTCTAAGGGTCTGTCTATTTTGTTAATTTTCTCGAAGAACCAACTCTTGCTTTCATTAATTCTTTGTATCGTTCTTTTTGTTTCTAAATTGTTGATTTCAGCCCTAAGTTTGCTGATTTCCTGGCTTTTGCTCCTCTTGGGAGTGTTTGCTTCTTTTTTTCCAATTCATCCAGTTTAGCTGTTAGTTTGCTAATATGAGCTGTCACATTTTTTTTTTTTTTGAATGCACTTAGTGCTATGAACTTTCCTCATAGCACAGCTTTCATTATGTCCCATAGGTTTGGGTATTTTGTGTCTTCATTTTCGTTGGATTTTAAGAAGTCTTTGATTTCCTTCTTTATTTCTTCCCTGACCCATTAGTCATCCAGTAAAGAGTTGTTCAATGTCCATGTGTGTGTAGGCTTTCTATTGATTCTTTTGCTGTTGAAGCCCAGCTTTATTCCATGGTCTGATAAGATACAAGGAGTTATTTCAATTTTCTTGTATCTGTTGAGGCTATCTTTGTGTCCAACTATATGGTCGATTTTGGGGACGGTTCTGTGAGGTGCTGAGAAGAAGGTGTATTCTTTGTGTTTGGGTGAAACGTTCTGTAGTTACCTGTTAGATCCATTTGGTTCATGATCTCTGTTACACTCATTATTTCTCTTTTTGCCTTCTGCCTTGATGATCTGTCCACTGTTGTGAGTGGGGTGTTGAAATCTCCCACTACTAATGTCTGGGGATCGATGTGGGATTTAAGTTTTAGAAGAGTTTCTTTTACAAATGTAGGTGCCTTTGTATTTGGGGCATAGATGTTCAATATTGAGATGTCCTCTTGATGAATATTTCCTTTAACGAGTATGTAATGCTCTTCTTTGTCTTTTTTTATTACCTTTAGTTGGAAGTCTTTTTTGTTTGATATTAGGATGGCCACCCCAGCTTGCTTCCTGGGTCCATCTGTTTGGAAATTCTTTTCCCAGCCCTTTACTCTGAGGTAGTGGCTATCTTTGTTAGTGAAATATGTTTCTTGTATGCAGCAAGACTGTTATGAGAAATTATGGTGATTTCTTTCATGAACAAGAAGGAATTCTGTCATATTCAAGGGCTTCTTTTGGGATGCCTTGCCTCATAATGAAAATAATTTATGATAAACTTAGTTGGAATCTTGAGGACAATTTCACTTGGTTGAATAGAATAATACCAAGGAAGGACATCTGCATATCTTGGCAGCCTTTAGGAAAAAAATAATGGAGAAAAAAAAGTGAAGTAATCCATGTTGTTAAACTGGCATGGCGGACAGCCACCTAGTGAATAAGAAGTGTCTACTTGGTAGTTATGTAGCTATGGGTAGAATTTTGAGGAAGACTAAGTAAGTCTAAAGTACCAGAAAAAATAAAATAAAAACAAGCCCAGTTGTTGAACAAAGGAAATAGAAAAGAAGAAAGAGGAAACGTATACCTCTTTCTTCAGAGAGGGCACCCCAAAATTGGGCACAGAAAAAACAACATCATGGTTTCTTTTGGCCATTGTATTATGGGTTGGGAATTCTGAGATGAATTCAATATCAAAGAAGAAAAATACATTATTATATTAAAGGGTTAGTTATTCCTCCTATTTGTTTAGCATGGCTGTTAGGGAACTTTTTTCTCTTGCTGGGTAGTCTTTCTTGGGTGAGTGACCTGCCCAAGGGAAATAATTCTTCAGGGAAAAGAAAATGGAATGTTTTTTTAAATTAAATATAGATTCCATTATTTTGAATAGAAAGTGCCATCTTTTCCTTAATTGGCCTTTACGTATACTCTAACAATCCAATTCTTTGTAAAACAGTACTTACAGCAGAAGTCAGAATGTCCAAATGCATAATGGATTTGGTTTTCTCAGTGATTTTTGAGGAGTATTAGGGTACATTTGAGACCTACTTGTAGATTCCAATGGTAGCCACCTGTAGATTCTAAGAGTAGCCATGCTACGAACAAACAATAAAGGAAGGTAATCCCCATTACATCTATAATGTACTGAAATGGACCAGTTACTTTGATGACAATTGATCTATGGGTTTTAATTAATAAATACCCAACAAGGGCGTATGTGTTTTGGAATTAGTAGTACCCTAGGGAGAGAACCCAATAGAATCAATATAGGGTAGTTTTTAATTGTTATTGTTTGTTTGTTTAACTGTAACATAAAAGGTGGGTGTTGGTTTAAGTTTTTTGTTTTCAGGAGTTTTGGGTTTCTATTGTGTTTTTGTCATGAAAACCCAATAATCTTCAAATACACTAGAGTGCAATTAATGGACACAAAAGAAAAAGGAAGAGATTCAGATTAGGAACTTACTCTGTTATTTGTTTAGGACACAAGTGACTCATCCTTTGCCACTTGGGTTTATGAAAATTTAAGCACTTTTAAATGCATAACTTAACAGTTATTTTCCCTTCAGCCACATATGAACACTAGCTATTTATGTTTCCCACTTTAACCAGAAAATAGGTTATCAGCTTCAAACTTCCTTTTGGTTCAAATGGTAAGAAAACATAAATGAAGTATTTATCATGCAGCCTATACTGTAACGAGTCAGCCAAGCTGAACAACATGTTAAAATGCAGCTTTCTCACATTTTTTTCTGAAAATTGTGGATATGATCATGAGTGGATTAATCCATTAAAGAAGGATGCAGGGCTCTGTCTTAATCAAGAAATTAAGTATTTGAATGTAAAGATTCTCAAAAAAATTAGAATTAATGAGAAATTTAAAATCTTTTGAACATGAAAGAGTTAGCTTAAGAAGATGTTTGTTGAGTTTCTCAAACAGATATTTGAGGCAAAAGTAATCAAACAAATAAATATTCAGGCCTTATTTTTCCTAGATGAATTTATTGCTGCAAAGAAAAACAAGACAACACTTATTTCCATTGATATACTATTGATAACTCTTTTAATTTGTAAAAACATTTTATTGGTTCTTTGTGAATTTCACATCATACATCCCAATGCCACTCATCTAGCCCTCTCCTTGTACCCACCTTCCACCTCTGCAACCTCATCACCAACAGAGAAAAAAAATCTCATGGAAGCTGTAGTGTGTAACAGTGTGTCACATAGTATATCCTTTAGTCCTCACTTCTTTGCTTGCAAATGTTTATTGTAATGACTGGCACAGCACCACTGGCTTCTGTTTTTCTATCGATACTGGAACATCACTGAGATTCCTCTCAGATATCCTACTGTTTCCCTGTGTCATAAACATCTTGCAGTTGTGCATCTGCAGGACTGGCTTCTTCATGTACTCCAGAAGTTCATTGATTGAGTAGATTTTTTGATGTGCCAATTCAAAGCCCTGAATCTGGGGCTGAGAGTTTATTTAAGCTGGATAACCCAAAAGCTTTCCTGTTCTCATGCTTCTTGTTCCAGCCTACCAACAAGCCTCACTGCCAAGACCAGCTCCACCCTACTGCTGAGGTGATGTATAAGGCCCACTTTCCTGAGTGTTGTAGCCTGGGAAGGGCATGACTATTCATTCCATTCTGTGATCCTGGGAATACCTCTCCTGGCTGCCATAGAGGTTGAGGGACAAGGGAGGGGAGAAAGATGTCTCTCCCTTGTCCATGCCACTGTGCAGCATATAAGAGACTTGGCTGGCTTTCCCACATTATCATCATCATGGCCCGCTCACCTTCAACCAGAGCCAGCTCTACTGTGTTGCCGAGGAAGGTAGTAGGCCTGCTCTCCTGACTTCTGTAGCTGCTGTGGATCAGGGCCAGCTCTCCTTCTCTGATGACCTCCTCTGGCCCAGCTCTCCTGCCTGTCATTGGTGGCAAGGGGAGAGGGAGTAGAACAGAAATTTTAATCCAGCTATATGGTTGCTCTTGGAAGAGATCACATCTAAAGATTTTATTGGTCTGTATGATCTGGCTGGAATGCAAACACACCCTGGATTACAGTATGATCTGATGGGAATACATACATATCCTTAGTACACACTTTTGATCTTTTCTGAGTAAATAAAAACTATGTTTACAGGGAGTGGTAGGGGGAGACATCTCTCCATCACCCAGTAACAGCATAGCAGAAAGTGGTGGCCAGTTCTCCCTTGCTCATCCCCTCAGTGCTGGTTCACCTGAAACCTAGCCATCAGCTTCACCTCCTCGGTGCTACTCAGGTCAGGTGCAGAGACTGTTCTTCACAGTGCTACAACAGGTGAGGGGCAGGGACAGCCCTCCTGCTCTGATGAAACTGTTTTGACGAACTCTCCTATCTGCTGTCAGTGGCAAGGGCAAAAGGGAGAGGGTTGTGAATATTCTGATTGCACACAAATTCCTAGCAAAAATTCAAGCAGATTAGATATATGTTTGGGATTTAAAAAAACAATTATTGCAAATTAAATATGCACATTTCTTCCAACTCATTGTTTTTCCATATATTTTAATATCAGTTGATGTAGGTAGACCAAATATCCTAACTCAATGTTTTTTTGTTGTTTGTTTATTTATTACTTCAAGTTACATCTCCATTACAATCCCCTCCCATTCCCACCTACCACCCTCCCCCTCCCCCCCACTCCTACCTATCCTACTCCTCCAGTGTGGAGTGCCCCTACATATCAGCACCCCTCAGTTCAACAGTCATATGAGTGTTAAGAGCTTCCTCTTGCACTGGGGGCCTATATGGAACTCTATTAGGGCAAAGTGTCCCACTAACAGATAATAAGATCTATATTCCTGTTCCTTTTGGTGAGTTGGTTATAGGATATTTATCCTGCACTGCATGGCTAAAATCCAATTATAAGTGAATAGATGCCATGTGCATCTTTTTGAGTCTGGGTTATCTCACTCAGGATAAGGTTTCCTTATCCCATCCATTTGGCTGCAAATTGCATGATTTCCTTGTTTCTGATAGCTGAGCAGTATTCCATTGTGTAAATGTACCAGGTTTTTTTTTTTTAAATCCATTCTTCTGTTGAGGGATATGTGGATTATTTCCAGTTTCTAACTATTCCCAATAAAGATGCTATGAACATAGATGAGGCGATATCCTTGTGGTTTGGTGAGGAATCATTTGGATGTATAACCAGAAGTGGTATGGCTGGGTCTTGAGGTAGAGCTTTTCTAAGTTTTCTAAGATATCACCACACTTATTTCCATACAGGTTGTACAAGTTTCCACTCCCACCAGAAATGGAGGAATGTTTCTCTTTTTCCACAGCCTTGCCAGCATGTGCTGTCATTCTTGCACGTCGAAGATGGAATCTCAGGTTTGTCTTGAGTTGCATTTCTCTGATGATTAAGGATGTTGAGCATTTCTACAAGTGTCTCACTGCCATTAGAGATTCCTCCTTTGTGAATTCTTGGTTTAACTTAGTTCCCATTTTTTGATTGGATTATTTGGTTTCTTGGTATTTAATATTTTCAGTTCTTTATAAAATATGGATATTAGCCTTGTGTCAGATGTGGGGTGGGTAAAGATCTGTTTCCATTCTGTAGGTTGCTGTTTTGTTCAAATGACAGTGTCTTTTCTCTTACAGAAGCTTTTCAGAGCCTGAGCTATTGGTGTTATGTTCTGGAAGTTGTCACCTGTGCCAATGAATTTGAGGCTTTCCCCCACTTTCTTTTCTATTAGACTTAGTGTGATGGACTTTATATTATGGTCTTTGATTCACTGGGACTTAAGCTTTGTGCAAGGTGGTAAATATGGGTCAATTTGTATTCTTTTACATGTCGACATCCAGCTAGACCAGCACCATTTGTTGAGATGCTGTCCTTTTTCCATTGCCCGGTTTAGGTTTCTCTGTCAAAAATTAAGTGACCATAGGTGTGTGAGTTTATTTCTGGGTCTTCAATTTGATTTCATTGATCGACTGGTTTGTTTCTATACCAGTACCATGTTGTTTTTATTACTATTGCTCTGTAGTATAGGGATGGTGATACCTCCAGATTTTTTTTTTTAATATACAGGATTGATTTAGCTATTCTGGGTTTTTAAAAATTCCATATGAAGTTTAGAATTGTTCTTTCAAGGTCTGTAAAGAATTGCATTGGTATTTTGGTAGAAACTGCATTGAATCTGTATACTACTTTTGGTAAGATGGCCATTTTTATTATGTTGATCCTATGTATTCATGAGCATGGGTTATTTTTTCATCTTCTGATGTCCTCTTCAATTTCTTTCTTCATGGACTTTAAGTTCTTGTCATATAGGTCTTTCACTTGATTGGTTAGAGTTACCCCTAGGTATTTTATATTGTTTGTGGCTATTATGAAGGGTGTTGATTCCCTAATTTCTTTCTCAGCCCATTTATCTTTTGTATAAAGAAGGGCTTCTGATTTTTTTAATTGATTTTGTATTCAGACACCTTGCTGAAGGCATTTATCAGTTGTAGTAGTTCTATGGTGGAATTTTTGGGGTCGCTTATGTACAGTCATATCGTCTATGAATAGGGATAATTTAACTTGTTCCTTTCCTCTTGATCTTCTTTAGTTGTTTACTGCTCTAGCTGGAACTTCAAATACTATGTTGAAGAGATAGGGGAGAGTGGGCATCATTGCCTTGTCCCTGATATTAGAGGAAATGCTTTAAGTTTCCCTCCATTTAATTTGATGCTAGATACTGGCTTGCTGTATATTGCCTTTATTATTTCTAGATATGGTCCTTACATGACAGCTTTCTCAAGGACTTTTAGCATGAAGGGGTGTCAGATTTTGTCAAATGTTTTTTCAGCATGTAGTGAGATGATCATGTTGTTTTTTTCTTTCAGTTTGTTTATATAGTGGATTATATTGATGGATTTTCGTATGTAGAACCACCCTGCATTCCTGGGATGAAGCCTATTTGATCATGGTGTATGATACTTTGATGTGTGTTTGAATTCGGTTTGCAAGTAATTTATTAAGTATTTTTGCATCTATGTTCTTGAGGGAGATTGGTCTGAAGTTTTTTTTCTTTGTTGAATCTTTGTGTGGTTTAGGGATCAGGGTGACTGTGGCCTCATAGAATGAGTTTGGCAGTGTTCTTTCTGATTCTATTTTGTGTAAGAGTTTGAAGAGTATTGGTATTAGCTCTTCTTTGAAGGTCTATTAGAATTCTGTGCTGAAACCATCTGGCCCTGGGCTTTCATTGGTTGGGAGACTTTTCATGACTGTTTCTATTTCCTTAGGGGTTATAGAACTATTTAATCTGTTAACCTGACCTGGGTTTATCTTTGGTAGGTGGAATCTATCAAGAAAATTGTCCATTTCACTTCGGTTTTCACATTTTGTGGAGTACAGATTTTTGAAGTAAGAACTATATATTTTCTGTATTTCTTCAGTGTCTGTTGTTATTTCTCACTTTTCATTTTTGATTTTGTTGATTTGAGTATTTTCCCTCTGCCTTTTCATTAGTTTGGCTGAGGGATTCTCTATTTTGTTGATTTTCTCAAAGAACCAACTCTTGGTTCCCTTGATACTTTGAATTGTTTGTTTTGTTTCTATTTTGTTCATTTCAGCACTAAGTTTGATGATTTCCTACCATCTCCTTCTCTTGGGAGTGTTTGCTTTTTTTTCTAGCTCTTGCAGTTCTGGTGTTAAGTTGCCAATATGA
This sequence comes from Lophiomys imhausi, assembly GCA_907164525.1. Classification (NCBI taxonomy): domain Eukaryota; kingdom Metazoa; phylum Chordata; class Mammalia; order Rodentia; family Muridae; genus Lophiomys; species Lophiomys imhausi. Next base: position 14,142,936 of record CAJQZJ010009649.1, on the reverse strand, counting down.
GCTGTCCCAAGTTTCCTTTTGAGGCACTTAGTGCTATGAACTTTCCTTGTAGCATTGCTTTCGTTGTTTCCCATAGGTTTGGGTATGTTGTGCCTTTGTTTTTGTTGAATTTTAGGAAGTCTGATTTCCTTCTTTATTTGTTCTCTGACCTAGTGATCAGTGAATAGAGAGTAGTTCAGTTTTTTTGAATGTGTAAGCTTTTTTCATTTCTGTTGTTGTTGAAGTTCAGCTTTAATCCATGGTGGTCTGATAAGATACAAGAGATTATTTCAATTTTCTTGTATCTGTTGAGGTTTGCTGTGTGTACAACTATATGCTCAATTTTAGAGAAGGGTCTGAGAGGTGCTGAAAAGAATGTGTATTCTTTTGTGTTTGTGTGAAATGTTCTGTAGATATCTGTTCAGTCCATTTGATTGATGGCCTCTGTTAGTCTCATTATTTCTCCATCTGGTTTCTATCTTGATTACCTGCCCATTTGTGTGAATTGATGTTGAAATCTTCCACTATTAATTTGTGGGGATCAACGTGTGGTTAAAACTTTAGAAGAGTTTCTTTTACAAATGTGGGTGCCCTACTGTTTAGGCCATATATATTCAGTATTAAGATGCTATCTTCATGAATTTTTTTTTTTTTTACCTTAACGAGTATGTAGTACCTTTCCCTATCTTTTCTCATTAATTTCAGTTGAAAGTCTATTTTATTTGATATTAGGATGACTCTTCCAGCTTGCTTCCTGGGACCGTTTGCTTGGAAAACCTTTCCCCATCACTTTACTCTGAGGTAGTCTATCTTTGTTAGTTAGATGTGTTTCTTGTAGGCAGCAAAATGATGGGTTTGTTTTTGGATTTGTTCTGTAAGCCTGTGTCTTTTTATTAGGGAGTTGTGTCCATAGACATTGAGGAATATTAACGATCATAAGTTGTTATTTCCTGTTATTTTTATGTAGGTGGGGGCTATGTGTTTTTTTGGGTTAGCTGCAATGAGCTTTTTGTTACCTTTGGTGTAGTTATCTTCTCTGGTTTGGAATTTTCTTCTAGGATTTTCTGTAGAGCTCAATTTGTGGATAGATACTGTTCACATTTGAATTTGTCATGGAATATCTTGTTTGTTCCATCTATATTGATAGAAAGTTTTGCTGGGTAAAGTAGTTTGGGTTGGCACCTACGGTCTATTAGGGTTTGCAGGATGTTTGCCCAGGCCTTTCTGGCTTTTAAAGTCTGAGGAGAAGTCATGTGTAATTCTGATGGGTCTGCCATTATAAATTACTTGACCTTTTTCTGTTACAACTTTTAATATACTTTCTTTGTTCTGTACATTTGGAGTTTCAATTATTATGTGACAAGAGGAATTTATTTCTTGTCTAATCTATTTGAAGTTCTGTATGTCTCCTGTAATTTTACTGGCATTTATGTCTTTAGGTTTGGAAGTTTTCTTCAATGATTTTGTTGAAGTTATTTTCTGGACCTTGGAGCTGGGAGTCTTCTCTTTTGTCATGCCTATAATTCTTAGATTCTGTTTTTGCACTGAATACTTGATTTCTTGGATGTTGTGGGTAAGAACTTTTCTAGATTTCTCTCTCTCTCTCTCTTTTTTTTTTTTTTTTGGTTGTTCTATTGATTTCTTCAATCAAATCTTCCACACCTGAGGTTCTGTCTTTCATCTCTTTTATCCTATTTGTGATATTCATGTCTGTAGTTCCTTTTCTCTTTCCTTGGTTTTCCACCTCCAGGATTGTCTATGCTTGTGTTTCCTTTATTCATTCCTTCCATTTCCAATTTCAAGTCTTGAACTGTTTTATACATTTTATGCTTCCTGCTCCAATTTGGTGTCTTTATCTGCCAATCTTTCAAGTATTTTATAGCCTTGTCTTTTTCCCATTCATGTTTGAGTGGAGCTCTATAATGGAACTCTCCTTTGATTTCTTTTGTAAAATTGTGGATTCTTTAAATTCTTTCAGGGATTTATTTCTTCTTGTAAGGCCTCTATAATTTCCAAAAGTATAGATATGCCACCATTTTCATGTGTTTCAGCTGTGCTGGGATGGTCAGGGCTTGCTGTACTAGCCTAGCTGAATTTTGTTGGAGTCATATTTCCTGACTTTTGTAAGATCTGTTCTTTTGCTGGCCTTTAGCCATCTGATTGTTCTTAGCTATTTGTTCCTGGTACCTTCTGGGCTTAGTGACAAGGAGGGAGCTTTGGTGTAGAGATAATATAACTTGGTGGTCTGTAACTCTCCATAGGCTCTATGGGCCCTTGTGTGGGGACTGGTTCTCAGTGTTCCTCCCAGAGCTCACCCCTTCCCATTGTGGCCTAATTGGGAACTCAAGTCAGAGGTTGGGGTGGGATGTGTTATTCATGTGGGCAGGTTCCTGAGATCCAGCTGTTCTTCTTAGTGATGTTGGTGGTAGATGGCAAGCCACAGGCTGTAGGCTAGATCTGCAATTCCCCTGCAGCTTGTCAGTACTGTGATCATGGACCTCCCAAGCTGCTTTCAGGGGCTTCTCAGGTTCAACGTGTGCCTTAAAGCCATAAACACTGTGATCTGGTACAGCCCACATTACCCAGGAAGTGAACAATAGGTTGGGGTTGTTTCACTGCTCCAGAGTTGGACCTCTGTGTTTTGTACCCTGGGGTACAAAAGAGGGGCAAGGCAGGTGCTGGCAAGGATTTCTGATGTGGAATTCACCCCCTGTCCACAGTGTTTGGATTTGGGAAGCTCAACTGTCTTTTCCTGGCCAGAGTCACTGTGTTCCAGTCTAGCCTGCCTGCACTGGCATGGCTTTTGGCAGTTTCCCTGTAGCTAGGGTGTCAGGACTGTGGCCATGGTTCTCTCAATCTACTCTCAGAGCCAGCCTGTACCTCTCAGATTGAATGTCTGTGAACTGGTGCAGCCTAGTTTCTCTGACTGCACACAGTGGTCCAGAACTGCTTCATTGCTCTGGACTGAGATATATATGCTGTACCCTGAGTGCACATTAGAAAGCCCAGCCGGGCGACCGGGCAAGGGGAGGGTGCAGGGAGTTCCAATATGTAGTGTATATCCTGTCCACAGTGTGACTGGGCTCAGGGAAGCTCAGCACCTGCCAGTTTGATCCCTGGTTGCCGGTGAGTCAAATGCTAACATGCTGCAAATCCCAGGTATATTCACCTTCAGTCTTACCTTACTGGCTTTGCTGGTCTTCTCCTGGGTATCAGAATGCCTGCATGGATGCTGTGGACTCAGGAAACTGAGATGTGTAGAGAAAAAATTAATTAAATTATGTTGGGTGCCATTTGTAAAAAAATATTAATTAAATTGTTTACCAATATTTATATTATATTTAATTGGCTCAGCGGCTGTTAATTCTTAACCAGACATTATAAATGAGTACACAGAGACAGCATGGATTTTAACAAGCCTTGGCCTGAGTTGTGCAATCCTGGCCCATCTAAGCTAGCTCATAATTCTATTGCCCAAATATGGCCCCATATATACATATGTCCCCTTGGACTGCCATTCTCCACGATATGCTGATGTTCCTGGCCATGTGGTTCTTTTTTCTAACCCATAGGGTGTGCCTTCTTCCTGCTGCTCCTGGCTGGAATTCCTTCTTCCTGATACTAGCTGGAATGCTTTAATCCTCTGTCTAAAGAGCAGGCTTCCTGTTCTAATCCCAGGAAGTCCCACCTTTCTCTGTCTTTGCCCAATCTCAGGCCTCAGCACATTATTTAACCAATCAGAGTCAATAAAATTAACAAACAGCAAACAGCACCAATTAATTAACATTTAGAATGCTTAACACTACCCCAAAAGAGGTGGGCCTCTGTTTAGAGGTCAAAACGCCCAGCTGACATCCTGAAAGGATCTGATCTGCTGGTCTTCCACTGTGGTGGTGAGTGCAGACTCCCAGGCAGAAGTGCTCTGTGTCAGTGTCTGGAGCCTCCATTCTTCTAGTGTCTATATATCCAGTGCAGAGTTCTTTATTGTCCCTGGCTTTGCTGTGCAAGCCCAGGTAGGCTTGTGAATCACAAACTGCTGTTCAGCAGGAATATATCTCTACAGTGGTCCAGTTGGTCTTCCTGACAATCAGAATATGTCTGAGCTTATCGCTGTCATCTTGCCGCCCCCTAACTCAATGTTTTTAAATAAGGTATAATCATAAAAAGTTTTAAATGATCAAAAAAACTACTGAGTATCCCATTTAGTGTACCTTTATGAATAATTAGAATCTCTGAAGGAGTGTACCTTTTATTATATTTGAACTATATTCTGTTATTATCAATTCCTCCATATTATTGGTTTCCTTATTAATTAGCAAATATAATTTATTTTAAACTTTCGTCCAACAAAGATATTCACGTTTTTCTATGTCAGAATTTTAAATTTACCTTGGTTAAAGTTATTAGGCATTCATGGTATAAGCTTGAGCAGCTATGCTACTTGAATCAAATCGTCCACAATTAGAGGTGTTTGTAGAATTGACTAAGTTGGTAAAAATTGGCTAAACTTTTCACACAGAACATTCTAATAATATTTTGACAATATATGATGTACTTATGTTTTCTACTGTCTTTATATTATTAAGAATATAAAGACACTGAATGTGAGTTTATATGTGCTATACTTTTTAAGTTTTAGAAACTCTGGGGTACACTGTGAAAAATCAGTCCATGTATAAATTATATAAAAATCAAATAGAGATCATTACATATACGTGCTAAAGAAGAAGCATTACATTTCATGAGCATATAGACTGTCACACTTACAAATAGATATGGGGGTAATAAAGGGTACATAATATAAAATAAGGCAAAACATTTAATTTGTTGTAAAGGGTTTATGGATGGAATTCATAATTTTTGAATTTACCACTGTATCAGGAGACAAGTTATTTATTTCCCAACATTTTGGTTTTGTTACCAGACCTGTCTATCACAAGTTGCTACAAATTTGTTTGAAAGTTCATTTTCAAAGTTTTAATTCAGTAACTTTGTAATGATTTAATACACAACATGTTTCATTCTTTGACATACTTGACTATAAGCCAGGTTGTCACTTTATTTACTTTCTAAGAAATATTGACATTTATTGTGCTTATTTTTACAATACTAAATAAAATTGATTCAAGTTACTCAGTACTGAAGACCAGATTTAATTTTATAATTTCTGATAAATATCATTAGAAGCAAATAAAAAATACATAATTATTCAATATAAGACAAATAGCAGACCTGGTGAGATGGCTCTGTGATTAAGAGCACGGGATGATCTTCCAAAGGACCTGGTTCAAAAACCCACATGGAAATTCATAGCTGTCTGTAATTGTCTGCTGTGGTTGTGCATGCTTTTAATCTCAGTACTTAGGAACAGTGGCAGGTAGATCTCTTTGAGTTAAAGGCTTGCCTGGACTACAGAGTGTGTCTAAGATAGAAACACAGAGAAACTCTGTCTCAAAACAAAAAACAAAGACAATAAGACATACAGATATTCTTTGAATATCTGTAAAATAAGAGCATATCCATATATTGAAATACAGTGATGTGGGGAGCAAATTTCAAATAATCACTAAGAATAATAGAATTTTTTAATAAATAAATTTATTTATTTGTTGCTTCAGGTTAAAATTCCATCATATTGTCCTCTTTCCTCCCTTCCCAGCCGTGCCCTCTCACCCTCTACCCCCTATCCCTTCCATCCCACTCCTCTGGAGTGGAGTGTCCCTACATAACAGTTCCTCACCCCAGTTCAGAAGTCATATGAGGGTCAAGAGCCTCCTCATACACTGGGTGCCTACAAGGCAGTACCACCAGTAAAAGTATCTCATTGCCAGGGAGAGAACACTAAAAAACAAACAAACAAACAAAAAATTTAAAAAATAATAAATAAAAATAATAAATAAAAAAATCTATGAGCATGTTCCCTTTGGTATGTTGGTTGTAGTATAGATATCCTATACTATATAGCTAAAATACTACTATAAGTGAATAGATGCCATATGTGTCCTTCTGAGTCTGGGTTAGCTCACTCAGGATGAGCTTCTCTAGTTCCATCCATTTGGCTTCAAATTGTATAATTTCATTGTTTCTGATAAGTCAGTAATATTCCATTGTGTAGATGTACCACAGTTTTTTAATCCATTCTTCAGTTGAGGAACATCTGGGTTGTTTCCAGTTTCTAGCTAGTACAAATAAGGCTGCTATGAACATAGATGAGGAAATTTCCTTATGATTCTGTGAGGAGTCATTTGGATGTATATCCAGAAGTGGTATGGCTGGGTCCTGAGGCAAAGCTATTCCAAATTTCCTAAGATATCGCCATACTGACCTCCATAGTGGTTGCACAAGCCTGCACTCCCACCAGCAATGGAGGAGGGTTCCCCTTTCTCCACACCCTCGCCAGCATATGCTGTCATTTGAGCTTTTGATCTTAGCCATTCTGACAGGTGTGAGATGGAATCTCAGAGTCGTCTTGAATTGCATTTCTCTGATGATTAAGGATGTTGAACATTTCTTCAAGGGTCTTTCGGCCATTAGGGATTCCTCCTTTGTGAATTCTCTATTTAGCTCCATCCCCCATTATTTGGTTCCTTGGCATTTAATTTCTTGAGTTCTTTGTAAATTTTGGATATTAGCCCTCTGTCAGATGTGGGGTTGGTGAAAATTTTCTCCCAGTCTGTAGGCTGTCATTTTGTTCGAATGACTGTGTCTTTTGCCTTACAGAAGCTTTTTAGTTTCATGAGGTCCCATTTATTGATTGTTGGTCTCAGGTCCTGAGCTGTTGGTGTTCTGTTCAGAAAGTTGTTACCTGTGCCAATGAGTTCGAGGGTTTTTCCCACTTTTTCTTCTACTAGATTTAGTGTGATTTGCCTTATGTTAAGGTCTTTGATCCACTTGGACTTAATTTTTGTGCAAGGTGATAAATATGGGTCTAATTTCATTCTTTTACAAGTGGACATCCAGTTGACCAGCACCATTTGTTGAAGATGCTGTCCTTTTTCCATTGTGCGGTTTTGGCTTCTGTGTCAAAATTTAGGTGTCCATAGGTGTGTGGGTCTATTTTTGGGTCTTCAATTCGATTCCATTAATCTACTGGTCTGTTGCTATACCAATACCATGCTGTTTTTACTACTATTACTCTGTAGTACAGCTTGAAATCTGGGATGGTAATACCTCCAAATGTTTTTGAATTGTACAGGATTGCTTTAGCTATATTTTTGTTGTTCCATATGAAATTGAGGATAGCTCTTTACAGGTTTATAAAGAATTGTGTTGGTATTTTTATATGAATTGCATTGAATCTTTATATTGCTTTTGGTAGGATGGCCATTTTTATTATGTTGATCCTACCTATCCATGATCTTGGGAGACCTTTCCATCTTCTAAAGGCCTCTTCCATTTCTTTCTTCAAGGGCTTGAAGTTTTTGTTGTACAGGTCCTTTACTTGCTTGGTTAGAGTTACTCCCAGGTATTTTATATTGTTTGTGGCTATTGTGAAGGGGGGTTGTTTCTCTTATTTCTTTCTCAGCCCATTTGTTTGTTGTATAAAGAAGGGCTTCTGATTTTGTTTGAATTAATTTTGTATTCATGCTGAAGGTGTTTATCAGCTGTAAGAGTTCTCTCGTGGAATTTTTGGTGTCACTTATGTATACTATTGTATCGTCTGCAAATAGGGATAAGTAGGCTTCATCCCAGGAATGCAGGGGTGGTTCAACATACGAAAGTCTATCAACATAATTAACCATATAAACAAGATGAAAGAAAAAAAAACCACATGATAATCTCGCTAGATGCAGAAAAAGGATTTGACAAAATCCAACACCCTTCATGATAAAAGTTCTGGAGAGAACGGGCATACAAGGACCATACCTAGACATAAAAAAGGCAATATACAGCAAGCCAGTGGCCAATATCAAATTAAATGAGAGAAACTTGAAACATTTCCTCTAAACTCAGGGACAAGTCAAGGATGCCCACTTTTACCATATCTCTTCAATATAGAAGAATAGATACTTTCAAGTCTCCTGATAACCTAAATGGTGCAAAAGTAAAAGATTAATAATTAATAAAGTCCCAAAAGTGCAACTTGCGGAGCTCAAGGACTTGGGAGTAAAATTTTCTTCTACAAGTAGGTACTATTTTTCCAGAAATATCCTCAGTTTTGGAAAAATTCACTACAAAGTGTAAGAGGTGATATTTTATTCCTTTCTTAATAAAATCAAACACTTCTTTAGATTATGGACTTCCAAATAAGCTCCAGAAAAATAACAAAGCCACACACATACAAACACAGGCACACACATACACAGACACACACAGACAGACAGACACACACACACACACACATACCCCACACGGCACTTCTATAAGGTCTATTGACATGCAAAGATAACAAATTCAGAATTTCACTTTATTAAACTCTAGCATTGTCTGCTTATAATTCCAACCTAGTTTTGTTAATTAAACTCAAGTTTCCTTTGTAAGTTTTTTGAAAATTGAGGCCAATTCTATGGTATTTTCAGTAATGATTTTCAATATTTAACGCTAATGAATTGAGCAGTGTTTTTCATTTATTTTGTTTATAATTTCCATCCTAATAAAGCAGTAGTAATGAATTCTGCAAGCTATGAAACATACCAAACAGAAGTTGTGTTCCTCATTTGAATAAATCTTTTTGATAACAGAAGCTAAGAATTCTTATATTAGCAGAAACACTTTCTTTAAAAATAAAATGCTACAATGGAATAACGTATTTCCCTGTTCTCGAAGTTAGGTGTTCTCATAACTAAGCAGAATACTTACTTGTTTAGCAGCCATCTCTTTCTTGAACCTCATTATAACTTCTACAACACTTTCCATTCTATCTAATTTTTGCAAAATCATTAATCTCAATAAACAAAATCTCCTATATAGTCTTTATACATTTCACTACCTACACTCTAATTTTCACCATTCAAGATTCTAACATTGGAGAGAGAGGATAGTATTGTCTAGAGCACAAATTCCTCGTAATAATCATCTGAAACATAGTGGAAATAACCATTCATTCTGGTAAAATTTTCCTTCCAAAGCAAAACAATACTTTTCACTGCAGACTTCTGATCCTAGATTTTACCAAGATGATAAAATGTACAATTTACAAGTAGTAAAAGTAACATTTAAACTTGTCAGGTTAAAATTTGATAAGCAATTTGAAAATTTCGGTTTTTTTCTGGGTTTATCACACTATATACGTATCTCTGTTATGTTTAAATATAAATGGATTTCTATCCTAAAATTGAATTTATTTATAATTTCGCAGGCCTTATGTAATTCATGTGGTTTAAATAGTTTATTTATGTGTAGAGCCTAGACACTCTTCCAAGTTAATTAATATCATAAAGTATCATCTCAAAATTAATTCTTAAGTGGAATTTACTCTCTTAAAGATATAGTTGTAGGTCAGAAAACATAAATCCTCAAATTCTCACAGCAAAATCCCTGCTTCTAAAAGATATTGTCACCCTGAGTACAGAAGATCCCTGTTTGAGTTACCTTTCATTCGCTATCATTGATTTGAATATGTCAAGCAACATACTTGTTCTCATATTTATTTGTTATAATATGAGACAATAAGTCAAAATAACTGGATATTTGTATTATCAGATAAAAAATATAATAACTTTATGATAAGATGTAAAATTGGAGTTCTTATATTTTCAAAACTATTATTCCATATTTGTAAACTGTTCTGTATAATTTTCTTTTTATCTCCTTCTTAATTCAAGTAAGTTATGAATTCCATCCAGAAACCCTTTACAACAAATTGAATGTTTTGCCTTATTTTATTTTATGTATCCTTTGTTACCCCCATTCACTTTGTAAGTGTGACAATCTATACTGTCATGAATTGTAATGCTTCTTCTTTAGCAAGTATAGTAATGATCCCTATTTGATTTTTATATGTTTTATGCATGGACTGATTTTTCACAGTGTACTCCAGAGTTTCTAAAACTTAAAAATTACAGCACATATAAATTCACATTCAGTGTCTTTACATTTTTAATAACATCCTCTCTGGTCTCTATATTTCTCCTCCTTCTCAGGTACATGACTTCCAGAACTCCACCAAATGTTTGGCTGTGTGTCTCATGGTCTATTTTGCTATGCTGCTTGGTGTAGTTGCTTGTTGGATAGTTATGCTAGGTTGCTCTTCCTTTTGGTCTGTTGGTTGTAGGAAAGTTAACCCATGCTATGTGGCTAATATCCAATTATAAGTGAGCACATGCCATGTGCATCTTTCTGGATCTGGGTTAGCTCACTCAGGATGAGCTTTTCTAGTTCCAACTATTTGGTTGCAAATTCCATGGCTACCCTTTCTTGTTCTTTCTGAATTCAACTGACATGAATTCAATGAAGCTGTGTGTGTGTGTGTGTGTGTGTGTGTGTGTGTGTGTGTGTGTGTAGGTTAGAGGCTAACTTACAGCAGTGAATTCTCTGCTAACACTGAGGTTGCTGTTATCAAACTCAACTGGGAAAGCTTGATAACAAAAGTTCTTACCCACTGAGCTCTCTGGCCAATCCCAATTGGTATTGTAATTAATTTATTGACTGTGAAACCCTTCAAAGAAGAATTTTTAATATGTTCTATCTACAAGTACATCTGTAATAAGAATAGTTCAGTAAGTGTATTTAAATAAAAATAAAGATCTCAAGGTAAAATATAAGTGATTTGTTCTGCTAAGTAATGCTCCTCTTTGTTTTCTGTTAGTGTTATAAGCAATATCCAGAATCTTGCTGTCATAAAATCACTGTGCAGGCAGCCTGCTAAGCACAGAGAGGTTAGATCACTGTTGTTGGAATTACAATAATATGTGAGTTACCTTATTTGGGTGCTAAAAAATCTGAAAACATAGGATTTATATTAACCCTCTGGAAACTCTGTCCGACCCTTCTCAGTGACTTTTAGGTTGTTTGGCATAAAAGTTTATGCACTTTTGAAATAAAGATGAATATCATATATGTTTATATAAAATATACACATCTATGCATATATATGTAAATATGTATATATGAATATATATTTATCTCATGTGCACCTTCAAATTCAAATTTTTAATATTTTTAAAAAAGTATGTTGTTGCTTGAAAAGGAAAGGAAGTGGTAGTAAATTCTATTGCTTAATAAAATAATAATTAATAAAATATAATTGTGAATTCTCATTTTAACTCTTTACTCCATTATTTTATTGGATTATCTGGTTGCTTGGTTTTTTATTACTTGAGTACTTCATTTTGGATATTAACCCTCTGTCAGATGTGGGGTTGGTGAAGACCTTTCCTAATCTGTAGGCTGAAGTTTTGCACTAATGACAGTGTCCTTTGCATCATTAACATCAGAGAAATGCAACTCAAGATGACTCTGAGATTCTATTTCACACCTGTCAGAATGGCTACGATCAAAAACTCAAACGAAAGCACATGCTGGTGAAGTTGTGGAGAGAGAGGAATACTCCTCCATTGCTGGTAGGAGTGCAAACTTGTACAACCACTATAAAAATCAGTCTGGCGATATCTTAGAAAACTTGGATTAGCTCTCTCTGAAGACTGAGCCATACCACTCCTGGACATACATCTATCGAAAAGATTCCTCACCAAACCACAAGGCCATCTCTTCAACTATGTTCATAGCAGCTTTAGTTGTAATAGCCAGAAACTGGAAACAACCCAGATGTCCTTCAACCAAAGAATGGATTACAAAACAAACAAACAACCAAAATCCCAACTGGTACATTTACACAATGGAATACTACTCAGCTATCAGAAACAAGGATGTGATGTGTTTTGTAACCAAATTGTTGGAAATAGAAAAGCTCTTCCTGAGTGAGCTAACCCAGACCCAGAAAGATGCACATGGGATGTATTCACTTATAACTGGATTTTAGCCATATAGTACATGATAGCTGTCCTACAATCAATAGACCCAAAAGAACAGGAGCATGGACTTTGTTACCTGTTAGTGAGTCACTTCACTCTAATGGAGCTACCATGTAGGCCACCAGCGCAAGAGGAAGCTCTTAGCCCTCATGTGAATGATGACCTGAGGGGGTTGATATGTGAAGGCAACTTACACTGGAAGAGTAGGATAGGTGGAAAACAGGGTAAAGCGTGAGAGGGTGGGAACAGGAGGTATGGAGGGAGAGGGCTGTGATGAAAATGTAATTTGAATAAATAAATAATTATTTAAATAAACAAGCATGATTGTGTATATGATTAACTAACTCCAAAACGTTTACAAAATATTTTAATATTTTTATTTTTCCATTCTTTCAGAATTTTGAAAAATTTGATTTGGTGACACCCATCAGATCCATTGTGCGTTCAGTACCCACCAAACTCTGTGACTTTTAGCTTTTTAACCAATGCATCTGTACTCATACACATGTACTTCTACAGGAACAAACATAAACAAATTAGTAAATATAAGAAACAAAGCTTCTAGGCATTGTAGTGAAGCATATCTTTAATTCCAGCATTCAGGAAGCAGAGGCATGCAATTCTCACCAAGTTCATAACAAATCAAATGTAGATACTGAATGCTAGGTCAATCAAGGATAGATACATTGTAAGATGCTGCCTGAAAAAAAAAAAATTAGAAATTGGAAACAAGTAATTGTTGGCTTCTCCAGAGGCAGGGAATTCGGAAAAAAACTGTCTTCCCAAGACGTTATCATAATGTGATCTGCATGAAAACTAATCAGTATATTTTTCCCATGCTACATTGACTCTTGAAAGCTCCATATAACGATCATATTTTCTAATAAATACACTGTAGGAAAACTGAAATGCATCTTTATTCCCAGGTAAGGAACACTAGAAACACAGGAAATAATATTCCTTTCTGTCTAACCTGAACAAATTTTGTTTTCAAACATTCTTACATTTGTTTTTGAAAGTTATACAACAAATGCAGAAATACTATGGTAAAACTGGTTGAGAAGTTTAGGAATATTCAGAGGTGGGAGAGGAGAGGGAGAGGAAGAGAGAGAGATTAATATTTATTTTATATTCATGATTTATTAGGTGCATTCTAAGAGAACTTGCAGTTTTCTTCTGGCTCATAGAGCATCACATATTCCAACTTCAGGATTCTGAAAATATTCAACATTTATAAAACAATAGAACAACCCATTACATAATTAAATTTTTCTTTAACAGGGTTATTTGCTGCCTTTAAAATTGTGTGAGTAGATATTAACTTCAAGCCAATTCTTTTTTTTTTTTTTTTTGGTTTTTTCGAGACAGGGTTTCTCTGTGTAGCTCTGGCTGTCCTGGACTCACTTTGTAGACCAGGCTGGCCTCGAACTCGCAAAGATCTGCCTGCCTCTGCCTCCCAAGTGCTGGGATTAAAGGCGTGCGCCACCACCGCCCGGCTCAAGCCAATTCTTAATCCTATTACTTGAATAGTCCTAAATACTCCAGAAAGCATAGCATTTGTCATAGGAATCCTGCATTAGCACTATTCTCTTGCAATTAATAGCTGGATTTTGTTAAGCTACTGATAGTTACCATATTGCTTCAAAGAAAAAAATAGTGAAAATGATAGTTTTCTTCCCATACCCACAGGGAAAATTAATGAATTAATTAACTTTGTCCAGTGTTTGGCATAGGCACAGTCAAATGATCGAGTAATGGCTGCTGATAGAAAAGGCAAACTTTACATTTGGAAGCATGGAATGAATTTTTCTCCCTGCTAAATGATATGCCATTGTAAAAAAAGAGTCTCTTTACCTCTGGCCAAGTGGGTTATGTGAGGGTGTGAAGAGTAGAGTTGCCAGAGTACTTACACTGGTTAGGACCCCAGATAGAGCTTGGAAGAGAAAATGATGTGGATAACGAAGCAGAAAGATGAAAATATTCCTGGCTTTCTATGACCTGGCTCCTTCTTACAGGGGATTTTTGTTATTAGTTCCTCCTTTAATGCTCTTTAGAACCATAATTTCTCCTTCCTGTAGCTGAAAACAACTGACAGTGAAACATATATAAGCAAAGAATATGGTGAGATGAAGAGTTGAGAAGGTCCATCCATATAAAGTAATGATCATGATATGACTGTGCATTTCAGGACTTTCAGGTATTTTACTTTTCTTTTCCTTTTCTTCTTTTCTTTTTCTTTTTTCTCCCCATCCCCCCCTTTTTTTTTTAGCATGTTTGGTCTCAGATTCAGTAATTGGTAGTGAATTAGCAGCATGTAGTTTAGAGCAGATTGGGATGTGACAACCTACAGGTTACTTTAGAATCATAGATTCTATAACACTGAAATATTTGTCACCAAAAAGAAGAGTGATTTCGATCATGTCTCTATGTATAACAATTAACATAAAAATTCTAAATAGATACAAATATTCATTAATACTTCATTTCTCAAGAAAGATAGAAAAATGATTATCTTGTGAATTTTGTAAATGTAACTGTGAATAAACCTGAGGGCACTATCTAAAATAGGCCTGAAGTGGATTGTATAAAAGTTAGCTTAAATGCTCCTAAACATGAGGTAAGGACATGGGAAATTGAGAGTGTATAACATAAATGAAACCTTCAGACCAAGTCTAGCTGCTTGGTCACTCACATAGTATTCCAAATATTCTTCCATTCATTCAGGCACCATAAAAATCTATTTCCTGTGATTTTCCATAACAGTGTTTAAGAGAGAATAAACTTAACCCTTTTATATTTTCTTCCCAATTTCTTATAGTAAGCAAATTGGCACTGACCTGATTTTGTCACTCCTGATGCTTCCAGTTTTTGTCCAATGATACTCATACCATCACCACAAGTGTCAATTTGTGGTTTGGCAAGCATACAGTAACTAATGATGATTGTTTAATGACATTGTTGTGACCATTATGTCACCTACTCATAGACAGCCATGTTTTTAGTTAAATCTGGATTCTTCTCTATGAAAGTGTTTCTTCTCTTTCTCTATCCCTCTCTGTGCTGTAGTGTGTGTGTGCGTGCATGCATGCATTAGTGCATGTGTGTGTGCGTGCTTGTGTGTGTGTTCATATCTGTAGTGGGGATGTGTATGAACACCAAAGGATAATCTATGCCATCATTCTTCAGTCCACTTGATTTTTACACAAAAGGTTTCTCAATGGCCTGCAACTCACTAACTCAGGCCAGGGTAGGTGGCCAGTATCCCTGGGTATAGGCATATCTAGTCCTCTTATTCTGGAATTAGAACTACTGTACACTTTATAAATTAATAAAAATTAGAACACTTTACAAATAAGTTATCTCTCCAATTCCACATATGAAGATCTTAATAGCTTTTTAGGATGGTAAAAGGCTGTTCTCGCACAGCTGAAAAAAATATATTGCAAGATACCAGACATTTCTACTTATGCAAGTTTTCATGGTTTGGGGAGAAAAATCCATTTTCAATTACTCTGATATATCTATCTCAACTAATTTTACTTATATAAAAATATTTTAAAATAACCACATATAATAAAATATACTAAAGTACAAATATATTATAAACTAATAATTTATTTGCCATTATTGTATATTAAACCATAAATATATAATAATTTAGAACGGTAAAGAATGATTAGAATGTGTGGGAAAATTTATGAAAAATAGAATCTATAACAAACTGTGGTATGAGTTTATTAAAATTACCAATTATGAGAATGTTTTTGTTTAATCTTAGGTATGAGGCTGCTTAAGACACAGTTGTAAAATATTAACTGTCTCATGAGGTAGCAGGGTCATGGCTTAACCAGCTGAGCAAATTTAACTCAGAAGACTTGAGAAAGGGATAAAAAACCAGAGCCCTGAGGAGAATGGGATTTCTACAATGAAGTAGGAAAAAAGGGGGGCTCTACAAAGTAGTAGAAGAAAAGGCTACAAAGAAGAAAGACATTGCTGCTCTCCCAGCTGTTGGTACTTGTTCTTCCTGCTGCTTTCTCCTGATTTGCTGGTCTTCTACTGAGAATTGTATTAACCCCAAAGAACCCTACGACCCTAATCAGCAGGAAATACTCTAAAGAGAACTCCAATCCTTCTCCCTCTAACCTTCTTTCTCTCCTGAATAGTGTTAGGAGTTTGGAAGGAACAAAGAGGGGAAGGGAAATAGCAGAATTAAATATAGTAAAGTAAATTAGAGTGTAAATAGAGTGCAAAAATACAAAAGCCTCTTGTTACAACAAACTCTGCAAGAGTGTAATGTCTGAAAGAACAGTGGATGGAATCTACAGAAATAATTAGAGACAAATGAGAGTTAATAGCATTAATCTAAATACTTGAAGTTGTGGTGAATAGTACACATGGTTTCCCTTTAAATTTATAGAAAAAAATTGTATGTCTGTCAGTTGGTCTTTAATTATGTGCTCACTGTTTTTCAGAAACATTATGAGAAAATTATTTTTTTGAAGAGTGTTATAATTTGGATGTGAAATGCCATTTAAAAGGTTCATAGACCTAAGGTTTAGTCCAAACTTGTGTATCCAGTAACTGAGAGGTCGTTGGATCATGAGGCTCTGACATAGTCTGTGAATTAATCCATTGGTGCATTGATGGTATCATGATTTGAAATATGATTGGGAGGAGATACAAATTAAGAATCAAAGTCTGTCTATATGAATTATGTCATTGAGAGCACATCTTTGATGGAATGCATTCTTCATGGCCTTTTCTGTTCTCTCTCACTTTACTGGCTCTCTTCATAGGAATATTCTCCTTTCCTCTCTCTCATGCCCTGCTTCAGATTTGCCTCAAGCATAAAATTAATTCAACCAGATAATCAGGACTAAAATATTTGTAGTAAAATAACTCTTTCCTCCTTCAAGTTGCTTGTCCCTGTTAGTTGTATGAAGGGATGAAGTGACTAACACAAGAATAAAACATAAATAATCCACAAATGTAGTGAAATAAGAGAGATATGAAGCTCTTTACAGACTGTAACATCATTTACTTACTAATAAATTATAATAAGATATACTTTCTACAAAAAAGAAAATGGGTGAAATGATTCCATAGGGTTCTAAAACTGAAAAACTCTGGGATCCTTTGGAGGAAAACATGATGGAGGAGTTGGGAATGGGGGATACATGAGTCAAAGTAAATTTTCTATAGACAAAAAAGTTGTAACCTGAGTAGATCATTCTGAGGTATTCAATGTCCAATAAGAAGATGTATGTAACATGCTTAGAATAATTATTTAATTCCTAATTCTAATTTGTTTTTTTTTTTCATATAGAATGAAAGTGGATATTTAGGATATTTATGTGTTTAAATGAAGAGCAATAGGGAATATAACTTCTTTGAATGGAAAAAAAAAAACCTGTTAGTTACAGGTACATATTATAGTCTGTTAAAGTTCTCAATATGAAGGACTATAAACATATTTCAGACAGCAAGAACTGACAAGAATTTAATATTCTTATGATCAATTATGTTCTTTATAGATAATAGTTTTGAATTGGATGATGGCAAAATTAAGTCACTCTCTTATCTCAAAGGGCCTCAGTCTCTCTTGAAATGGCTTTGTAGTATGTAGAATCTGCCTAGAGAAATAGACAGAAATATATCATATAGCAAAATAAAGCATTGTGTAGTTAGCAAAGAGGCAGATTAGCAAGTAGATGTTTATGAGTTTGCAATTGTGGGTATCAAACTATCTCCTGCATTTGTAAAAATGTAATGATAAGTTATGCATGGCTTTATGCCCTTATCATACTGTTTAGCTCATGATTGGTTAGCACAAATCGCCTATTTTCAGATGCACAAGAAAAATGATGATATTTCTTGCATGAGAAATTTTGTGCTTCATTGCCCCTAATTGCATGCTTAAGCTTCTTCTTTTTTTTTTTTTTGAGATCTTACAATGTCTTAGAAAAAAATTAGGTCAATATGTGAGATCTTGCAGAAAAATGAAGAAGAAAAAAATTAGATCTGATGCTTGAAGGAACAGCTCATTTAAAACTCAGGCCCATGAATTGAAATTAAGTACAAAGTTAGCCTATAGGCAATGCAAAAGAATTTCATCATACACAAGAGTGGTTGGAATAAGTAACGAACTGCCAAATTCAATAATAAAGGCAAAGTGCTACAAATCAGACAATGAAGGACATAAATCAACTCATAAAAGAAAAAAAGAGATATAACTGCTTCCTTTATTTCTACAGCAGGAAAAATATCTAAAACCACTTCTTCAGATTATTGCTGTACTTGATATAACACTTGTAATTGCTAAAATAATTTATAAACACTTATGAATAAATTTTAATTTACTATATACATGAAAGATAATTTTTTTCTCTTGCTTTATTTAAACTCTCTCAGAGAAGCACTCTAGGAAGGCTTTCTATGTTTTATTCTGACCTCTAGGGCAATGATTAACAAGGATCAGACTCAGCTATTAGATATCAAAGGATTAATTGTAAAATATATGATAAAATTGCCCAATAATATGTATGATATTTTATGTACTATTGAAATTGAGGACTACTGAAAAACTATCATTCATTAGACAATTTCATAATATATGCAATGTGTATTATTATGTATATGAGTATTGTCAGAAATAAAACTATGAAATATATACAGTCTCAAATACTTTTGTTAAGTATATTTAGCTTGTAGCAAGCTCCTCATTTGCTACTTAAGTACAAAAGAGAAAACAAATGCCTAGGATATTTTAGGATTTTTTATTAAATTGCAATCATAGTGGGTTCATACAATTATATGAGTTAGCAACTTACATAACGTAGCATAAAACTTATCGTTACGCCATATTGTATAATGATGAACATGTGTTTAGCTGTTTAGAAAATGAGTTGATGCTTCTAGCATCTTTACCTAGCAATTAGAATCTACTTAAGTATTGAATATTTGCTTTTTACAGATTGACATTTGATTATATCATCAAAAACCAGTTATATGTATGTAATATATTAAACTTCATTTTAAAGCAAAAATTATGATAATAAAGTTGAGCACATTAATTCTTGAAAAGACAGTATCTCTGAAAATTGTCTCTGTAATCTTGGTCAATTTTTGAATCAGCATGACCATATATTTTTATTACAATTAAATGCATTAATTATGCTGCTTTTGTTTCAGGATTAAAACCATTAGCAGCATACTAACAGTTATTGGTTTTTGAAAAATCTGTATTATAAGACAGCTTAACAACTATGCAACTGATGTATATATATATATATATATATATAATTATATATATATATATATGTATTTCCCCACTAAGAAGGGGAAATAAAGTAGACATTGGAAGTGGAGGGACCAAGGGAACTGGGTGGGAGAGAGGGCAGAAAGGGTAATGCATGGTGAATCAGGTGTGGAGAGAGCGTGATGGGGTTGAGAGGGCTGGGAGAGAGAAGAGAAGTTGGTGGGGGGCATTTCTGGGAGAAGCTGGAAATCTCGGAAGGGGGACTCATCATAGCATATGGTAGTGACTCTAGTTGAGACTCCCAGCAGCAGGGGATACGAAGAGTGAAGTGGCCACCTCCTATAGCTAAGCAGAACTTCCAAATGAGGGAGGAAAACACCAATCTACCCATAAAACCCTCAACTCAAAATATGTCCTGCCTACAAGATCTGCAGAGTAAAGACAGAACAGAGATTTAGGGAATGGCCAACCAATGACTGATCAGTCCAGCTTGAGACCCACCCCATGGGAGAGACACAACAAGTGGCACTATTAATGATGCTCTGCTTTACTTGCAGACCAGGACCTAGCAAAACTCTCATCTGATATTTTGAAACTGATGGAAACAGACGCAGAGCCCCACAGTCAAACATTAGGTGGAATTTAGGGTGTCTTGTAGAAGAGTGAGGGGAAGGATTGAGGGAACAGGTAAGGGGAAGGCCACCACAAGAAGACCTACAAAGATAAGTAACTTGGTACCATGGGGGATTACAGAGAATGAACCATCAACAAAAGAGTATGCATGTACTGCTACTAGGCCTCCTCAACATATGAAGCTGATGGGCTACTTGGTCTTAATGTGAGTCCCATAATAATTGGAGTGGGAATTGTCTTGTCTTTGGATCCCTTTTTCTTAGCAATGCTGTCTTCTCTGGACTCAGTGGAAGAGAAAACACTTAGTCTTAATGGACCTTGATGTTCAAAGGCAGATTGATATCCCCCTCCCTCCTTCAAAATGAGAAAAGAGGGAAGTAGATGGGAGGTGGGACTGAAAGGAGAGTAAGGAATGGGGCTGCGATTGTGATATAAACTGAACAAATAAACTCATTAAAAAAGAATATAAAGATAAAAACAGATTTAAAAACAACTTTAAATATTCATTATTAGAATACACAAAGAGATAAGCTAATTTAAACATATAAATACATAAATATTTTCATGTCCACCAAATATGAATAATATTTCAGCATATTTAAAGTGTGTGATGTATATTTATTTACATTAAATACTCTGGTTAGATGCAACTGATTTTCAGTTATGCCTGCTTAAATGTGAGAATTAAGAAACTAAACGAGCTACATTCATAGTATCCATCTTATGAAATGCATAGGACTGTGCTTCCCAAAATCTCACACATTAAAGCAGTGATCCATAGATGTTTGCTGTCTTACCTAGCTAATGGAAATGGGTATTAATAATATATCTCTATGGGTGTTTCTCTCGCACACTCCCATCTTTCTCTTTTTTTCCCTCTCCCTATCTTTCTTACTCCCTATTTCTTTCTCTCCAACTCTCTCTCTTTCTGTATTTCTGTCTCTCTTTCTGAATCCTGTCATGAATGAATTGAAAAACATGTTTCCCTTTCACTCTGATGTTTTGCCCAAGAAAATGGAGGCATGAATGAACACTCTAAACCACGAAGTAAATAAATCTTCAGCTGGCTTTCAAATAGTTTGGTTATATTAATAAAACACTGTTGACTATTTCAGCTTGCTTTTTTAATAACTTAAAAATTCACTGATAATATCTTCATTAATATTAGACTAGACCTGTTTTAAAAGAATCCAATAGTTTAGAAAAGACAGTAATTTCAGGGAATATTTAAAATTCTGCCTTGAAAGTTTCATTATCTCTTATCCTTGCTCACCAGCTCCACTCTCAGTCCTAGTCTGTTAGGCTGTCTGACTACTATGAATAGCATTAACAAACTCCTTTTGTATAGTAGCCTCCAGCTAGATTTGACAATGAGAAATGTTATTTATTCATTCTTCAATCGAGGCATGTTTCAAATATATTTTTGATAATAGTTTTATCTTTCTACCACTATAATTCTTTTATTAAACAAAATGAAAATCACTGATTTTAGTTTGTAGACAGGTAATTCCTTGTATATTACTTAAAGGCTTCAAACAAACACACACACACACACACACACACACACATAAATACACAACTGCACTGAAACTGCATCAGGTAAAATATGTGAATGGAAAAGAACATGAAGAATAGACTAGTTTGCAGCAAGTGTATAATCAGGAATTAGACACCCCAATGACTAAATCTCAACCCTAATGGAAATTCATTAGTCAATGATATCTTTGCATTACAAAATGGCGGCATGATAATTTATTCTTAATTAGCACTAGAATTAACTGTCAAATCCAAAATTTGTGGGGTGGAGTTTGAAATAAACTATGAGACCCTTTCAAAAAATGATTAAGACTTTCTATATATCAGCAAATAAAATTCAAATATTGGTGAATTTATTCTCCCATAATGTAGGCTGTCATTTTGTCCTATTGGCAGTATCCTTTGCTTGAAAGAAGCTCTTCAGTTTCATGTGGTCCCATTTATTAATTTTTGAGGTTGGTGGCTTAGCTGTTGATATTCTGTTCAGAATTTTTTTTTCCTGTACCAATGCATTCAAGGCTATTCCCCACTAAATCTAATAGTCTTCTATTAGATTTTTTTTTTTTAATCTGGTTTTATGTTGAGGCCTTTGATCCATTTGGATTTGAGTTTTGTGCAGGGTGATAAATGTGGACCTATTTGTATTCTTCCACATGCAGATATCCAGTTATACCAGCACCATTTGGAGAAGATGCTTTCTTTTTTCCATTGTAGGGTTTTAGTTTCTTTGTCAAAAAAAAAAAATCAAGTATCTATAGGTATGTGGGTTTATTTTTGTGTCTTCATTTCTATTTCATTTGCAAAACTGTCTTTCTGTTTTTATGCCAATATCTTCACCAGCCCTACATCTTACAGAGGGCTCAGAGGGCTAATATCCAATATATAAAGAAGTCAAGAAAGTAGATACCAACAAACCAAGTAAGGCAAAATTAAAAAGTGGGCTACAGAGCTAAAGAGGAAATTCTCAATAGAGGAATCTCTAATGGTCTAGAAACATCTAAAGCAATGGTTAAGGTCCTTAGTCACCAGGGACATGCAAATCAAAATGACTCTGAGATTCTATCTTACACCATCAGAATGGATGGCTAAGATCAAAAAGACAAGCCAGAGCAGATGCTGTCAAGCATTTGGAACTAAGGTAACTTGCCTCCATTACTGGTGGGAATGCAAACTTGAAAATTTTTGGCAGTTTCTCAGAAAACTAAGGATAATTCTGCATCAAACTTCAGCTATACTCCCCCTGGGCATATACCCAAAAGACGCTCCACCATACACAAGGACACGTGTTCAACTATGTTCATAGCAGCTTTATTCAGAATAGCCAAAAACTGGAAATGTGGTGGTGTTAGTGCAGTAATGTAGCTTCTGCCAACATAGGGATTTTGGAAGTTTGGCGTCTCAGGTGAAATGTATGGCAGATGAGCAGATCCAATTTCTGTCTGCATGTGATTAACATTGAAGGGTGAGTCCTTGAAAGAACACCAAGAGCAAATTATTGGACCAGATAACACATTGTTGTGAGGGAATTCCCTGGAAAAGCCTGCCAGGAACCATGGCAGGAAGAGACCAGAATCCACACCGAGACTCATTACTACACAAAGGATTTCAATCACGAGTGCACGAGCCCCCCCCCATTCCTCCTCGTCTTCCTCTGTCAACACACGTTGAGAGTCCATGCATGCCTCAGTGCCATCACCTTGTCACAGTGTGTCAACGTTTTTCCACTGACCTGCTGAGAATCCACGCTGGTGGAGAAAGCAAATGGAACAAAGAAACCTCTCCCTCTGAACCAATGTATTGGAACGGCTGATATTGCAGGACACTGTGGCCAAGAGTCCAAGAGTTTCCCCTTGGAGCTTTAGAACCTCGGTATGGTGAGCGGGACTGCAAAACTGTTAACCTTTGTCGCGTCCCTCTCGACCGGCAAGAACGACGCAACTCGCAAAAGCTCTTCTCCTGCAGTTTATTCAGGTCCCTTGAAAGCAGTCTTCCGAAAAGGGCCGGGCAGACCCAACCCACAGGCTAAATACTAAATGAACAGCCAATCAAGTAAAGCCACGTAGTGCTATCTTAGAGGCCCACGTATGCGGAAGCAAGCCAGATCAGCGGTCTTAGCCAAATATGGACTTGTTTACCACCGAGAGCGCTCACCGTCGGGCTGGTGGAAGGCGGAGACCAGCGCCATTTTTAAGGCGCGGCACGTCGCAGCTCTCTACAGTTCCTCCTTTTTTTTTTTAATTTTTTCTAAAGTTGGTAGAAGTCCCTGGAAAGGTTTCGTAATCCCCCTATCTGGGGATCTCACGGTGGGCCTGAGCCTGTAGGAGGGCGGTGCTCAAACTCTTACCCGTCTCTGGGTCAGCCTCCCCACTCGGGACTGCCCTGTCTTAGGTGGCCGAGACTTACCCGTCAACTCCGTCACTGACTTACCAGACCCTAATATCCGTGGAACGAATTCCTCAGTGGGCAGGGACTATGCTTAGTGAAGATTTACTTCACGGCAGCAAGTCATGCCTGAGGGGACTGGCCCGCCTCAATGGCGACAAGGGCTTGTATAATCATGGCTGCATTACGCTTTTGTGTGGTTCTCATTTTGTAGATGCACCATAGGCAAACCAGAGAGGCTAGTATCATTAGTATCGCCAAAGAGCCTACACCCGCCCACTCCTTAAGATGATCCATAGCCGTCTGTATCCAGGAAGTCAAGCCAGTAGCCAGGCTAAGATCCACTCGAGTGGAATTGATGTGGACGATTGTCGCTCTCAGCTCTCTCATCAAATTTTCAAATTCAGCCGACCAATCCTGTAAGAGGAACTTTGACAATTGTCTGGACAAATTAGCAGCTTTTGTATAATTTTGATATTGTACGGAAGTAACACACAAATTTTCCACTCACACCCTAATTGTGCTAGTTGCCAAAGAGAATCAATCTGTTCTTGTATTAAATCTATGCATTGATTAACTATCATAAGACCTCCTTTGAGATGAGAATTCATAGAGGCCTGAGTATCCAATGCCTGTGCCACAGTGGCTGAGATGTTATTCAGGGCATTGGCAGTCTGTATAGAACTAGACAAGGCAATAGCTGAGGCAGTAGCTCCCACAGCAGCAATAGTGATAGCAGCAACAATAGCTTCAGTGATGCCAAAATCTCTTTTAAATCTGAATAGCATCATGGTATTAGGAGCCTCTACAGGAACTGGCACATATCGAGGCATTCTAGTCACCACAGCCACAGGAAAGGCTGTGGCATTCCAGCATAGGGCATAAAAACATGTGCCCGGAGTGCATACTAACTTTTCTTCACCTAAGGATGCACTCCCATTACTTACAATCCACAGAAAAGGAGGCCAGAGACATACTGGCGAAGCTGAAAAGCACTTGTTGCGATAAGAATGAAACAAAGAATTCCAAGTACCAGAGCCACTACCACTAGAGAAATCCAATCTGGTAGCAGACCCTAGGGAAAAATTACCTCTTTGATAAATTCCTCCTCCAAGCATAATGACAGGTCCCAAGTCCATGCAACTTCCATTTACTCCACACAAAAGCCACAAATCAAAAGGATTGGTGGCAGTCTGCTGAGGATCCCTAGTAGATATATCAAGCATTCCTGTACAAGACTTATTCACTATATTACTAATCATGGGGCTAAAGGAAAAATAATCTTGTTGAACCCAAACTGCTCTGCGCTCTTGACATCCAGTCCAGGGAAAAGGTCCTTCCTCTCCTGTGGATCCTCTACAAAAAGGTGCCCAGCGTGGCTGTCTGGGGGGGTCCCGGTCAGAGACTCGTGTGGGCCACCATCCTTCAAGACGAGAACCATTGCCTGAAAACAAACCACCACTCCTACCCCCAAACCTCAAGTGTGGTAAAAAATCTGCTGACTGCTGAGACAATTTAATGCATTTTGTATCATCTGACCTATTGAAGCTCATTAAAAAGCACAGACTACCCTTCAAGCTGACATTTCTATTACCCTCTATAGGGCTTCTCTGATCATCAAAGGGAAGTTAGGGTAAGCCTAAGCTTCTATTACTGCTACATAAGCATGGAAACACAGTTGCATCATGTCTGACCGGCATTGGCTTTGGGAATATCGACAGGATCCCCCATCTCGGCTCGGTCATTCCTGACATACTCACTGCTACTATCACCAGAATCCTTAGGAAGGTCTTCATGACGAATCTTCCTCACAAGGCATTCAGGCACCCACACTGGATCTTGTTGATCCTGAGGAAAAACACAAACAGACCCTCTCTCCCATGTTAGCACGGGGTCAGGCCCCCGCCAAGAGCCTGTCAGAATGTCCTTCCACTTCACCATGCTTTTAGGTGAACCATGGGAATCCTGATGTCTGTCCGCTGCTGAGCGGCCTTGAGCATCCAAATTGAAAAAATTTAAAGTAAATAAGGCTAAAGACATTCTTTCCTTGGGGGTACAGCCTTGGCCTATTCCCCCTTTTTGTTTTTGCAAGCATTCTTTCAAGGTGCGATGAGCACGCTCCACAATTCCCTGTCCTTAAGGATTGTATGGTAATCCGTGATTAAGCTGTACCTCCATCTGGTTGCAGAAGGAAGGAGACAAAGGACTGTGCCGTATAGGCTGGTCAATTGTCCATTTTCAGCTGCTGTGGTTTTCCCCATGCAGCCCAGGCTTCTAAGCAGTGTCCTATGACATTGCGAGCCTTTTCTCCACTCATAGGTGTAGCATGTATGATACCTGAGCAGGTATCCACAGATACATGAATATATTTTAAGGTTCCAAACTCTGAAATGTGGGAAACGTCCATTTGCCAAATTTTGAGTGGCATCAACCCTCTAGGGTTCACTCCCACACTGGGAGGATGATGATGAATCACACAGTGAGGACAGTCCAAAACTACTTGTCTAGCATCTGCTCTAGACAAATGGAATTTCTGCTGTAGAGTTTTTGCATTTACATGAAATAATTGGTGAAACTGTGTGGCTTGATCCAGGAATGAGCTCCAAAAAATGCATTCCATCCTGGTCCATTGATCAACTTTATCATTACCTTCACTTAATGGTCCAGGTAATCCTGTATGTGCTCTAATATGTTGAATATAAAAACACCTTTTTCTCTGCCAGATTAAAACTTGTAATTCTTGTAATAAGGCACATACAGTACTACTATTCTTAATAGGACCTGCCAATTCTAATACTTTCACTGCGTTGACCACATAAACTGAATCTGAAATCAAATTGAATGCAAATTGACATCTTTTAAACACCTCCATTACTATTTTCAATTCTACTATTTGGGGGGAGCCCGGTTGAAATTGACATAACACGGGCTCTTGTCTTTCTATCAAATAGGCTCCACAGCCTGTCTTTGAGCCGTCAGTAAACACATTTGGTGACCCTTGAAGTGGTACTGCTGAAGTAACCTTAGCGAATATCACTGGGTGCTCCTTAAAAAATAATAGCAATGGATGTTTAGGGTAATGGTTATCAATCACTCCTTCAAAGCTACATTGTAATATTGCCCAGTCATCTACAATGCTACACAAAATCTTAATTTGATAACTGGAATAGGGCACTATTATACTGGCAGGAGCAACTCCAAAAGACTGCAAGCATTGTTGAATACCATTCAAGGCTAAAGCAGCAAGTGCAGTGGGATAATGTTCTATGGATTTTTTCGGAGAAATCTTTGAATAGGTCCATAATAATGGTCCGTCCTGCCATAACAATCCTGTAGGTTGACCATAGGTGGCAAATATGCACAATGCAATGGGCTGTCCTTCCTGCCATCTCTTTAGGAAGGCACTCTGTAACCTTTCTTCCACTTTACATAAAGCTTTTCTTGCTTCGTCTGTTAATTGCCTAGGAGAATTAAGTGCTGAGTCACCTTTCAAAATATCATATAGGGGTCTTATTTCATAATTTGGTAGCTTTAAATAGCCTCTTACCCAATTGATATCTCCTAACAACCTTTGAAAATCATTTAAAGTCTTTAAATTATTTTTTCTTATCTCAATCTTTTGAGGTATTATCTTTTCAGGTCCAACCTTCGCTCCTAAATAATCAACCACATTTTCCTTTTGAACCTTATCAGGAGCAATAAACAACCTTTTCTTTTTTTAATAATTGAACTAATTCTTCATAGGCCCGATCTAACATTTGTTCACTCTTAGCTGCCAGTAAGATATCATCCATATAATGAACACATCTCAAATCTGGAAAATTCTTTCTCAAGGGAGCAATGGCTTCCCCCACATATAGTTGGCACATAGTGGGGCTGTTTGCCATGCCCTGGGGTAATACTACCCATTCAAACCGCTGATCAGGTTCCTCATGGTTACAGAATGGAACAGTAAATGCAAATCTCTCACTATCCTTGGCACACAAAGGGATGGAGAAAAAACAATCTCTTATATCTATAACTATAATGGGCCATGAGGCTGGCAAAGATGATAAAAGCGGCAAGCCGCATTGCACTGGGCCCATGATCTGCATTTGTTGGTTTATGGCACGCAGGTCATGCAATAATCTCCATTTTCCAGATTTCTTTTTAACGACAAAGATAGGTGTATTCCAGGGAGATACAGATGGTTTTATATGCTTTAAAGACATCTGTTCATCCACCAAATCTTTGGCTGCATTCAATTTTACAGAGGAAAGTGGCCACTGAGGAACCCATACTGGATCCTCCATTTTCCAAGTTATAGGAATGCCCTCCTCAGTGGCCCCTAGGAAAAACCCAGGCCCTGTCTCTTTTGTCTTTGCTGCATAGATATGGGACTCTTTCGTCCCTGCAAATATTTTCCTATTCCAAAGCCTGGAGCATATCCCATATCTTGCATCATACGTTGGGCTGAATCAGAATAGTCATTACTCAATTTAAATCCCATATCCTTTAAAAGGTCTCTTCCCCAAAGGGAGATAGGGAGCTCAAGTACATATGGCTGCATTTCTCCTGAGTGGTTCTCTTGGTCCTGCCACTTTAATAACCTTGCACTCATATCTGGAGTCCTAGCATAACCCAGGCCTTGAAGTGTTTGAGAAGAGGCTTGTACAGGCCAACCTGAAGGCCAGTCTTTCTTTGCTATGATACTCCTATCAGCCCCAGTATCCAAAAGGCCCAGGATCTTTTTACCATCAACTTTTAACTCCAAGACGGGGCGTTGGTCCAAATCCAGGGAGAGAAAAGTCAAATCTGTGCCCGTGGAACCAAAACCATCTTTTCCTCTCTCTCTATCCTTTGCTGCATAGCGGTCATGTAAGCTCGGCAACATGATCAATTGAGCAATTCTATCTCCAGGAGAGATAGCCATTATACCACGGGGGGAGGCTACCATGATCTTAACCACTCCTGTATAATCTGGATCTATAACTCCAGGATGGACAATAAGTCCTCTCAAGGCTGATGATGACCTCCCTAACAGCAAACCAACTGTACCAGGTTCAAGGGGTCCTTTAAAATCTGTTTCAATTAACTGGACCCCCATTTGGGGTGTTAATACGAGTCTGGTGGTGGAGCAGAGGTCCAATCCTGCTGAGCCTGCAGTGGCTCTCCGCGGTCTCTCGGATGGCGGAGGGTTGGCCATCTCTCTTGATTCTGCTCTTTGTCCTGATTCTCTACTGCCCCATATATTTGTGGGCCCTGAGGTCGTGGGCCCCGCTGTCCGTTTTTTGGACGAGCGCCACCATAACCTTGAGTTAAAGGCTGGCCATGGATGCCTATTACTGAACGGCATTCATTAGCCCAATGGTTCCCTTTTTTACATTTTGGGCATAACCCCGGCCACCTGGGGCGTTGTACACTTCCTGTACTTTCTGTACTCCTTCCCCTGGGGCACTGTCTTTTAAAGTGTCCCATCTTGCCACACTTAAAACAAACTCCTGAACTTCCTCCACCTTTTCTGGCCATCTGTATTACTGCGGCAGCGAGACCAGCATTAGTTAATGGCCCTCCAAGTTCTCTACACACTTTCATCCAGGCTTCTAGGCCCTTATTCTTATAAGGGGTGATAGCAGCTCTACATTCTTTAGTACATTGCTCATAGACCAACTGTTTTATTAGTGGCAAAGCAGCATCTGGGTCA
This sequence comes from Lophiomys imhausi, assembly GCA_907164525.1. Classification (NCBI taxonomy): domain Eukaryota; kingdom Metazoa; phylum Chordata; class Mammalia; order Rodentia; family Muridae; genus Lophiomys; species Lophiomys imhausi. The sequence goes on along the minus strand of CAJQZJ010009649.1, from coordinate 14,113,553 downwards.
CCAAAAATCTTCCCTGCTGCTTCCACCATTCGTGCCACAAAATCTGAAAAAGGCTCCATAGTTCCCTGTAGAATCTTAGTTAAGTTCCCACTCACCTCCCCTTTATTAGGAAAAGATCTCCAAGCCTTGATAGCTCTCTTGTTTATTTGCTCATAAATCTGAATAGGATATCCTATCTGCTGGTTGGCAAATCTTCCCTGCCCAAGCAGCATATCTCTATCCCAGGCTGTATTTCCATCTCTCTGATTATTGGCTGCTTGCTCAGTGGCATACTCAATCAAGAAAGCTTTCCAGTCTAAGTATTTCCCTGGACTTAAGCAGGCGCGGACCAGGCCACTCCAATCACTTGGAGTCATACAATGGCTGCTTAATGCTTCTACTTGAGCCATTGTAAAAGAAGCGGTAGTACCATAGGTACGAACCGACTCTTCAAGAGATTTTACCACCTTAAAATCAAGCGGTTCCTCGTACCTGTTCCCTTGTGGGTCTTGGTATACCGGATAGGCAAACTGTAATTCTGTTCTTACTTGTGTCCACATCCCCGGGCAGAAAGATCTCCCTACTTTCAGTGACTGAACAGGCTGATCTATCTGAGTGGCTTCTGGATATGGAGGAGGAGTTAAAGGTGCCATGGCAACGGCTTTGTTTACACCAGCTGCCGCCAGCGTGGCTGAAGGCACTGTAGCAATGACTCCACCCACTCCGACTGCCGCTGACGTGTCAGACGCCATGGCAACAGCTCCACCCACACCGACTGCAGCAGCGGCTCCTCCCACACCAACTGCCGCCTGCGTGTCCTTCTCTTTTACCTTTTTCTTTTCCTTTTTTCTAATAACAGTCCTCTCCAACTGTTCTAGTAGAGCGTGTAGCTCTCCTTCAGAATCTGTGCTCTCTGAGTCCTCAAAATCTCTAAAATCTCTAAAATCTGTGAGATCGGGATAGAGAGGAACTTTCTTTTTGCCTCCCTTTTCACTGTCTGACTGCTCAAATCTTTCGCCTTTGTTACTTTCCTTTTCACTGTCTACTTGCTCAGATCTTTCCCCTTGTAGCAGTTCCAAGGCTGACTCTCCCTCTTTGATTGCATTACAACATCTCTGATCTTCTAAACAACTCCTCACCATTTTCCAAATCGGTCTTACTCCATGCTTCAGAGTCCCTTGCTCCCAAGCAAAATCCAAGTCCCTGCCCAATCTGTCCCAGCAGGATACCGTAAGATTCCCGGACACCGCAAACCACGGAGCCACGGAATCACATTCATTCAAAAATCTTTCTAGGGTAGACTTCTTAATCTTCAAATTCCTAGCTAAAAGTAGCTCCTGAAGAGCCAGAAAAATTGGGTGTGACTCAGACAACCCCATGTTTAAAAATTTACTTTCGGTTTGCAGCTTCCCCACGAAACTGTATCTTTTGTTCGCTATCTCCGCGAAACTTTACCGTACGTTCACTATCTCCGCGAAACTTCACTGTACGTTCGCTATCTCCGCAAAACTTTACCTTGTGTTCGCTATCTCCGTGAAACTTTATTGTCCTGATTTATCCCAGGAACTTACCAACGCGTTGCCCCTGACTGCAGGAGTTCTGAGTCTTTTCTGGGTCCCCGTACGGGCCACCACTTGTTGCGTCCCTCTCGACCGGCAAGAACGACGCAACTTGCAAAAGCTCTTCTCCTGCAGTTTATTCAGGTCCCTTGAAAGCAGTCTTCCGAAAAGGGCCGGGCAGACCCAACCCACAGGCTAAATACTAAATGAACAGCCAATCAAGTAAAGCCACGTAGTGCTATCTTAGAGGCCCACGTATGCGGAAGCAAGCCAGATCAGCGGTCTTAGCCAAATATGGACTTGTTTACCACCGAGAGCGCTCACCGTCGGGCTGGTGGAAGGCGGAGACCAGCGCCATTTTTAAGGCGCGGCACGTCGCAGCTCTCTACAAACCTTGAAATAATTGGGTCCTAGGACCATGAAGGAATGTCCTGACTGATTGAAAGATCACCCTAAATTTATAAACTAGCTTTAAAAACTGCCAGATAAGGCTCCAGATATTAAGATTGAAAGACTGGTTAGAAACCAGCCACTGGTACAGATTCACACCCAGAGAAATAACCTGAGAGATTGAATATCATTTTAAGAAAGTGTTTGTTTATTATAGATATTAGAGTATTTTAGATAAAGGTTTTAGAAATTAGAGTTTTAGGATTTAGGAACCTTATTGGTTATTGTTAAGCATTAATAAATATATAAGTATAAAGAAAAATTTACTGTTACATGGAAACATCCCAGATGTCTGTCAACCTAAGACTGGATAAAGAAAATGTGGTACATTACAAAATTTAATACTACTCAGACATTAAAAACAAGGAAATATTAATTGAAATAAGGTATCTGTAGCACCCAAGGGATATATGTTCTTGGAAGCAATATTTGGGGCAATTTATTTGGAAAATAAAGAGTAAAGTTTTCCAGAATATATCAATGTGGTGAGAACAATTAATAGCTAGTATAATAATACTGATGATTTTGAAAAGCTCTAATAACTTCCATGTTTGTGATGCCTATGTCAAAAACCTTTGCAACCCCACATGTATAGCTTCTCCTTTTATTCTAACTAGATTCCAGTTTGAAGAAGTGTTGTTATCCACTGTCCATTTCTTAGAGCCTCAATGGCTTTGTATATCTTTCCTTGTACCTATATCTTTAACAGAATCAAGGTTATGATGTGACCTATCCCCTTTGTCCCTCTTGTTAACTCAGTAAAATTCTTAGAAATTCTAAGTATATTCTAAGAGATTCTAAGTATATAAGAGTTTCCACGTATATCCCTTTGGTGCTATAGACCCCTTACCCTTAATTCAGTACCCTGTTTTCTATAATAAAGTCTATATTCTCATCCTTTCACAACATTTAAAAACTTAATTAACTGTTGAAACTGAAGCTTAGATAGCAATCTTATTTATTAATAAGCATAAACTGTTATATTAGGCCAGTGGAACAGCCAGTGACAGACTGTTGGGAGGCCAGTAGGCTTGCCTTAACTGGAGGCTTGTGGCAGGAAGATTGTAAGCCTGTAGGGGCAGCTACTGGGACTTGGAGGTAGGTCAGTAGTCCTGACTCATCTTAGCTGGACCCCTGTAGACCTGGCTGGGTAGGCTCTGAGTCTTCGTGGAGGGGAGGGGGAGGCAGCAGGCCTGGCTTGCCTTAGCCAGTGGTCTGAACTGTCCTGGGGATAAAGCCCTGGGCCAAGGGTGTCCTTCACCATCCATGAAATCACAACTCTGTTAACTAATATTTTAATAATAACTATAAACTGTTATATTAGGCAAGCAGAACAACTGGTGGCCTGGTGGGAGGCCAGCCAGCAGGCCTGCCTCACCTGAATGGCTATAGCTAGAGGCTGGAAACATGTGGTGGCCTGTTCACAAGAATGAAATACACCAAGACCTTGCAATGTTTCAACATTTAGACCTTAGCTAGGGAGATTCTCAGCTAGAACCCGACCACCTAATCCCAACCAGCCATGTGGCTTGCTATACCTTCTGAGCTCACACCAAAATGTGCTACCGCTTTGGAATCCTGAAGGGAATACAGCTTCCTATGTGTAAAACCCAGGGTTCCTTTCCTCATCCAGGAAGTTCCATCTTCCTACACTCCTGCCCAGCTGATCAGCCATCAGTGATTTTAATTAACTAATCAGAGAGTGCCTCAGAAAGGGTGGTAACCAGATCTCTGAGCACTGAAATAAGTCTCTGAGAACCAATGTATAATACCTTCCTGTAGCAGACTGTTTTTATGGGTATGATCTCCTTTTATATTAAAGGAATTAAGGTTAGGTAGCAAAATAATATTGCTTTACGCAATTAAATTATAAAGGATTCATTCTTTGAATTCATATTAAAATATTTTCAGAGATTATGAAATATGGGTCTTTCTTTTGTTCTATTTATTTGCAGTTAAAATATTTGTATAATAATGGTCAAGCTTTTAAATTATAGAGTAATAAAGTTAATAATAAATTAATAAAAAGAAACACAAGGAAATCATGACATTTGAGGGAAGAAAGACAGTGGGGGTAGGAATAGGGGGCCAGATTTCTAGGACTTTCCAGAGATCTAGGATGGGAGAGGCTGCACAGGGAGTCTATGAGGGTGACCCTAGCTGAGACTCCTAGCAGAGGAGGATATGGATCCTGAACTGCCCACCTTCTGCAGTCAGGTAGGGTTCCCATTGGAGGGATAAAGATACCAAGCCACCCAGAAAATCTTTGACCCAAATTTTTTTTCTGCCTACAAAAAGTGCAGGGACAAAGATGGAACAGAGAATGAAGGAATGGTCAACCAATGACTGACTCAATATGAGACCCATCCCATAAGCTAGAACCAATCAATGACAATGTTAATGATATTCTGCTATGCTTACAGACAGGAGCCTAGGTTAACTGTTCTATGAGAGGCTCCACCTAGCAGAGGATTGAATCAGATACAGAGACAGCCCACAGTAGTCACAGCTTGGGTTCTCATGTGACAGATTTGGGGGAAGGATAGAGGGACCCAGAAGAAGACAAGAACTCCACAAGAAGAACAACAGAGTCAACTCACCTGGTCCCTTAGGGGCTCTGAACCGCCAGCCAAAGAGTATGGATGGACTTGTCCTAGCCTCCTCACCATCCTCCCTCCCTGCACCTTATATTATCAGATCTGCAGGTTGGTCTTAATGCAGGTCCTCCAACAACTGGGGCAGGGATGTCCCTGACTCTGTTGTCTGCCCATGGATATCATTACCCTAACTGAACTACCTCTCTTGGCCTCAATGGGAGAGGATGCACCTGGTCCTCCTGTGATAGTCCTGCAGCGACTTGTTGTGCCAGGGTGGATTAGTACCTAAGGAGGACCTACTGCTTCTAAGAGAAGTGTAGGGGGGTATGAGGGGAAGGACTGTGTGAAGGGGATACTGGGAGTGGAATTTAAAAATAAAAGAATAAATCAAACAAACAAATAAATATAAAATAAAATATTGACCACTGGGCCACCATTAAATACAGGGCACTGTCACACAGTGGAGAATATACACCTTTGATTATTATATTGAGTAGTATCTGACAGGAATATGAATGGAGGAAAACGTTAATTGTGACAGAATATTGGGTATATTTGATCTGTATAACTACGTATCTTAAAAAATAATATGAGAAGATCTAGTAGGGACAGGGAAGGATGGGGGACAAAGGAGAGAATAAAGGGGAGACAGCTAAAATTAAGAGTGTGGGTGCTTGGAAATGATACAGTAAAACATTTGTAATATATATACATATATGAAGGAGGTCTAAATGAAATCATCAAATAATGGGGAGTGAAAGCCCCAACTAACTGGTCCTTTGTTGTGAACAAATGAAGGTGCCAGTCCCTGGATAGGTTTACACAGAATTGAGTTGTTGGCCAAAGGGGTCATATCAGAATATCCTCAAATAACCCATGCTATTGTCAAGACTACTGGTTGCTCTCCACAAACTGACAGCTACGCCCAACTATGAAAACAGTACTCATATAACTCATTGACCATGGAATAGTAGAACTAGTTGTTGCATAGAGCTGTTACCCATATGTGCTAGCATCTTTGGTACAGGAAATGTACCGAGCACTCTACCCAAAGAGAAACATAAACACTGCCCAGACATAAACATTTGTGTTGATAATGGTTTGCAGGCTGAAAGGGCAATGGTAGCTTAAAACTCCTGGGAGTAACTAACCAATATCTGATTTGGCTGATGGACCATTCCATGAGATGGAACCCATATCCAAAACTGTTTTGGTGATCAAAATCCTGAGACAAGATAGCCCAGAGACCTAGGGTAAAACCAAACACTAGAAATGCCTCCAGGCAATCATTGTCTCAGATCGTTTACTGAAAACTGAGCAATATAAGTATGTATTGAAGAGATGTTGTCATCAAGTATCATAAGTCTTACAGACCTTATATCAAATAATATATGAAACATGGTTGAGTTCAACCTGATTTTACCACAGCCAAGCAAAATTAAAAGTTTAACTATTTATAGTACCAAAGTCTAAATAAATTATATTCTATCTCCAGTGAGGCAAAATTCTGTAATATATGATAATGTGCCCATTTACAGGAGCACTAGGATATGAGACAAATTTATGTTTATTGCATATTAGATCTAAAGAATTGCTTTGACCCTCTTTTCAGAGTGTAACAGATAGAGATAAGACAATAGACAGTCCAAGAGCACATCATGATTTTCATTTTAATTCCTGAATGTTTTTTTGAAAGATACAAATCTGCTAAATAGTGAACATTCTACAGTTGATACTGCTCCCTCCTTCCACAGGAAAGTTCATTTAGGAAGACATTAAAATATTCTTGGGGTTTCTCTCATCACCAACAAAATAATAAATAAAATAAATTAAACTTGGTGATGCAGAGATGGTTAAGTTGTCGATTCCATGTATCGCTCTTACAGAGAACCCAAGTTAGCCTCCTAGCACTCAGGTTTGTTGGTTCACAGACACTGTAACTCCAGACCCAAGAGATTTAACAGTTTCTTCTGAAATATGCTGACATCTGCACTCACATATACATAGGCCTACAGATACAAGCACATGTACAGACAATTTAAAAAGTCAAATAAATTCTAAAATAATGCAAAAACAAATACCAAATTCATTAGGAAAATACTAATTCTACAGTTTTATATGAAAACTTCAAGATTTATTTGCTGTTGATTATGTAACTTGTAAAAAGTGATTGACTGGTCTTTAAGAGCATCTGGATAATTTCAGAGGCTAGATGAGATTGTCCTTCACTGCAGGTCAGATGCTATACTTGTACTGAATCAATAGTACATTCCAATATGCCTGGAATGAGTTATTTATCAGAGAAATGTTCTCTTTATTTATTGACTTATTTTCCTACAAATTACTGAGGAGTGTTGAAAATACTTCTTGGCACTGATCAGTGATATTACAGTGTCATTCGGACCCTGCCACTCTTATCTCCTGCTCTTCGTCATAATGTTCCCTGAACAGATCTTGATTACCTTTATATTCCTAGACAAAAAGAGACAAGTTATTTAGATACCATAGTAAAACTGGTTAATATTAGAGAAGGAAATAAACTCCACATGATAGTGGACAAGGAGAGTACATTTCATTATGCAAGGATCACATGGTCTGTATATTCCTTCTTAAAAAATGACAAGTTGTTTCATATTGTTTCACCAATCCCACACATGTAAAAAAATAAGTTGAGTGATAATTTTTGAATTTGTAATGTACAAAGCTACAAATTTGGATTGGTTCTCTTGTTTAACCCACATGTGATTTGTAAAAGTATCAGTAGTAAGTAAAAGAATAAATGAATAAGGAATAAAATAATCAGTAAAACCAATACCACATTTATTTGTTGTTGATGGTTGGAATAATACAAAATGCATCATGATCTTAAGTCACTTAAGAACATGTTTAAAAATATTGTGTACTTTCACTTCATAGACAAAATAGTTGTTAAAGGATCTGTGACCCATAAGAATGCTGTCTAATATGCCTATGAGCTCACCCTGAGAAAGAGAGTACACTGGTTCCTTAGTGTCAGATCAAACTGTTCTCTGATGGTTAAGATATTTTTCTTTGTAATTGAAAACAAACAAGCAAACACCAAAGTTACTCTGGACTTAACATCATACACAAAAGAAAGTTTAAGTCACTCTAATAAGTCATACATGCTTCTACTTTCTCTCTCTAACATAAATTATATGGTATATGACACATCATGAACATTTGAAGTATTGTAGTACAGAAGGAAAAACACTTTTTATTACCACACTTTCAAGTGGGTCAAAAGTGAATAATTAAATTTCATATAGGTATTTCAGATCACTGAAGTAATTAGTTCAAATAGTGAATTTCTTGTAAATCAACTTTTACACTTTCTTATTTTAATAGAAAACATAGGTTACCAACATTTCATTATAGTATACTGAAAGTAAAGAACAAAGGGAATTTTTTCCTAAGTGGAAAATGTTAAAATAGCTCATACTGTTTTTTTACATTAATGAGAAAAAATTGATAGCCTGAGGAATTTACTTACATTACTAACCAAATAATGGCTAATACATTGCCTCACATTTTTATGAGTTGTTTTAAACAAATTTGAAAAAAAAAATGGTGATAAGAAGGTTTAGGAAAACTTATATAGCTGTTATTATTATCATGAGCAAAGAGTAAGATCATTTACTCTTAAAATTGTTTCTATAAGATGAACAACCTTTTTCATATTAATTGTTTTTTTTTCCTTCATCTTTCCTGCTGTGTGTTCAATGCATTCATGAACAAAGTAACAATAGCAGTCTTTCATTGGAAGAGAACTGATTTAGATGTCACCTAGTAGGTTAATCCTGATTCTCTACACAATTAGATTGTGAGATGCCCTGGAACTCAGTGCATCAAAACTCTGGGTGTATGTCTGGGGATATTGAGAGAGAGGGTAACTAAGTGAGGAAGCAGCATCTAACTCTGGCGAGTCAGCAGGAGGAAATGAGGAAATGGGCAAAGCCAGCTAACACAAACATTTTTCTCTCACTCTATTTCTGTCTGATATGACAGGGGCTGTTCTTTTCAACTATAGTCTTTAACACAACAGTGTACTAACCACTGACCTAAAATACTTTTTTTCACCATGAACATGTTCTCTTCAGAAGTATGATATTAGTGGTGAAACTCTCTGATTGGCATACATACAACCCTTCCTTAGTGACTGACTTTCAACTAATGATAGAAATACTGAATATTGTGTATGACATCATTATGTATTTAAGACTATTTATCACTTGAAAAGGTATTCCATTGGCCTTTTATTCAAATATAGACACATAAATTGCTCTATATCAGAGGGATAGAATAATATATAATTTAAAATTAAAATTACTCATTAGCTTAGGCTGTGAAATCTGATTGTACAAGAAATCCATTGCGTAGTAAGGTCGGTCATAGTCTCTCTTTTTTTTTTTCAAATCGTTATTTTTTAATGTTATTTTATTTTATTTTTTACATTTATTTATTTCTTTCTTCAAGTTAAATCTCAATCATTGTCCCCTCTTTCCACCCTCTCCCATTCCCACCCTCTCACAGTCTTCCCTCTCACCCTCCTATCTGCTTTTTTCTTTTAATCTATGGTGTATGTTTTCCCTCTAACAGTTCCCCCTTTTAGTCTAATAAAAGGCTCTTTTACTCATAACAATAAATACAATACAAAACATCAAGAATAATTAAGCCACAATTAATTATTATAAGGTATAACATACATTCCCAATGTCCAGTCCATACCTATTTGGCAACTGATATTAATATTCTATTATATATCAATGTCAATGAGTTTAAAGTTCTATACCTAACTCAGTTTCCATCTTAACTTGCATTATCAACTTAAAAACATCTTCTTAGACTTAGAACATTCTTTTTAATCCCTAAACAACTTAAAATTTAACTATGAGACTATAACTATCTAGTCTTCAACCACATCAGATCAGAAGGATAAACATATCAGAATACACAGGTAGTGCAAAGTCAGCAGCTTCCAAAACTAAGAATGTAAGACAACTGGCTAGCTGGACAGTCCCTAATTTCTCTCAGTACATTAGAGCATCTATCTTCAGCCTTTTGACTCTGTATTCCTGTCATAATCTTCTCTTAAAGGAAGGATCAACTTAAACAGGCAAAGTACACAATAGGATAGAAGGTTAAGGACAAGGTTTTAAATTATCTCAGTGGGTACAATTAACTTTGCTATCAGGTCTCCCAAAAGTTTAGCATTTTAGGGGCCAGTAATATTTTCATAAGAATATATTAGTACAAAACAGTGTTCTTTCTGAGGAATTACTCAAGTTGCCTTCAATTTACCAGATAATTGGCTGAGTATATTGTGAGGAAGATTGTAGTGGAGGTTCAGATTTCTTTGGAGGCACAATTGTGTTAAATGAGTGTTTTTTTGTTTTTGTCTCAAATATGAGTGTTTTGTACACCAGTGAAAAACAGACTTATGAAAGAGGCATATAAAACATCCTGATGAACAAGACATCCTAATGAAAGGGTACATGATGTGGGGAAATATTTACATCCTACCATGTACAGACTCCTTGGAAAGCTTGTGATCTTGGTCAACAGGATGTACCTTGTGCAGAGGGTGTGAAATCGGCCAATTGGAGGTCCTTTTGGAGGTATAAAGAGGAGGCCCCATAAACACAGAGGGGATTTTTGCTTGGCATTGCTTCTCATCACTGCTTTGCTCCAAAAGGCTTAAAGACTTGCTTCTTCCTAGATTTTCTGCTGCCTTTGCTGCTGAAGATTGCAGTCCAGACCGGCTGAAGGGGTCTCAGCCTCAAATGGGGGTATGGCAACTGTTGTCACCAGCACTGCTAATACCAGAACCTGGAAAACCACTGATTCTTCTGTTGTCCTTGTTAGTATTCCTGGTTAGCTATGTTTCCATTTCTGTTATTTGTTGTGTTCTTGTTAATGATTGCATGTGTTCCTGTGTATGCTGGTTTGACTGGACTGCTGACAAGTTACCCCAAGGACTTGTAATTTAGGAGTTCTATGTCCTTTCTTTCATACCCTGGGTTGGTGGGTTGGAAGGTATTTAGAGATATTAATAAATAGTTTTAAAATATGCCTTCAGAAGATAGTATGATAATGTGATAAAGTAAGGCTCTTCTTACACACTGAGGGCCCTATTAATATGTAAGTTTCTCACTGACCAAAGCTAAGTATGCAGGTTAAATAGTGTCCTCAAAGAAATGATATGTCCATGTTTAGGATTTGGGACTTGTTTCTAAACAAACAAAAAAATTAAAATGGCACAGACAATGCATTGACATTCTACAGTAATGTTACTATACATAAGATGACAGTTTTTGTATTGGACAAATTCTGAAGAATTCTCATCTCTTTCTTTGAAAATATATACCATTATACTAGGGAAAACACACAATATTTACATAGAATCACATGATTCCATAGAGACTGAGGCATACTAGCTTCTAAGATCCCTGGAAGAGCATATCATTCAGAAAAAAAAAAAAAAAGTCACGGAAGTTTTACAGGAAAAAGAAAATGAATCCTGTCAAAGATATGATCCGACCTGTAAACAGACATTTCCCAGCTCAGCTTCCAGATAACAATACAATACAGATAGTCTACTGTGATGACTTCACTGTGTACTATGACACACTAGCTAGAACACTCAATAAGCAAGTCTAGATTTCTGACTCTCAAAAACTATGATATTAGTTTAGACTACAATATCTGTAGACACATATTATGTAACAATAGAAGGACTACACAACAAGGATTATTTCTAGTGATTGAGTCAATTTATGTGACTCCCAAAACTAAGAAATTAGTCTAAAGGAAGCTGTTGTTCTACAATCTAACAGTTTAAAAAATCTGGCTCAAGAACTTATATAAAAGAGAGAGAGTAATAGGGCTGGGTGTAAAAAAGAGTCACAGTAGCTTCACATTAGAAGAAAGATTGCATTCTATGAAAAGAGTTTCATTTAGAATAGTTAAAAACAGCTTTGCAGAAATAAGTTTATTGACTGGATCTCAGAAATTTAAAGCTCTTTCAAATGAGAGAGGTGGCTGTCTCCTTGTAAACTCTTCTGGATAGCAAAGTCACAACAAATGAAAGAAGAGCATAAAAACACATTTAATTTTCTATGTACTAAACAATTAGAGAATTCACTACTTGGTGATATTAGGGTTTTTAGTTGTTGTTGTTGCTCCTGGAGAACTTTATGTAGTATTTGAATTAACAATATGTTTTCTATTAAAGAGGAAAGTGGTAGATGAGAGGTAATAGAAAAATGAAGAATAGTTATATGCATAGATAGGTTACAAAAGGAAAGTAGGAAAGCTCAATGGGCAGAGCTCCGGAAACTGTCAGAGTAAATTGACAGATGGTTAGAGAGGCGACAAAAAAACCTGATGAAGTCAGACGATACACGTGTCTCCCACTTGAAAGGTCCAAATAGGTTTTCTTTCTTTGGAAATGGAAGCATGGAAGGTACTGTTAACCACTTTGCTAAAAGCACCTGTGTAGCAGCATCAGGAGAGAATGATGCACCCTTCTATCGATCAATCTCATCTGTTTTAACAGCTGATATATTTCTTTTCTAGACTAATTTTGTTTGTGGGATGGTGAATGAATTGCAAGTAGCACACATTGGAATGTGTATTCTGTCAAAATAGAAGTCAACTATTTTCTCCAAGGTGGCCCAAGCCAGCTGGCTTAAGAATAATATTGACTCCAGCTGTGTTTTGAAGCCCAATTAGATGCAGTGGCACTGAAAAAAATGAGTCCAGAAAATACAAGAGAAGATGGGATTAATGGAAGAAATAAGATAATGCTAAGCATTAAAATAAATTCCAGTCACGATTTAACTGAATTGATCACATTAGAGACATGTTCATTTTCAGTAATGTGAAAGCATTATTTGAGCATCTCTGAAAGCTTCTTATATTTATTTCATGTGGAGGTGTATCCTAATCTTACCAAAGTGCACAAGTCAGAACAAATGAAGAATACTATTCTTTGGATTTTGGGCTCAACTAATAAAAAAAAATTCCTTACATTTCTCTCCTAAGGGTTTAAATAATAATTTTAAAGTAAAACAGTTTAATGCTACACAAAGTGATATTGATTCCTTTTTGAGTATGTAAATTTTACTGCAAACTATGTGAGCATAACACATCTTTTCTGAGTGTAGATTGCAAGTTCATTGGTGTATGCATATGTGGAGGCCAGAAGCAACTTTGGGTGTCTTTCGTTATGATTTACATTTTCTTTTTTTTTTGAAAACAGGGTCATTTAGTGAATTTAGATTTAGCTGAATGATATTTGATAGCCACCAAGTCCCTAGAATCCTGTATCTGCCTTCACAGTGCTGGAATATAAATATGTGTCATCACGCTCTTTGATTTTTATGGGTTCTGTGGATCTGAACTAAGACATTTGTGATTACATAAAAAGACTTCACCAGTTGAGCCATTTTCCAACCCCATCATATCTTTACTTTTATACTTGCTTAATGTTATTGCCATATATTCCAGCATTGAGCCCTGAGTATGTGCTAGAACCTATGAACACTATCACTCTTATAAAGTAGTAAGCTGAAAGGGGGGGAGGAGTAATACTGATGACAATTAACTGTTTCTACAAAAGGAAGGATCACTCCGCAGGAGAAGATATTAATTCAAATATCAGTTCACTCTTGTGAGACTTCAGAAAACTGTTTTTGAGATATAAAATTTCTCATACAGTCTAACTTGATTGAGATTGACAAAGAAGTTAAAACAGCAACGACAAGAAGAAATGTCATGGCAAAAAAACAACATGAGAAGATTTTTATATATGTTGGCAGAAGTAAGGAAGGGAGAATAAATGCTAGGGAGGACCTTTAATGAAACTTTGAATGAAAAGAAAAAAATGATGTTGAAATTAATAAAAGAAAAAGAATCATGAAAAATAGAAATAAAAGGGACAAGCTTGCACCAGTCTATAGCATAAAAAATAGAAATAAGAGTTGAATGGATATACAGACATAAAAGAAAATTTCATTGTTTCCCTGGTCATTTTTTTTTTGTAATTTAAAGAAAAGATCAGAATCCTCATATTTTGCGTATATCATATTTTAAATCAGATTGTTATACAATGTGTTGTGAAGATGACCTCTATATTTTATTTGGTGGGTTCTCTTACTTAAAGACTTTTAAAGATGTTTTATATTAGCTTTAATGGTTATTATTCATATTTACACAGACATTCCATTTTTCTTCCACTGTACAATAGGCTTATCTTTTCATTAATGTTTTATAAGTCTCCTTAAATCCAGGAGTTAACATAGATGCTAGAGATGTATCTGGGAACATGATGATCCAGATTTTTTTCTCTAGCTATATGACTTTTCCAAATACAATTATATCAGCCTTACCAGTTGTCAAACCTCAAAGGAGAGTGATTATCCTTTTCCTCAACAACCATGAAACTAATAGCTTCATCTCTAAGTGTTGGATGTAGAGGTCTTTTTCCCTACACCTGCTGGTATTAGGCTGCCTTGGTCTGGTGCAGTTCTTGTAGAGGCGGCCACAAGTGTTATAAAGTGATGCCTGAAATATGGATTTTACAGATCTCCATCCCATGCTACCTTTTTTTACATTATTTCTGACCACTCCTTTCATAATGTGTCTGGAGGATTAGAAGGGGAAAGGATGGCCCCACTGCCATGCATTTATGGGCAGGACTTAATGTATTTAAGGAGTATTGATAACCAACCATAAAGATGGGAAGATAAGAAGTTATGAGGTTGATGGGCACTGGAGGTATTCTGATGAAGATAATGATTGATGAATATGATCAGAATATATTATGTAGCAAATGCGTGAAAACTTCAAATATTTAATAAAATATTTTAAAACTATGTCAGTCTTAGAAGGTAGAAATTAAGAATAGTAGTTCTTTTTCTCTGATTTGGTCAAAATGACAAGATACCATCTTTCTAGATGCAAATTTAGAAATGTGTGTAATATGGTTTTGTACATTGGTTCTCTTGGTGGTTTATTTTGGCCATTTTACCAATATTTTATTCAAGTAACATTTTATTACTATTTTATCTAGTTATAATAATCAACACATTAAATCTTCATCCCAACATTTTCATACACTGCCACAGGAGGACAACAGCAATTGAATAGCTACAAAGTGGTGGGTGTAATTGTGACCGTTTGTCATCAACACAAACTCTATTAATCTTCAGAGAAAATGCTCCCTATCTGGCCCCATTTTTTTTTTTTCAGGGAAAGTAAAACTCCTGCTAACTTTCCTTTGCCTCCTCTAAATTTTTGTCTCACATTTATAATTCCAAGTGCATTACTGACCAGTGACCTGATATTTTTCTCCTGCTTGCCAAATGGCTAGAAAGCCACAAGCAAACTGTTACTGTTTCTGGAAGGAAAATTACCCATTCCAAATATACGACTCATAATACATAAATTACTTTGATCAATTGATTTACAATTTATCTTGCAAAAGGTTTTGATAGAAGTATTAAGGGAAGTAAGATTTATCAAATCAACAGAAGGAACAGTATCTGTTGTTTTGCCAAAAGTGTTCACTTTCTCGACCTGCAGATTTCCTCAATCTCCTGGCTTATTGACCATTTCCATTTCCATAAGTTTGTTTATGCTTTGGGATTTAATGTTTAATTTAATTTGGGCTCAATGTCTCCTATAGATTATAACCTAATGTGTATACTAGTAATAGCCCCATAGTTTTCTGGTGCTTTGGATCATGATGCCTTGCTGGTTTGATTGTTCTTGTCCTGCAGCTGGTGATGAATAAGCTGTGCAATGATTATTTCAACTCTCCAAAGGACAAGTAGAGGATGTTGAATATTTAATCCATAAGCATGGAACAGATTAGGAAATATTGGGCTGCTATGGCTCTGTTCCTGATTTCTGTTCTGGACATTGACTATGGTTAAAAAGTAACATATCATGTGCCATTTTTGGAAGCAGTGTTAAGAGTGCTTATTAAAATAATTATAAGACATATACATTAGCTTAGTAAAAATACAAAATATGTTTAGAAATATGGATTTTGGTGAGATTGTAATAAAGGTACATTCTCCTAGAAAATGGAGTAAAAAAAATACAATCTTAAGGAATTGACTGTAAGACTGTATATTATGTGTTTACTTAATGTTTTCTGATTAATATGAAATGTAGATAGGACATTCTTAATAATTGCATTACACACACACATACATTTTTTTCTTACTAGTGTTGACAGTGGATGATAAGACATGGTGTATCTGTGTATGTGCACTTGACAGTCCTTAAAATTTACCCTTCTCATACTACTTTTAAGCATTTTAGTTTTAATTATTCAGGTAACACTTTACTTCTTGTGAAAAGTAGTAAGGCATAATATTCTTAGGGAGAGAAAAGAGCACCAGGAAAATGTTACTTTTAGTTGAAACAAAAGACATTGCAAAAATTGTTTATTGATAAAAATATGATATATAAGACAAATTATCATGCCACTGCCAATTATTTGAGAGTAAATATAAGCACTTTTTTCAGAAAAACAAAACAGTGCAATAATACAAAGTTATTAAGATTTGAGAATTTCAAATATTCCTTTTCAGCCTTTACTGCAGTCAGTTTTAACTGAAAACCTCAGGTCTCTATTGAAAGAAATATCATTAATATTTCAGATTATAATAGAAGACAAGTGAATGTCTTGAACATATTTTTTGACATTTACAAAGTTGTGTGCCAATTCTTTATAAATCATTAACCCTGTTCATACCCCTTATGAGTTTTTGATTCATATCTATTGTTTGTATTCAAATTAATGTTACCTTCTCTGTTTTCCTCACTTCTTAAGTCCTACTTTACATGTACTTTTTATCCCTGGTTTAGCTGACAGGGTTTAAGGTTGAAATGGCATAGGGATTTTTCTTGTGAATTCTATGCACTATTTTAAAATGTATTAGTCCTATTTTACATGCCCTTTAACAGTATGGAATAATACTTTATATCACCTTCTCAGAATTTTCATGTTTTTTGAGTTTTTGCTGATATTGAACAATGCCTCAATAACAAATGTTTTACCAATCATCTCTAAGTGCTCTATGCTCTGAGTTCACATACTTGATATATTCTCTGCCATGTTCAAAATGCCTTCAAAGTTCATATCCATAGATTATAAGGTAGGACACATTGATGAGGAAATGAAATGAAAAGGTGAAGCTTAATCTTGGCAAAAAATCAGACATTTAAACTTAAAGGTAGGCGATTCCCTGTAATGAACAAAACAGCTGTTTTACTCCCTGATACAAGCTCAAGAATATCCATTCTGCATTTTATGAAGGTAAAATTCTAGAACATCAAGGCAAATAAAACCGTACCGAGAAGCTTTTGACTGGAATTGCTGAGTTCTGCCATTTCTTTAATAAACTGAAACCTGTATTATCTATCCAGTCATTCTTTAACTTAGACATTTTAATGGAAATTAGCTTTCTTTAGTAAATTATGGGAGTACTTCTGAACTCTTAAGAAAGGCAGGCAGATTGCCCTGGCACATGACGGCATACGGACCTTTTCAAAGCCCTGGAAACTGAAGGAAGGTTTCTCAATGCAGCCACACTTTTGGAGAAGATAGCTGAAGCTTTTGCCTGCAGAGCACTAGCTAGGACTTGGGCTGAGGTGGGCAGAGCTCAGATTGGAATGAGGCCTGCCGAAAACCCTGGTGGAGAGGCATGGCTACAAAGCCAGAGAACCCTTGGGAACTGTCAGTTTCCATGAGAGAGGTCCAGAGTCCACAGACAGGGAAAGAATGTGAGATAACATCCTACATAAACTAGGGAGCTCCGTATGGATCTCTCTCTCGTACCCATGGACAGAGGAGACAGGAGTACATGTGAGAGAAATGTGAACTAAGGTATGCCATTCGCCAGTCTTTATGCCGCAATAGCGGTGAAGCAAATTAGCAGTCTGAAGTCTCAGCAAGTAAGAATTTGCTGAGAAAACTGAGAGGTGGAGTCTAAGAAAGAGACTTTTGCCACAAGACAGCCTAAGAAAGCTGGTAGAAAAGGCATGACATAGAACCTACTGAGAGAAATTTCATGAAAACAGGACACTAAAGACATCTGTTCAATGGCCTGAGGGTGCCAGGTGAGTAAGTGATGTGCCAGGAGGCAAGCAGATTTTGGAGGCCACAGAGAGGACCTCGAAAATAAGGCAAAAGGGTATTCCCTATCTCTTGAGGTTGTTCTAGGCCTCGAGACATGCATGGGCTGAGGAGACTATTGACATGACAGTCTCTGCTGATTGGGGAAGCTGATCCCAGGCTGAGTGGTGAGGCCATTAGGCTGCAGGAAACATCAGACAGCAACAAAGCTAGGCCCAGAAGAAGCCTATGCAAGCTGAAGACAGGACTGACTGCCGTGACTACCAGAGCAAGACTGCTAAAATTAAGTTTCATTCACAGACCTTCACTAGAGAATATTAATATCCTTCAAGAGGGTTAAAAAGGATTGGTTAGGTGTTTTTAGTATTAATGCTTTATAGATATTAAGTCATAGGTATTAGGTATGGTAGATTATAGATTATAGGTATTTTATAGGGTTTGTTAAGTATTAATTAGTATAGGTGTTTTTAAATAAAAGTTTTCTGTGACAAGATGTAGATACCTACTTCCACCATATGGAAATACTTCCAGATGTCCCTCTGAAAATGCACTAATCAATTTTGATCATGATACATATAGAATTTTGCATGTCCCCACTGGCCCAAGATCCGTGAATCTTTTAATGATGTTCTAAAAATCCTTGTATTGTATATTCAGGAATGACATACTTCAAATGTGACTAGGTTTCTTGGGGTAAAGACTGAATTAATTTAGTTAGAATTAGTTTAGGTGAGTAAAACAAAGTCAAAATAAAAAAGGTAGAAAAAAGAAAAATAAAGAGATATAAATAAAAACAACTCACATTTCAGAGAATAAATTTAGCAGATATTGGGGGATGAATTCAAATCTGATCTAGAATTATTTTACCCCTTTTAAAATTATTGTTTATTTTTAGAACACTATTCTGGGTCATGGGGTTACTCTTGAGTATGGTTGTTAAATTCAGTGGCACTCATTGGAGGAATTTTTTTTTTTTTTGCCAGCAGGAAGCAATTCAAATGTTTGTTTGGATTTATTATTATTTTTGAGAGAGAGAGAGAGAGAACATGAAACTAGGTTGGTAGGGATATAGGACGAATCTGGGAGAAGTTGGGGGAGGGGAAAACATAAACAAACTATCTTAAAAGAAAAATATATCCTAAACCCTAAAAAATAATGTAAATTTTTAGTATAATAAAAACTATACTATTCTTTAAGGAAATAAATGGATAATTGCATAATATTTATACAGAAAAATTTCCAAAATACAATTAAACTTCTTGTTTCTCACTTTTCTCACTTTTTAAAATAACTTCAAAATTAATGATAAATTTGGTAAAGTTATAAAAAAATTACCAAGTTTTATGCAAAGAATTATTGAAAATGTAAGAATTATAACACTATTATACCCTACACCCTTCTCACTAATATAGTGACCCTTTTCACATTTTGCTAATCCTTTAAAGCTTTTTATGAGTGTTTGTCAAATTAAGAACTATTCTTAGGAAAAACACATAATCTCAGCATATGATAAATTATAAGTAAATAGATTTTCAAATTATTTTCATGTTTTGCTGTGATTAATGTTGCTAAAGTCAATGAAGACGCCAAGGAAGGAAGCAATAATATTTCTACCCAATTGTTTGTTATGCCTACGGATCGCAATCACGACCCACATGGCAAGATTTCCGTAGGGGTGCAATAGTGGCACTGTTATATCAGTATTGACCAACAATTGTCTAGTTGACTTAAGGTCTGCTTCATAAGAGGAAAACTGAACCTGGTACTTGAATCCTGGTCAACTAGTCAAATATCCAAGGCTACTGATACTGTGGATCATATAGAATAACTTAGCAACCATTATTTTATTAAGCCAAATAGAACAGGCATAAAAAGGGAGAATTAACAAAAAAGTCAGCTCATTTGAAAATTTTATAATGAAACATATTATTTTGCTTTTTAAAGTTTTGGTTACATGATTATGGAATGCTAGGAAGTTACCATGACTTTGTTAGTGACTAAACATGAGTCTCATTGTTTATTAAATGAAGGGCAAATTGATTTCTTTTTCCATAAAATAGGTTACTTAATTTAACTATTTTTTTTTAATTTTACATTTAATTAGGGGAAAGAACAGCAATTGAAACAGTTAACTTGAATACATGCATATCGATTATTCTACAGCACCTAATTAATAAGAAAAATTTCAAAGTACTTTGATCTAAGGAAAGAGCTAATGTTATAGTTTGGAACCAAAAATAAAAACACCAAAGTATCTCATGCACACTGCTTATTTCTCAGTAAACATTATAAGTATACATTTGTGACTATTTTTAACATGTATAACATGTTTTGATCTTTAAGTATGTGTAGAACACTCAAAACTTGAAGTTAAACATGAAGCAGCTATTTCCTGGGAGAAATTCTTTTCAGTTTTTCTACATGCATCATTTATAGTCAGAAAAGTAAGATCAGCATGCTTTGAAAGGGCTCATCATAACATGTCAAGGCAGTAGGTAACAAATCAATGGCTGCTTAAATGATTGTTTTTCCCTGAAGGAAAATGTATTTTGGTTTGGAGAACTAACTTTATTATGCTTCAGTAGATGCTGAGTGAAAAACACTATTTCCATCATTAATGTGTTTATAAAAGCTTTCTGTTATCTGCACAGAAAAGTCATTTGGTGGAGTTTTTTCCTTGTGATATATTGTATCTAAGCAAAAGCTAATGCACTCAGGCACTTTCTAAGACTTTCCTGTTTTTAACAAAAAAAAAATAAAGAGAAAATATCTAATTATATCACTGATTATTATGTAGTGATTTATATATTAATGAACAAATAAGGAGGAATGAATTTTTTGAGCTTTGAGCACTGATTCCTTCAATAAATACTTCTTCACAGTGGAAAAAGAGAAATTTCAGTATGAGGATCCTTTCACCATGAGTCTCATTGCTCTATTTGGGGATGTTCAAGCTCTGCTCAGTTTTCCTTAACTTTATAATTTCCTTCTTATTGGCTATTTCTTCAGAAGTTTTTCCATGAAAAGTACAAATATTGATGTTGTCTGAACTAGTTTGACAACCATGTTTATTCATGTGATAGAGAAAATAAACTCTAACATTAGTTTTAGCATATGAATAGTGTAAATGTATAAATATACCTAAGGATATTTTCAGTTACTTATACACAATTTAACTATATAATCCCTAAAATATATATGCATGTATGAATGTATGTGTGTATATATGTATGTTATGTATATGGGTGTATGCATACAAATATTAATCCACATATCTTTATGATAAAAGTCCTAGAGTTTAGGATTGAGAGAAACATACCTCAACATAAGCAGGATATATATATGTCTAACATACAGCCAATATCATCTGAAATGAGAAAAATGTAGAATAAATCTCATTAGAGGCAGCAATGTGACAGGCCTGTCCACTAGTCCCACTTATTCTCAATACAATGCTCAAAATACTACCTTAAGCAATAAAACAAGAGAATATTGCATGTATACAATGAAAAAAGAAGGCAAATTATCCCTATTTTAGATGATATAATACATATAAGAAGTGGTGATATTGTGGAGCACAGGCAACACTCCTCCATTGTTGGTGGGATTACAAACTTGTACAAACACTTTGGAAATCAATTTGGCTGTTTCTCAGACAAGTGGAAACACTTCTACTGCAAGACCCAGCTATAATACTCCTGGTCATATACCCAAAAGATGCTGCATCATATCAAAAGACACTTGGTCAACCATGTTCATAGAAGATTTATTTTTAATAGACAGAAGCTGGAAAGAACCTAGATGCTGTTTATCCTTTGAAGAATGGATAAAGAAAATGTAGTACATTTACATAATAAAATATTACACAGCTATTAAAAGCAAGAACATCATGAAATTTGGAACTTGAAAATATCATACTGAATGAGGTAACCCAAACCTAGAAACACAGCATAGCATGAACTCACTTACAGTTGGATATTAGCCATAAACTTCAGTCTCATAGTTAAATTTTGAGTTGTTTAGGAATCAAGAGGGTGTTCTGGATCTAAGAAGATATTTTTAAAATTGTGAGGCAAGTTAGTATGAAAGCTGAGTTAGATATAGAACTTTAAACTCATGGAGATGGTTAGATAGTAGAATGTTAAAGTCAGGTGCCAAATACATATGGACTGGACATTGGGAATGTATGCTAAGCCATATAACTCACATAATTGTGGCCTATTTATTTCTGTTGTTTTGTGTTGTATTTATAGTCATAAGAAAAAGAACCATTTGTTGGACTGAATGGGAGAGCTGTTGGGGGGAAAAAGAAATACCTTGAACTAAAAAAAAAATAGGGAAGAGGATGGGGATTTGAGGGGGAGGAGGGTGGAAGGGTGGGACTGGAGGGGGCTTAGGGAGGGGACTGTGATTGAGATGTAACTTGAAGAAATAAAAAAATAAATTATTAAAAAAAAAGTTCAGGATAACCACACTGCAATCCACAGACCCAAAACAACTAAGTAACAAGGAGGGCCCAAAGGATGATCCTTAATCTCAGTAAGAAGGGAAAATAAAATAGACATTTGTGGTTGATGGAGGGAAGGAACTGTGTGAGAGAGGTCATGAGGAAGGAAGAAGGGAGCAAGAGTAGGGAGAGCTGAGGAGATAGGGCCTGGAGAGAGAATGGAAATTGGCGTGGGGGAGCATTTTTGGTACTTCAAAGAGACCAGTGATAGGGGAGGCTCCAGGAAGTCTATCAGGGTGACCCTAGCTGAGACTCCTAGAAGGAAAGGATTTGGAGTCTAAAGTGGACACCTTCTCTAGCCAGGTAGGACTTCCAGTAGAGAGATAAGGACACCAACTCACCTACAAAATCTTTGACCCAAAATTTGTCCTTCCTACAGGATGTACAGAGACAAAGATGGAGCAGGGATTGAGGGAATGGTCAACCAAAGACCGGCCCAACTTGAGACCTGTCTCGTGGGAAGGAACCAGTTCCCGACACTATTAGTGTTACTCTGCTAAGCTGCAAATAGGAGTCTAGGATAACTGTCCTCTGAGAGCTTCACCCAGACCTATGCAGGCCCTGTGCTTGTGCTTCAGCTTCTGTGAGCTCATGAGTCTTCCTCAGCTGACTTAATGAAACTGGTTCTACAGCTTTAGTCCATCCCCTCTGGCTGATACACTCTTTCTGCTCCCTGTTCTGCAGGATTCCCTTAACTCTGAGTTGGGGCTTTAGACACAGACATCTCACTCTGCATAATATCAGATCATGGGTCTCTGTATTTGTTCCTATCGCTACTAAAGGAAACTTCTCTTATGATACCTGAATAAAGGGCTGATATATGAGTACAGTGAGTTATTTTATCATTACTATATTTTGGACTAGTGGTACTTGGTTTTACCCTATATCTCTGGGCTATCTAGTTTTTGATTGTTGGTCACACAAGCAATGTTAGGTAAGAGATTCAACTTATAGAGTGGCCCTTAAGTCAAATCAGTCATTTGTTGACTACTCCCTCAAGCCTTGTGTTAACCACTGTAATACCATAAACTTTCAAACTGACCACCATTTTAGATCAAAAGTTTTGTGGCTGAGTTGGTGCTTACCTTTTTTCTTTTGACAACATGCAGAATACCTTCCTGTAATAAATATTCTAGAACATAGGTGTAAAGGCGCTATGGGTGCACCAGGTTGACTTCTGCATATTCTACGAGCTTTGTCAGTGTTGTCTTCAACAATGGAAATTGCAGTCAGTTTGTGTAGAGGAAAGAACATATAGTTTTGTCAAAAGTCTGAATTGTTTGTGTATTTCAATGGGACACCTTTGTCCAACTACTCAATTAGATATAATCTATCAAAGAGCCCTTAGTTTTTGTATTTCCTTCCTGTATTCCTTCCATTGCCTCTTCTTTTCCTCTCCCTCCTCACTTGGCCCTCTCACTCCAGTATCTACTTCATTCATTTGTAATTATTCTATTATTTTATTCTTAGGGAGAAATATCTGCAACCCCTCTAAGTCCCTTATTCAATACCTAACCTTTGAGGTTATATACATTGTATCTTTAGCTTGATGATTTAACAGTTAATAATATATAAATATATATATAAGAATATATATAAATATATATATAAGAATACATGTCAAAACTCTAAGACCAATGCTCAATAAATGGGATCTCATGCAACTGAAAAGCTTCTCTAAGGCAAAGGACACTGTCATTTAAACAAAATGGCAGCCTATATATTGGGAAAATATATTTAGCAACCACATCTGAAAGAGGGCTAATTTCCAAGATTTGTAAAGAACTCAAGAAATAAAACACCAAAAAACCAAATAATCCAATGAAAAACAGGGGTAAAGAGCTAAATGGAGAATTCACAAAAGAAGAATCTCTAATGGCTGATAGACACTTGAAGAAATGCTCAACATCCTTAATCATGAGAGAAATGCACCTAAAGATTACCCTGAGATTCCATCTCACACCTGCCAGAGTGGCTAAGATCAAAAACTCAAATGATAGCACATGCTGGCAAGGTTGTAGAGAAAGGGGAATACTCCCACATTTCTGGTGGGAGTGCAAATTTTTACAGCCTATGTGGAAGTCAGTCTGGCAATATTTTAGAAAACTTAGAATAGCTCTACCTCAAGACCCAACCATACTACTCCTGGGTATATATCCAAACAATTCCTTACCAAACCACAAGGACATCTCCTCAACTATGTTCATAGCAGCCTTATTTGAAATAGCTAGAAACTAGAAACAACCCAGATCTCCTTCAACTGAAGAATGGATAAAAAGCTGTGGTATATTTATACAATGGGATACTACTCAGATATCAGAAACAAGGAAATCATGCAATTATTATCTTACTCAGGATAATTGTTTTTACTAGTTTCATCTATTTGTGGGTGAATTTCATTTTATTGTTTTGTTGATATCTTGTGTTTTGGGAGTTTTACGTATTATATATATATATTGCATTTGGTAAAAACCTGAATTCTATTATGTAAGCTGATTCTTTTTCCAAATGACAAGGTTTTCATTTTCATTTTCATGAGGTTATTTGTTAATTGTTGACCTTAGTGTCTGTACCTACACTTTTCTGTTCAGAAAGTCATCTCCTGTGCTAAATAGCTCAATTCTCTCTGTTTTTTTCTTCTATTAATATCACTGTGTCTGGTTTTATGGAGAGATCCTGGATTCATTTGGTCTTGGTTGTTGTGCAGGGTAATAAGTGTGGATCTATTTGTATTGTTCTCCATGCAGAGACCTAGTTTGATTATCACCATTTATTGATGATGCTGCCATTTTATCCAGTGAGTGTTTCTGGCATTTCTGTCAAAACCTAGCCATACATAGGTGTTTAGATTTAGGTCTGGGTCTTCAATTATATTTATTGAACATGTTTTATTATTATGCCAATACCATGCTATTTTTATTATTCTACATCTGTGGTGCAACTTGAAATTGTGGATGATAATAACTTCAACAGTGATTTTATTATTCATGATTGTGTTAGCAATCCTGGGTCTGTAGTTTCCCAATGAAGCTTAAAATTCTCCTTTCAATATCTGTGATGAATAGTTCTGAAATTTTGATAGGGGTGGAATTGGATCTGTAGGTTGTATTTAGTAGGCTAGCCATTTTTACTATGTTAATCTTACCAGTCTAGGAGCATGGGAGTTCTTTTCATCTTCTGATATATTCATCTTCAATTTCTTTCTTCAGTAACTTAAAGTTTTTATTATATAAATTTTTCACATACTTAGTTAGAGTTACCCCAAGATATTTGATGTTATTTAAGACCATTATGAATGGTGGTGTTTCCTTGATTTCTTTCTCAATATGTTTGCCATTTGAATATAGGAGGGCTATAATTGTTGTAATAATTATGCCACACAAAAGATCTGGTATAAAAAGGTTAATTTAAGGGATAAATAGAGGGGTTTGGGCTTGGAGGAGAGGTAGCTACAGACAATTGGACATGTAGACAGGCAGACAGATGGGGCAGAGCAATGAGTGCAAAGAAGTAAAGAAATGGAAAGAGTAGAGAACAAGAGAAAAACAAGGGATGCTAAAGACAGAGAGAGATAGAGAGAGAAAATGTCAGTGGTGAGAGAAAAGTGAGTTACATAGAGATAGAGAGTGGGAAACAGAGAGACTGTTATGACTTGGGTCTTTATATCCAGCACACATCTGGCACCAGTTGTTACAAGTGATGACAAGTGATGACTTAAGACATTGTCAGGACCCCAAGTGTAGACTACTGAGATCACTTGTAAACTTAACACTACTGCTTTAGGGGAGTTAATTTTTTATCAAGATACTTTTCCAAAAGTACTTATCAGCTATAAGATTTCCTTGATGGAATTTTTACAGTCACTTATACATACTGTCCTGCCATCTGCAAATAGATACTTTAAATTCTTCCTTTTTAATTCATATCCTGTTCGGTGTCTTTGGTTGTTTTATTGCTATATCTATTTTTTTCAAATTACATTTCTTTTTTTATTAATAAATTTATTTATTTGTTGCTTCAGGTTACATCTCCATCATATTGTCCTCTTTCTCCCCTTCCCAGCCCCACCCTCCCATCCTCCACCCCCTAACCCTTCCATCTTGCTCCTCTGGAGTGGAGTGGCCCTACATAACAGTCCCTCGCCCCAGTTCAGAAAGTCATATGAGGGCCAGGAGCCTCTTCATACACTGGGGGCCTACAAGGCAGTACCACCAGTGAAAAGTGTCTCATTGCTAGGGTGGGAAAACTAAAAAACAGACCAACAAACAAACAAAAAAGTCTTTGTCCATGTTCCCTTTGATGTGTTGGTTGTAGTACAGATATCCTGTACTATATAGCTAAAATCCTACTATAAGTGAATAGATGCCATGTGCATCCTTCTGAGTCTGGCTTAGCTCATTCAGGATGAGCTTCTCTAGTTCCATCCATTTGGCTGCAAATTGCATAATTTCATTGTTTCTGATAGCTGAGTAGCATTCCATTGTGTAGATGTACCACAGTTTTTAAATCCATTCTTCAGTTGAGGGACATCTGGTTTGTTTCCAGTTTCTAGCTATTACAAATAAGGCTGCTATGAACATAGATGAGGAGACTTCCTTATGATTCTGTGAGGAGTCATTTGGATGTATACCCAGAAGTGGTATGGCTGGGTCCTGAGGCAAATCTATTCCAAGATTTCTAAGATATCGCCATACTGACCTCCATAGTGGTTGCACAAGCCTGCACTCCCACCAGCAATGGAGGAGGGTTCCGCTTTCTCCACACCTCGCCAGCATGTGCTGTCATTTGACTTTTTGATCTTATCCATTCTGACAGGTGTGAGTTGGAATCTCAGAGTCGTCTTGAATTGCATTTCTCTGATGATTAAGGATGTTGAGCATTTCTTCAAGTGTCTCGGCCATTAGGGATTCCTCCTTTGTGAATTCTCTATTTAGCTCCGTTCCCCATTTTTTGATTGGATTATTTGGTTTCTTGGCATTTAATTTCTTGAGTTCTTTGTAAATTTTGGATATTAGCCCTCTGTCAGATGTGGGGTTGGTGAAGATTTTCTCCCAGTCTGTAGGCTGCCGTTTTGTTTGAATGACAGTGTCTTTTGCCATACAGAAGCTTTTCAGTTTCATGAGTTCCCATTTATTGATTGTTGATCTCAGGTCCTGAGCTGTAGGTGTTCTGTTCAGGAAGTTGTCACCTGTCCCAATGATTTAGAGGGTTTTTCCCACTTTTTCTTCTACTAGATTTAGTGTGACCGCCCTTATGTTAAGGTCTTTGATCCACTTGGATTTAAGTTTTGTACAAGGTGATAAGTATGGGTCTAATTTCATTCTTTTGCAGTTGGACATCCAGTTGGACCAGCACCATTTGTTGAGGATGCTGTCCTTCTTCCATTGTGTGGTTTTTGGCTTCTTTGTCAAAGATTAGTTGGCCATAGGTGTGTGGGTACATTTCTGGGTCTTCATTTCGATTCCATTCATCCACTGGTCTGTTTCTATACCAATACCATGCTGTTTTTACAACTATTGCTCTGTAGTACAGCTTGAAATCTGGGATGGTGATACCTCCAGATGTTTTTTTATTGTACAGTATTGATTTAGCTATTCTGGGTTTTTTGTTTTTCCATATGAAATTGAGAATAGCTCTTTCCAGGTCTATAAAGAATTGTTTTGGTATTTTGATAGGAATTGCATTAAATCTATATATTGCTTTTGGTAGGACGGCCATTTTTATTATGTTGATCCTACCTATCCATGAGCATGGGAGATCTTTCCATCTTCTAAAGGCCTCTTCCATTTCTTTCTTCAAGGGCTTGAAGTTCTTCTTGTACAGGTCCTTTACTTGCTTGGTTAGAGTTACCCCCAGGTATTTTATATTGTTTGTGGCTATTGTGAAGGGGGTTGTTTCCCTTATTTCTTTCTCAGCCCATTTGTTTTTTGTATATAGAAGGGCTTCTGATTTTTTTTAGTTAATTTTGTATCCAGACACCTTGCTGAAGGTGTTTATCAACTGTAAGAGTTCTCTGGTGGAATTTTTGGGGTCATTTATGTATGCTATCATATTGTCTGCAAATAGGGTTAATTTGACTTCTTCATTTCCAATTTGTATCCCCTTGATCTCTTTTACTTGTTTTATTGCTTTAGCAAGAACTTCAAGTACTATATTGAAGAGATATGGTGAAAGTGGGCATTCTTGTCTTGTTCCTGAGTTTAGAGGAAATGCTTCAAGTTTCTCTTTAATTTGATGTTGGCCACTTGCTTGCTGTATATTGCTTTTATTATTTCTCAGTACGGTCCTTGTATGCCCGTTCTCTCCAGAACTTTTATCATGAAGGGGTTTTGGATTTTATTGCTATATCTAAAACTTCAACTATCATATTGAATAAAATGGAGAGAGGGGACAATTTTTTTCTTGTTCCCGAGTTTAGTAAAATTGCTTTGAGTTTCTTTCCATTTAAGTTGATGTTGGCAACAGACTTTCTCTTAACTGTGTTTGTTATGTTCAAGTGTGCCCTTTGTATCATTACTTTCTTCAAGAATTGTATTATGAGTTGATCATGTGTGTTTTGTCTTTCAGTTTATTATTTTTGTTTTGTTTTTTTAATAATTTATTTTTTTTCTTCAAGTTACATCTGAAACACATTCCCCTCCCTACTCCCCCTTCCAGTCCCACCCTCCCACCTTCAACCCCCCATTCTCTTCCCTCTTTTTTTTTAAGTTTAAGATATATTTTATTTTCCCCAACAGTTCCCCTTTTCAGTCTAACAAATGGTTCTTTCTCTTATAATAATAGATACAATACAAAACAACAGAGGTAATTAGACCACAGTTATGAGGGTTATATGGCTTAGTGTATATTCCCAATGTCCAGTCCATATTTATTTGGTACCTGACTTTAACTTTCTACTATCTATCCATCTCCATGAGTTTAAAGTTCTATATCTAACTCAACATTCATACTAACTTGCAACACAATTTTAAAAGCATCATCCTAGATCTATAACACTCTCTTGACTCCTAAACAACTCAAAGTTTAATTATGAGACTCTTGCTATTTATTCTTCAACCACCTCAGAGACCTGAGAGGGATAAATATATCTGATTTCAGTTTATTTTTATTGTGGGTTATGTTTATTGATGTACGAACGTTGACCCATACCTGCATCTTTGGATATAACCTACTTGATCATAGTGGATAATCCTTTAATATGGTCTTGGACTTGATTTGTTTGTATTTTATTGCAAAATTTTCATGTATGTTATTAGGGAATACTGGTCCATAATTTTTTTTGATACACAAACCACGTAGAGATACCATTTCTTTATTGTATCTCTACGTGGTTTGTGAATCAAAGCAACTGTGTCCTAATAAAACAAATTTGACAAAGTTCCTTCTGGTTGTGCTTTGTGTAATAATTTGAGGAACATTGCCATTAACTCTCTTTTGATACTTGGTTAGAATTTTACTCTATAAGTTTCTGGTCCTGAGTTTTTTGAAAGGGGTATGCATTGAGAAATTTATTCATTTCTTTTAGATTTTCTAATTTGATTGCATATAGGTTTTTAAAGTGTGTGTTTATAAAACTCTTCATTTTCTCACTGCCTGCCTATAGTTCCCATTTTCATTTCTAATTTTGTTAATTTAGATACACTTTCTCTCCATTTAGTTACTTAGTATAGGATTTTGTCAATAATATTGATTCTATCAAAGAACAAACATTTTTTTTCATTGTTTCTTCATATTGTTGTTTCTATTTTACTGATTTTAGACCTAAGTATGATTATTCTTGCCATCTTGTTTTTGGGTGTGATTTATTTTTTGAGATTGTTGTTCTAGAGTTTTCAGGTGGGCTGGTAAGTTACTAGTATAAGATCTTTCCACTATAATCTGGTTTGTGTATCAAACCACATTTTCTTTTCATTACATAAAATAGTTGATATATTTAAATGTGTTTTAATCATATTTATTCCTTCCAAATTTGTCTAGGTCCTCTCGTCCTTACTACCCATGCAACTTTAAGTCTTTCATAAAAACTAAACCAAAACCCCAATAAAATTAAAATACACTGGAAACCTCAAAAACAATATTAAATATCATCCCCTAAAAAACAAAACTAAAAAAAGAAAGACCCAAACTACACCCTCCAAAAAACCCAATAGACAACAAAATATAGCCAAAGAAAACAAACATATAAACCAACTGAACAAAACAGCTGTTTAGTCCATTATTTGTTTATAAATTACTGATGGAATGATTGATGTACCCTTTGTCATTCAATTAGCAAAAACTGATTTTCCCTCTCCCAATAGGTATAAATGACAAAATGAGAGTTTTATTGTTAACCTTTACCACAGAGGCTAGATGTGGTGGTTTGAATAAAATTGTCACTCACAAGCCCATAGGCAGTGACACTATTACGAGGAGTGGTCTTTTGAAGTAGCTATGGCTTTGTGGTGTGAGGTGCGTCATTAGGGAGTGGTCTTTCAGGTCTCAGAAACTCAAGCCAGGCCTAGAGGCTCAGTTTTCCTCCCTCATGCTTGAATATCTGGATTTAGAACTTTCACATCCATCTCCAGTACCATGTCTGCCTGCATCCTGCCATACTTCCCACCATGATTATGTGGATTAACCTTCTGAAACTTTATGCCAGCCCCAATTAAATGTTTTCTTTATAAGCATTGCCATGACTCTTGTCTCTTCAAAGCCATAGAACCCAAATTAAGACACTTGATTTACATTTACTGATTCATTAATTCATTCAAAAACTGTAATTAAATAGAATAAAATGGGGCAAAATGAAAACTATCACATAGAAGTTGGAAAAGACAGACCAACTGAAGAAAAGGGACCCAAGAGCATACACAAGAGCCAGAGACCCACTCGCTTACATGTAGAATACCTTTCTGTACCAAACATACTAGCACATAGGGATGAAGACTCTATAGAAGCACCATCTGAATGGTCCTACATTCAATGAGTTGTATAGATGTTGTTTCCATCAATGGGGAATTGTTATTTTGTGGAAAACAGCCTATAGTCTTGGCAACAACCTGGGTTATTTGGGGATTCCTGCTGGTCCCCACAAGTAGATATAACACAAACCCAGCACTGGAATTCCTTTTGTCAGAGGAAGATCATCATTGGGTTCACATACAGAGTAGAGACAAGGAATGCTGGACAGAAAATACACTGTGACACAATGAAGATGGAGATAGGCAGGAATAGGACATCTAGTCAGGTGGTCAGCTGCAGAACTGGGGATGAGACTGGGGACTGGATTTGAAGGAGAGGAAGGAAAGTGAAGATTTGCTCTTAGCCTAAGTACTTGGTAGAAAAAGCCTGAGGGCTCCCATGGAATGCAAGGTAGAATTAGAGGCTGGGATAAAGGGTGAGTTGGAGGAAGGCAGGCTTGTGGTATATATCTGTGTGATCCATTGGGGATATGGACAGTGGGAAGGGGGAGATTATAGCAGATGGTATGCTAAAGAGATTGTGGCCAGATTGTGGCATTGAATTGGTAGGAAAGAAGGAGAGGTGAATATTTTCAGTTATCCTGCCTGCTTCCCTGACTGGAGAGGCCTGAGGAATCCCTGGGAATGTCTTCTAGATTTGAGGACTGGGATAAAGTGATGAGTTGGTGGAAGGAAGTTTTGAGGGGAGGATATGAGTGATACACTGGAGACAGAGCCAGAAAGTCTCCTACAGAGTTAGACATGAGCCTGGGGAATTGGAATTGGATGAGAGGACGAAGAGGTGATCTACAGTTAGAGTATCTTTCTTTCTTTCTTTCTTTCTTTCTTTCTTTCTTTCTTTCTTTCTTTTTTCCTCTCTCTCTATTTCTCTCTCTCTCTCCTTTCTATTTATCTCTACTTTTGTCTTTCCTTGTATTCCTCCCTCCTCCATTCCTTTCTGGTTTGCTATATTAGAAACCAATTATTGAAAGTAATTGGATAATGGACTTGTCAATGTAATAAATTATTATGTAATAATAATAATTAGGTAATTGAACATAATCTGCAAGGATTCTGTTGTGTGTGAAAAAAGAATGCTGAGTTAAGTCATGAATTCACTGCCATCTATTATCAAGTTGCAGATGAAATGTGACCAGTCAACTTTGTGCTCTTGCCACATGCTTCCTTTACTTCCGTCACATCTCAGCATGATGAATTATATATCTTTGTAACTATAAGCAAAAGATAATCTATTTCCACTTTAGATGGCTTTTGTTATGGTATTTCATCATAAATACGGGAAAAGAACCAAGACACAAAACTAATACCACCAAGCAGAGGTACTGTTGCAATAAACATGAGAACATGATTTTTAGATCATAGAAGGGTTTTTCAGCAGTAATGTGAACAAAGTTTGGAATTTGGTGATAATAAAACTTTTGAGTTTTTCAAGCAGAATATTATGTACCATTGTATTGGGAACTTGGAAGAAAAACATGCTAAGAGAAATATGGTTGTGGATTCAT
The DNA here is from genome assembly GCA_907164525.1 of Lophiomys imhausi. Lineage (NCBI taxonomy): Eukaryota > Metazoa > Chordata > Mammalia > Rodentia > Muridae > Lophiomys > Lophiomys imhausi. Next base: position 14,080,822 of record CAJQZJ010009649.1, on the reverse strand, counting down.
GGCTTTAAAATATTGTGAAGGAAACAAGAATTCTACTAGTAATTGGGATATGAGCTATTTATTTGTGTGATATTTTGGCTTCACTCTGGCCAATTTATGAAACCCTGAGTGAAGCTTCATTTAAAGGTAATGGAATAATTTGTTTTATATGGAAATAAATGAACACAGGATAGGCTTCAGGACAGTACTCAGAAAGTAGTTGTAATTGTTAAAGAGATCTGTACTGCCAAAAATGAAATTGCTTAAAGGTACACTGTTATAATTAAGGTGTCTATAGTGCAAAAGTAGACCTTTGTGGGTGACATCTTTTAGAGATTCAAGTTCATTTAAAAAAAAAAGCCTAAGCAGAGAGGATTCCCTGTTTCTCCAAAGAACCTACATACAGTTTTTTCCCTTGTATCATTACACAGAAGTGGAAAATGCCATGATTCAAGGGTACCATGTTGACTATAGCTGGCAGCAGAATTGTGTACTGTTATTTTATTTGAAGATATCTTACAAAGAAGATTGATTGGGTTATGAATTTTGCTCTAGTATCTGAGAGCAACTGATTTTCAGCATGGCAAGGGAGTTTAGAGTCAGAAAGGAGTTCTTTTTTAAAAAATATTTATTGGGTCACTGGTCTGGAGAGGAGCTCTTGCTAGAGCAGATCTAGCCCAGGAGCGGATCAAGCCCACGGCTCTAGTCACAGATCAGAGGCCTGCCTGTCTGCCTGATATCCAGGTTGCACATGGACCTGTACATCCAAGAGGGAAAAACAGCCTCACCACATGAGCAAAAGTATGTGAGATTTTTTTTTCTGGAATTTCCAACATGGCAGCACAGTGTGCACTGTAGCTGAGAGGCAGATACCTAAACCAGTCAGAGCAAAGCAATTAGGAGCCAAGACTGACTGCAAACAGAGCCCGTGACTGTGTGTTCTCCACAAATACTGGGGTAGGTCGGTCACTCACCCTAGCACCCAAGCATCTGAATCAGTCAGCAACAGGCACACTGAGGCCAGCACCCATTGTGGGTGGAGCTCCCTGCCTGCACAGTCAGCATAGCTATGGAGCCAGAATGATGGTGTCAGTGAGAGGAGAACACAGGCCCAATCACAGCTCTACCTGCTTTTCTGAGGAGACCTGCCAGCTTCCAGGTCCTCCGAGGATAGCCCTCTCCCCACTCCAATTCCCTCTATATTGGTCCAATTGTGTCACAAGCAGTTGAGGAGAGGGGCAGCCACTCTCCTTTCAGAGAGCCAGTCTATTACAGGAATCTGCCCACCATCTGGAGGTAGACACCAGGATCTCAGGATCAGCCAAACCCATGGGGCAGGTAGTTTTCCTGAGCACCAAGGTCAACTGACAAAAGAAACAAACAGACAACACCAGGGCCAATCAGAAGACAAAAGTTCAGCGCAAGAACATGGTAAAAACAAACGAAAACAATAGGATGTCTCTTGATCCTAGCAATAATGCTGCAGACAACTCTGGACATCCTAACAGAATTGAAACAAAGGAAAATGACCTTAATCCTATGCTTATATTAATAATAGAAGGCCTAAGGAAGGAAATCAAATACCTCAGAGAGCAACAACAAAGTATTGCAAAGGAGGTGATGGAAATGAATAAAGCACTTAAAGAAATGAAAGATTTGAAAAGAGAATTTGAAGCAATGAAGAAAATCCAATCAGAGACATCCATAGAACTGGAAAACCTTAAGAAAAGAATAGGAACTACAGACACTAGCATCACCAACAGAATACAAAAGATGGAAGAAAGAATTTCAGGCTCAGAGGATAAAATTGAAGAAACTGATACATCTGTCAAAGAAAATGTAAAATCTAAAAATTCCCTGACACAAAACCTTCAGGAAATCAAGGACACAACGAAAAGACAAAATCTCAGAATAATAGAAGTAGAAGAAACAGAAGAGTCCCACCTCCAAGGATCAGAAAATATCTTCAACAAAATCATTGAAGAGCATTTCCCAAATCTAAAATAAGAGATGTCTATAACTGTACAAGAAGCTTACCGAACTCCAAATAGATTAGACCAGAAAAGAAAATTTTCCCGCCACATAATAATCAAAACACTAAATGTACAGAACAAAGAAAGAATATTAAAAGCTGATAGGGAAAAGGTTCAAGAAACATATAATGGCAAACCTATCAGAATCACACCTTACTTTTCTTCAGTGACTCTAAATCCAGAAGGACCTGGACAGATGTCTTACAGACCCTAAAAATCCACAAATGCCAGGCCAGACTATTTCCTGCAAAATTGTCAATCAACATAGATGGAGGAAACAAGGTATTCCATGACAAAGCTAAATTCAAACATTATCTATACACAAGTCCAGCTCTACAGAAAATGTTGGAAGGAAAACTCCAACCCAAAGAGGATAACTATACACAAGAAAGCACAGGAAACTAATAGCATGCCTGCAGCAAAACCAAAAGAAGAGAAGCTCACTCACACACTATTTCCACCAACATCAAGATGGCAGGAAGTAACAATCACTGGTCATTAATATCTCTCAACATCAATGAACTCAATTCCCCAATAAAAAGGCACAGGCTAGCAGAATGAATGCGATAACAGAATCCCACATTCTGATACTTACAAGAAACAAACCTCAGCAAATCTTTACTTGGAGGCATTGTCTCCAAGTAAAGGCTGGAAAAAGATATACCAAGCAAATGGACCCAAGAAAAAAGCAGGTGTGGCAATTCTAGTATGCAACAAATTGAACTTTCAACCAATATTAATCAAAAGAGATGGGGAAGGACACTACACACGCATCAAGGGAAAAATCCACCAAGATAAAATCTCAATACTGAACATCTATGCCCCAAATGTAAGACCACCCACATTCATTAAAGAAACACCACTGAAGCTCAAATCCCACATTGAACCTCACACATTAATAGTGGGAGACTTCAACACACCACTCTCACCACTGGACAGATCAACGATACAGAAACCAAACAGAGAAATAATGAACCTCACAGATGTTATGAATCAAATGGACCTAATTGATATCTACAGAACATTTCACCCCAAAACAAAGGAATACACTTTTTTCTCGGCACCTCACAGAACCTTCCTTCTCCAAAATCAACCATAAAGTCGGTCACAAAGCAAGCCTCAACAGATACAGAAAAATTGAAATTACCCTTTGTAACTTATCAGACCATCATGGAATAAAGCTGGACTTCAACAATAACAAAAACAACAAGAGTCTGCAAAAACATGGAAACATGGAAGGGTTATGAGGTAGAGGGTGGGAGGGCGGGGCTGGGAAGGGGGGAAAGAGGACAATATGATGAAGATGTAACCTGAAGCAACAAAGAAATAAATTTATTTATTAGAAAAAAAAACATGGAAACTGAACAACTCTCTCCTCAATGACTTCTGGGTCAGGGAAGAAATAAAAGTCTTCTTAGAACTCAATGAGAATGAAGTCTTCCAACCAAAAAAAGCCCAGGCCCAGATGGTTTCAGCACAGAATTCTACCAGACATTTAAGAAGACCTAACACCAATATTCTTCAAACTGTTCCACAACATAGAAACAGAAGGAATACTGCCAAACACATTCTATGAGGCCAGAGTTACCCTGATATCTAAACCTCACAAAGACCCAACAGAGAAAGAAAATTTCAGACCAATTTCCCTTATGAACATGGATGCAAGATACTTAATAAAATACTTGCAAACTGGATCCAAGATAACATCAAAAGTATCATACACCATGATCAAGTAGGCTTCATCCAAGGAATGCAGGGGTGGTTGAACATTAGAAAATCCATCAATGTAATCCACCACATAAACAAGCTGAAAGAAAAGAAGCACATGATTATCTCCTTGGATGCTGAAAATGTTTTGACAAAATACAGCACCCCTTCATGTTAAAAGTCTTAGAGAGATCAGGCATACAAGACCGTACTTAAAGTACTTAAACATAATAAAGGCAATTTACAACAAGCTAATAGCCAACATCAAACTAAATGTAGAGAAACTTAAAGCATTTCCTCTAAAATCAGGGACAAGACAAGGCTGCCCAATATCTCCATATCTTTTCAACATAGGACTTGAAGTTTTAGCTAGAGCAATAAGACAACTAAAGGAGATCAAGGGGAATACAAATTGGAAAGGAAGAAGTCAAAGTATCCGTATTTGCAGATGAAATGAGAGTATACATAAGTGACCCCAAAAAATCCACCAGAGAACCCCTACAGCTGATAAACTCCTTCATCAAGGTGGCCGGATACAAAATCAATTTAAAAAAAAATCAGTAGCCCTTCTTGCACAAAAGATAAATGGGCTGAGAAAGAAATAAGGGAATCAACACCCTTCACAATAGCCAGAAATAATATAAAATACCTGGGGGTAACTCTAACCAAGCAAGTGAAAGACCTGTATGATAAGAACTTCAAGTTCCTGAAGAAAGAATTTGAAGAAGATATCAGAAGAAGGAAAGATCTCGCTTATTCATGAATAGGTAGGATCAACATAATAAAAATGGCCATCTTACCGAAAGCAATATACAGATTCAATGTGATTCCTATCCAAATACCAACTCAATTTTTTACAGATCTGGAAAAAACAATTCTCAACTTCATATGGAATAAACAAAAGACCCAGAATAGTTAAATCAATCATGTACAATAACAGAACATCTGGAGGGCTCACCATCCCAGATTTCAAGCTCTACTACAGGGAAATAGTAATAAAAACAGCATGGTACTGGTATAGAAACAGACCAGTTCACCAATGGAATCGAATCGAAGACGCAGAAATAAACCCACACACCTACGGTCACTTAATTTTTGACAAAGAAGTCAAAAACACACAATGGAAAAAGGAAAGCATTTTCAATAAATAGTGCTGGTCTAACTGGATGTCAACATGCAGAAGAATGCTAATAGATCCATACTTATCACTCTGTAAAAAACTTAAGTCTAAGTGGATCAAGGACCTCAACATAAATCCAGACAAACTAACACTAATAGAATAGAAAGTGGGGAAAAGCCTTGAACTCATTGGCACTGGTAGCAACCTCCTGAATAGAAAACCAATAGCTCAGGCACTAAAACAAACAATCATTAAATGGGACCTTATAAAATTGAAAAGCTTCTGTAAGGCAAAGGACACTGTCCTTAGAACAAAACAGCAGCCTACAGACTGGGAAAGGATCTTCACCAACCCAACATCCAACAGAGGGCTAATATCCAAAATACATAAAGAACTGAAGAAATTAAACACCAAAAAAATCAAATAACCCCATCAATAAATGGGGTACAGAGCTAAACGGAGAATTCACAGAAGAAGAATCTCTAGAGGCTGAGAGGCATTAGAGGAAATGTTCAACATCTTGGTCATCAGGGAAATACAAGTTAAAACAACTCTGAGATTCCATCTCACACCTATCAGAATGGCTAAGATCAAAAACTCAAATGATAGCACATGTTGGCGAGGATGTGGAGAAAAAGGAACACTCCATCATTGCTGGTGGGACTGCAAACTAGTGCAACCACTTTGGAAATCAATCTGGAGATATCTTAGAAAATTGGGAATAATTCTACCTCAAGACCCAGCCATACCACTCTTGGGCATATATCCAAAAGATTCTAAACGAAACCACAAGGACATTGCCTCAACAATGTTCATAGAAGCTTTATTTGTAGTAGCCAGAAACTGGAAGCAACCAAGATGTCCTTCAACTGAAGAATGGATAAAAAAAAATGTGGTACATTTACACAATGGAATACTACATAGCTTTCAGAAATGAAGAAATCATGCAATTTGAAACCAAATGGATGGAGCTAGTAAAGCTCATGCTAAGTGAGCTGATGCAGTCCCAGTAAGATAAACATTGTATGTATATCCTTATAAATGGATATTAACCATACATTACAGGATAACTATCCTACAACCCACACACCCAAATAGATAGGAACCTAGCATATCTATCCTAGGAAAAATTTTATCCACCAGTGAGTCATGGTATCTGCTGCAGGTTAGTGGAACACCATACCCTAGATGGTGTGCCTCATAAAGCTCCAGTACAAGTGGAAGCTCTTGGCCCTCACATTACGCAAGATCTGAGAGAGTATGATATGTGAGGGCCTACCTCATCTGAGGAGAAGGAGAGTACCAAGTAGAGGAACAAAGAGGGAGGGAGAGAGGGAGGGAGGGAAGGAAGGAGGGAAGGAGGGTGGAAGGGAAGGAGAGAGGAAGGGATGGGACAGAAGGGGAGGAGGGAGGAAACTATGTTCTAGAAGTAAAAGTACTTTTTTAAGAAAAGAGTTAAAGCCGGGCGGTGGTGGCGCACGCCTTTAATCCCAGCACTTGGGAGGCAGAGGCAGGCAGATCTTTGCGAGTTCGAGGCCAGCCTGGTCTACAAAGCGAGTCCAGGACAGCCAGAGCTGTTAAACAGAGAAACCCTGTCTCGAAAAACCAAAAAAAAAAAAAAAGAAAAGAGTTAATAAGCTTAAAAAATATAATAAAAAAAAATATAAAATTTTCAAACTATAATTTACTTGCCTTACTGGCATTAAAGGAAAATGGCCTTAATTTCAGATTAGAATGTTATATTTCAGGTGGCCACATAGATTACCCAAACTTGATAGCAGCTTAAAAGTTTTTATTTTGGTAGATGTATAGGACATTTTCATGGTTTGGCATTAAAAAGCAGGTAATAGGTTTAAAATACTGTAAATAAATTAAAGGTTACTGCTATTCAACCTGGTTTTCTAAACCTCCAAGAGTGAAAAAAACTTGGAGCCAAGGTAATATACGTGAAATGCGTGGAGTTAGCCCATGTTTTTAACTCCAGCAGAGATGGGAGTATCACTATAGTGTTAGTTGTCTTATACATTCTAGAGTTACAAGGAACAGGATGGTGATGGTACACACCCTTAATCCCAACACACTAGAGACAGAAACAGGCAGATCTCAGAGCTCAAGGTCAGACTGACACAAAACAAGCTCTAAATAGAGAAAAACTTCGATCCAGGGGTGGTGGAGCACATCATTAATCCCATCAGGTGGGAACCACATGTCTTTGATTCCAATACTTAGAATGCAGAGACAGGCACATAGGATATAGAAGGATTTAAGTTTTAAAGCTACTTACAAAAGGCATGCTGAAATTCAAACAAATGGTCCTTTGAGATCTCAAAATATATACACTAAAGGTTTGTTTAGCTCCAAAATATCAAAATACTTTCTACTTTAATCTGAATTGAAAGATAATACTTTATATATTGTCAAAACACCAAATTTGCTCCAGGAAAAATATTACATGACCCCTCCCCCCCCAAAAAAAAGGTAGTGTCCCAGAGTTAGGATTAGGGCAGGGCTCTGTTCTTATCTTTCCAGGAGGTTTAAAGCATCCATCCAAGGAATCCAGGGACAACTGGACAATGAAAACCTCAGAAGAAAACAGATCAGACACCAAAGAAGACAAGTAACCCAGACGATCCAGCCTTGCAGACTTCCTCAATAGCTGTTTCCTCAAAAGTCTACAACCACAACAATTCAGAATCACTAAGATTTTTTAGCTCCACAGACTGCTCCAGCCAGAACTTCAGTAAAGCCCTGAAGTTCAGCTTCTGTCTACAAACTTCTTAGGACACTTAAATAGCTGAGCACAAAAGGACTGAACCTCAAATGATTCTACTAACATTTTTAACCATTTTTCAATTCTTTTGGGGCCCCAAATAGGTATATTATGTCCCAAATCTGCAGGAAGTAATTTTAAGAGAGTGACATCCCATCCCCAGAAGGTGGGGAGGGTGTTTCCCCACATTTGGTCATCGATAATAGATGGATAATAGAAAATCTTGCTTTTTAGGGGAAGAGATTACATGCTGTTAAATGGTCGTGTTAAATGGGCTTTGGAGGTTAGGCCTAGGGACTTCTCTCTTTTTCTTTTCTGTATTCTTCTTTCTCTCTTATGTAGGAGTGAACAGACTTGAGAAAAAAATGAGACATAGACATAGTATAGGAAAGATCAAGAAAAAAAGGACAGATTATTGGATATGCCCTTATACCTTTGTATATTGATACAAAATTAATATTATATTTGGCTAAACTGGTATTGAGCTTTGTATATTACTGAAAAATTAAGATTGTGTTGGGCTACATCAGTATTGATCTTTGTATATTGATACAAAATTAACATTATATTTGGCCACAATGGTATTGACTCTTGTATATTGATGCAAAATTAAGATTGTGTTGGACTAGATAGGTATTGATCTTTATATATTGATAAAGAATTCAGATAATATTTGGCCACACTGGTATTGTTACAAAATTAAGGGTAATGCTTTTTAAAGGTATTGTTCCTAGTAATGCTTAAAAATGCAATGTGAAGTTTCGGCCTTTTGTTACCAACTGTCATAAACTGTTTAGGATAATGAAGAAATGCAAATAAATAGTCATGCAAACTTGTCATTTTGTTAGGTACTATAGCAGTCTATCACAGTTATTTTCTAAGCTAATCAGAAATCCAGTTGCTAAGAGACAAGCAACATTTGCTTATCTAAATATAAGAGATAGATAGGGCATCTTCAAAAACCTCAAGAGATCTGCAGAATATGGCATTCAAATATGTTTTCTTAACTTAAGATTTTTTGATATCGAGACATGTCAGCTCCTGACAGCACCCCCTATTCTAATCCAAGTAGAAGATGAGCATTAAAGAATCTCCAGGGGGAGATGATTGAATTAGTGGCAAGCCTATCTCTTGGCAAGAAAAACCCCTTGCTTCAACTGTAGACAGAATGTTGCCCAAAAAGGACAAAACTTCGAAGCAGGTAAGTCGACAGCCTAGCTCTGTCAAGACAGGGTAGGCAAGTCCTTCATAATTCCTGCTTTATAATCAACGTGTGTCAGAGAAATGACCAAATGGCTGAAGACTGATACTATTATGTATGGAGAGAAAATGGGAACTGTCCAGGTGGCCACTGGTATGCCATTTCTTAGTTTTGGAAGCTGTGGGCCCTGCACTTCCTATAGAATCAGATATATTTATCCCTCTCAGGTCTCTGAGGTGGTTGAAGAATAGATAGCTAGAGTCTCATAGTTAAATTTTGAGTTATTTAGGAATCAAGAGGGTGTTATGCATCTAAGAAGATGTTTTTAAAATTTTGATGAAGTTAGTATGAAAGCTGAGTTAGATAGAGTATTTTAAACTCATGGAGATGGTTAGATAGTAGAATGTTAAAGTCAGGTGCCAAATACATATGGAATGTACAAAGGGAATATATGCTAAGCCATATAACTCTCATAATTGTGGCATATTTATTTCTGTTGTTTTGTAATGTATTTATTGTTATAAGAGAAAGAACCATATGTTCGACTGAAAGGGGGAGCTGTTGGGAGGAAAAAGATATATCTTAAACTCAAAAAAATAAAAATAAAAGGGAAGAGCATGGGAGGGTGGGACTGGAGGGGGTAGAAGGGAGGGGATTGTGATTGAGATGTAACTTTAAGAAATAAAAAATAAATTATTAAAAATATTTATTTATCATTTTAATTTACATCTCCATCACTGTTCCCCTCCTCCCACCCCTCCTGGCCCCACCCTCCCATTCTCTCCCCCTTCTCCCAGAACTCATAATTATTTTTTTTTAGTAATTAGGCCTCAATTTTGAAAATTAGAAGGTATAACATATATTCCTAATGTCCAGTCCATATATATTTAGCAACTGATATTAATAGTCTGTTATCCATCTATCTCCATGAGCTTAAAATTCTATACCTTACTCATTTTCCATCCTAACTCTTATTACCAACTTAAAAACATCTTCTTAGTCCTAGAATATAATTTTAATTCCTAAACAACTTAAAATTTAACTGTAAGTCTATAATTATCTAGTCTTCAACCACATCAGGGACCTGAGAAGGATAAATATATCTGATTATACAGGAAGTGCAGAGCTGGCAACTTCCAAAATTAAGAAATGACAGACAACTGGCTGCTAGAACAGTCCCCAATTTCTCTCCATATATTAGAGCATCTATCTTCAGCCTCTTGGCCTAGTATCTCTGACAGTCTAGCTCTATCAAGACAGGGTGGCAAGTACCTCATATTTCCTGCTTTACAGAAAGGAATTCTTAAAATGCATTTGTGTCAAACTGTGAAGCCTATGTTGCCATGCGCACTAAAGGATATCAGAGATGCCAGGGCCAGAGGAACATCTACTGCTGAGCAGTGGCCATCATGAAGTGGAAGCAGCATATTGGAGCAAATGTATATGATGCAAGTGGAAGAACTAAAAGGGTTGGAATAACTATGACTTTTGGAGTGTAGCTGAATTGATCAGTAGCCCCAGACGTTAAGCATGTAGCTGCAGAATTTGATGTTTCCCTTGTTAAATTTAGTCCCTCCTCCTTTTTATCTCAGAATAATCCATCTAGAATTAAGAATGATTACTCAGGCATTATATTTGTTTTTTTAAATATTTATTTATTACTTTAGGTTACATCTCCATCAAAGTGTCCTATTTCCATCCCTCCCACTCCCGCCCTACCACCCTCTACCCCCAATCCCTTCCATCACACTCCTCTGGAGTGGAATGTCCTCATATAACAGTCCCTCACCACATTTCAGCAGTCATATGAGGAACAACAGCCTCCTCATACACTGGGGGCCTACAAGGCAGCACCACTAGGGCAAAGTGTCTCATTGACAGGAAAAAAAGTCTATGTTCATGTTCCCTTTGGTGCATTCTTTGTAGTATAGTTATCCTGTACTATATGGCTAAAATCCAACTAAAAGTGAATAAATGCTATGTGCATCCTTCTGGGTCTGGGTTAGCTCACTCAGGATGAGCTTCTCTACCTCCATCCATTTGGCTGCAAATTGCTTGATTTCGTTGTTTCTGATAGCTGAGTAGTATTCCATTGAGTAGATGTACCATAGTTTTTTTATTCATTCCTCAGTTGAGGGCCATCTGGGTTGTTTCCAGTTTCTGGCTATTACAAATAAGGCTACTATGAACATATGAGAAAACTTCCTTGTGATTCTTGTGATTCAGTGAGGAATCACTTGGATGTATACCCAGAAGCGGTATGGCTGGTTCCAAAGGCAGAGTTATTCCAAATCTTCTAAGATATCGCCAGACTGACCTCCATAGTGGTTGCAGAAGTCTACACTCCCACCAGCAATGGAGGAGAGTTCCCCTTTCTTTACACCCTCACCAGCATGTGCTGTCATATGAGAGTTTGATCTTAGCCGTTCTGACGATGTAAGATGGAATCTCAGAGTCATCTTGAGTTGTATTTTTCTGATGATTAAGTATGCTGAGCATTTCTCCAAGTGTCTCTTTTTGAAAATTATATAACTTGCTTTATTTTATTTTAAAATAACTCACAGTTTAAGGATATTGAATAATTAAAATTTGTGAACTGACATTGATTGTGGGGACTTTTAAAACAGGGCTGAAATGAATGCATTTTACAATGCATTTTGTATTTTAACATGGTCATAGACTACAAGGGCTTAAAAGCAATATATTTGAGTGTCAAGAAGAGAAAGGACAGTGTTGCTCTTTTTATGAAAAGATCCTTCACAAATATTCAGCTTTAGATTAAAAGACTCACAAACTCATGGTTTCAGGTGTCTTCACTGGTATTTTCATTGCTTTCACATCTGATTCCTAGAATATAATTGACACTAAACAACTATTTGTTGAATGAAGAGCTAGATTATAATATTTAGATGAATATATGTATTGGGTTAACACATTTAGGAAAAAATTTAAAAAAGTAATGACAATGATTCTTCGATTGTGTTTCTAAGGAAGAATTAAGTTTGTATGAACTGATGTATGTCATTTCTTCCCTTAAATATATAAAATTAAAAAGGAAGGCAAATTTCAAAGACATTTTTTCTGACTTCTTTTTAAATTCTGAAGCATTTTAAAATGGTATTTTTCCATATGAGATAATATCACAGTAACATTACCTATATGATAGAAATACTTGTGATTCTGAGGATTGAGTGATCTTCTGTATATAAAGTCAATAATTTGTAAGGTGTATTTAACTCTTCATGGTGGTAGACTATGTTAAATAAGCACATATTGTAACTCATAAAATTTTTCCACAGATACATACACGGATAAAATGTTATTAACTGAAATATAGCGCAAGGACTATATTTCATAACTATAATACATTGTAAAACAAAAGTTTAAATTTAAAATATGATTTTACCATGTTAAGTTACAGAATTTAGTACGGATTTAAGGAATCAGATTTTAAAAACTTATTTGTTTATTTGTTTGGTTTTGGTTTTTCAAAACAGGGCTTCTCTGTGTGGTAGCCCTGGCTATCTTGGAACTCACCCTGTATACCAGACTGGCCTTAAACTCACAGAGATCTGTCTGCCTCTTCCTCTTGAGTGCTGGATTTAAAGATGTGTGCCACCATAAAAAAAATATTTTTATTTTATGTGCAGTGGTGTTTTACCTACATGTGTGTCTGTGTGAGGGTGTCATATCTTGGAGCTACATTCAGTTACGAGTTTCCATGTGGGTTCGGAGATTGAACCTGAGTCCTGTGGAAGAACAGTCAGTAATCTTAACCACTAAGCCATCTCTCCAGCCTCCAATAACACCATATTTTTAAGCACAGTAAGTGTCAGAGAGTTATAAAGTTTTAAATGTGGTAATAATGTCACATATACATGGCAAACATGCGCATATCACATGTAAAAGGAATCAAATCAGTACCATCTGTTGTGGCCTAAATAGGATATCTTTATATTTTAATATGTGATATAATTTATTTCATGTAAGTTAACAAAATACTTTGTAGCCTCAATTTTTCTTATTTATCTCATGAAAACAACCTAAAATTATATGACAGGATTAATTTACCAAAAATTATAAACACAGAAATCACTGAGCAGGATTCAGACATCAGCTTTCAGAGATAGAATTAGATAAGTCATTATTTACACAATGCTTTGAAGATTAAAATATCACAATTAGCACAGAGTTTATGAGGTTAAAAATCAAAGCTATTAATGTAAGAAGCTATCTGCAATACTATTAAGAATAAATTTGTATTGAATTACTCATAGGCAGGATTATGGACACAAAGAGACAAAACTGTTCTAGCTTTCAAGAAGTTTAGATTTTATTTGAAGGTATTTCAAATAAAACCACACATTTCAAGGAAAATTATGGGTAATAAAAACTATTTAAAGTATTACCCTTATTAGTCAACATTTGACTTCCTGAAAGATTGATTTGAACAATAAAATCAAATATCTCTACACAAGACTAACAGTATCTGAACCAGCAGTTGAACATAAAACTCAGTAAATCCATTTGTATAGTACTGTTTGAGAATACATAACGAGAGTGTGTATTGCTGTCTATCATACCCTAGCCCTTTGTTCAATTATTGTTTCACAACTGAAGAAATAGTATAATTAATTGATTATAATATTCTCCCAGCATTTTTCTTTTTCTCGCTGAAAGTATTGAAATAAAGGGGAAACCACTGATTTTCTTCATAAATCACATAAAACATAAAACCACATAATCACATAAAAAGTTATATATCAAACTTCAGGGTAAAATTGAAGTTTGATTTTCTGGAAGATTGTTTCACATTTAAATTCTGAAATATTTAATACCAACTCATTCATTTTTGAATGAATAACCAGTTAATATTTAGAATAATAAATATATTTTGTTACATGATAATATAAAGAGTGGAATTACAGAAAAGGACTAATTATGTTCTCAACAGAATTTAAGTTTTCATTCATTTAATCAGGTCTTTCCTTTTTTCTTTAAATGCATATTGCTGAAGTAAGGAATGAAAATAATTTGAAACATTTTCCTCCGGTGTTTATTTTTCTATTGTCTGTGTATAATTTTTTTTAATAATTTATTTTTTATTTCTTCAAGTTACATCTCAATCACAATCCCCTCCCTACTCCCCCC
>CAJQZJ010009649.1:14027218-14066461 GCA_907164525.1 Lophiomys imhausi | reverse complement strand
CTGCTTGTGCTGTTGACGTTCTTGTTCAAAACAACTGTATTGCCCAGACTGGCTCCAAACGTGTGAAGCTCCTGTCTCACCTTCCCAAGTAGTCAGGATACCACTGTGCCTTGCTAGAAGTCACGTTGGTAGTCCTGAATCTACCCACACATTTCCATTCAGATAATTTAAGAGAGGGATTAAATTGGTGGTAAGCCTTTCTCTTGGCAAGAAAAACCACTTGCTTCAACTGTAGACAGACTTCTGTCCAAAAAGGACAAAACTTGGAAGCAGGTAAGTCGACAGCCTAGCTCTGCCAAGACAGGGTAGGTAAGTCCTTCATAATTCCTGCTCTACAACTAATTTTTTTATTAAATGGTGTTACAGTGCTTTTGTGTGTGTGTCACTGTAACATGATTGCAGATGATGATCAGAATGTTTAATTTCAGAATATTCGTTGTAATAGATATTAGGTAGTCTCTAGCGTAGATGGTTTGCTCTGCTTTATGTTGTTGAGATGTGCGTCCTGAGGATTTGGAATGGAGCTCATGGTGAGATAAGTGCATGTTCAAATCCTGGAAATCTCAACACTGGGACCTCAAGCCTCATCCTCAGAGGTGAGGAACAAAGCTCTCTCCCTGATGCTGCCTGCCTCATGAGCACTTGGACAAAGCCCCTCAAAGTAGCTAACTTACTGGCAACAAGTAATCCAGGTGACCCCCTCTTCCCCAGGAGGGCATAGGTAAGCTTAGTCATGAAACCAGCCTCTCAGATTCTTCCCCATGTAAATATGGCATTTCCAGCATCTCAATCTCAGCCAATAAAATGTGTTTACACCAAGAAATACTTTCCCACTTCCCACAGTTCATAAACTCTCATTCATCTCAGAGATAAGAGACATTTTTTAAGATCTAAGACCACTATGATGGTCTTATTATACCTATATATGGTATAATAAAGATTTGCTGATTCACAGAATAGGCTACTTCAGAGCTGTCATGATTTTGCCCAAGTGAACTTTCTCATTAGAAGAAAGCTGTTTCCAACCCAGCAGTCATTCTCTGTGAACCAGAGTTTCAACTGAACCCCCCCTCTGCTCCATCCTAGAACCTGCCATGTTTTCCCTAGCCTAGTTCATAAATATCAGCTTGGACTACTCGGATAGAATGACATGGCAGTAACTCTGGCTTTCCCAGTGCTCAGGTGTCCAGGCAGTGACAGGGAGATGCTGCTTAGGAAAGAATGGGTGGATCCACAGCATATGCATGCTTTCTCTTTCTCTCTTTTTAAATTTATTTATTTATTGCTTCAGTTTACATCTCCACCATAATGTCCTCTTTCCATTCCTCCCAGTCCAGCTCTCCCACCCTCTACCCCCTAACACTTCCATCCCACTCCTCTGGAATGGAGTGTCCCTACATAACAGTCCCCTGACCCAGTTCACCAGTAATATGAGGCCCAAGAGCCTCCTCATACACTGGGGGCCTACAAGGCAGCACAACTAGGACAAAGTGTATCATTGACAGGATGAAAAATTCTATGTTCCTGTTCCCTTTGGTGCATTGGTTGTAGTATAGATATCCTGTACTATATAGCTAAAATCCGACTATGAGTGAATAGATGCTATGTGCATCCTTTTGAGTCTGGGTTAGCTCACACAGAATGAGCTTTTCTAGCTCCATTCATTTGGCTGCAAATTGCAAAATTTCCTTGTTTCTGATAGCTGAGTAGTATTCCATTGTGTGGATGTACCATAGTTTTTTAATCCATTGTTCAGTTGAGGGACATCTGGGTTGTTTCCAGTTTCTAGCTATTACAAATAAGGCTGCTATGAACATAAATGAGGCAACTTCCTTGCGATTCGGTGAGGTCATTTGGATGTACACCCAGAAGTGGTATGGCTGAGTCCCAAGGCAGAGCTATTCCTTCAAAGTTTTCTAAGATATCGTCAGACTGACCTCCATAGTGGTTGCACAAGCCTGCACTCCCACCAGCAATGGAGGAGGGTTCTCCTTTCTCCACACCCTCGCCAGCATGTGCTGTCATTTGAGATTTCGATCTTAGCCATTCTGACAGATGTGAGATGGAATCTTAGAGTCGTCTTGAGTTGCTTTTCTCTTATGGTTAAGGATGCTGAGCATTTCTTCTAGTTTCTCTCAGCCTTTAGGAATTCCTCTTTTGTGAATTCTCTGTTTAGCTTTTTTCCCATTTTTATTTGGATTATTTGGTTTCTTGACATTTAATTTCTTGAGCTCTTTTAAATTTTGGATATTAGCCCCCTGTCAGATGTGGGGTTGGTGAAGATTTTTTTCCCAATCTGTAGTCAGCTGTTTTGTTTGAATGACAGTGTCTTTTGCCTTGCAGAAGCTTTTCAGTTTCATGAGGTCCCATTTATTGATTGTTGGTCTTAGGTCCTGAGCTGTTGGTGTTCAGTGCAGGAAGCTATCACATGTGCCAATGAGTTCAAGGGCTTTTCCGACTTTCTCTTCTAGTAGATTTAATGTGTCTGGCCTTATGATAAGGTCTTTGATCGACTTGGACTTAAGTTTTGTACAAGGTGATAAGTATGGGTCTAATTTCATTCTTTTACATGTGGACATCCATTTGGACCAGCACCATTTGTTGAAGATGCTGTCATTTTTCCATTGTGCGGTTTTGGCTTCTTTGTCAGAAATGAGGTGCCCAGGGGTGTGTGGGTTCATTTCTGGGTCTTCATTTCTATTCTATTGATCCACTTGTCTGTTTCTATACCAGTACCATGCTGTTTTTATTACTATTGGTTAATGTCATGCCCAGCAGACCAGAGAAAAACCACAACCATTGTGCTGTGCTCTATCCTGTCACCAGAGGGAAAAGACACCTGCATGTCGCCCCTGCCCCCCCCTACACACAGACACACAAACACACACACAAACACACACACACACACACACACACACAATGGGGTGGTGATATCTAAATGATAATTAATTGGTCCTGCTTACTGTCTGTTACTTACATTGTCTCTGATTAGTCAAATAAAATGCTGAGGCCTGAGATTGGGAAAAGACAGAGAAAGTTGGGACTTCCTGAAATTAGAACAGGAACCCTACATTTTTCACAGAGGATTAATTCATTCCAGCCAGGAGCAGGAATAAGGAAGACACACTTCATGGGTTAGGAAAAAAAAACAACAACAACAACAACTCATTTCACATGGCCAGGAACATCCGCATAGTCTGGAGAATGGGAGCCCAAGGGGAAGTATGTATATATGGGGTCATATTTGGGTAATAGAATTAAGAGCTAGCTTAGATGGGCCAAGATTGCTCAATACACACCAAGGCTTGTTAAAATCCATGTGATGTCTGTGTTCTCATTTATAATGGTGGGTCAAGGATTAACAACTGCAGAATCAATTAATGATAATCCAAGTACTGGTTCCTAATTTAACCAGCCATTTTCTACACACACACACAGTCTGAACTTCATTCTATCTTTAATTCTCTAAAGTGTAGTAACTGATGATCTTGGCTTATGTTTCTTTTCACAGATTTTTTTAAAATCCTCTTCTTAAATTTCCCTCTCCCTAGATATAGGAGAAAGAGAAAGTATCCCTAACATTTAGTAACCACAAACTCATTTGTGTGATTCTTTATGGTGAGTTATAGAGGACAGCAGCATCTTACTTTTCCATTCTAGAATAATTTCTCATTCATCAAAATAGTAGCTACATAGAAATTTTATAGTCTTAGCACTTAGCACAAAAAATCCATTTAGAAGGTCTTAAGTGGAATTAGAGGAATGAGGTACTCTGTGATTACCCAAACTATTGCCAGAATATAAATTTGTTAATTGAAAATCATTGAGGTATGTATACATCACCTGATTGAGCACTAGAAAATTAGTTACTTTTCCAACTATTATATGCAGGTATGCTACAATGATGTGTGGATTTAAATATATTTAATGACACAAAAACTCAGAAGTGGGCTATCTTTGAGTGCTAAAGTTGATGCTCGAGGTATAAAGCTTAAATTATTGGAGTCTAATCTAAACTTCACACTGTTTTTTGTAGTTCTTGTCTAAATATGCTGATATTTTATGCCAGGTTTATTTGTTTGTGTGGGTCTCAAGGAACTATGAACATTTTACTGCTGAAAATCTGATAATGAGTTTCCATTCTTTTTGAGAAAACATGGTTATCTTATTATTTAGTTTTTTCTGAACACTAAATTGTTAACTCATCTAACATATTTGCTTCGATCAGCTACCTAAATCCCTCTCCCCAATAATATTGCTATTTCTAGCAGTACAATAAGGATCCCCGCCTCTATTACAAGATCTCCACCTTTAGACTATTGAATTTTATGTCATATTAACCTTCCAAGATCTTTGAATCATTGTAAGTTTTTATTTGCATTTTCTCTAGTAGTTATACAATCTTATGTCTCCTTAGTGTTACTACATGGAAGTTCATATGGTCATTTCCCCCTCTCATATTAATTATACTTCCTTGAGGAATATTTCAACTATTCCATCTCATTCTAAATTTCCATAACTTCCTTTTAGGATTTAGTATGGTATTGTGCTTGGAAAGTAAAATTTTTGTAGATTAAAAAATATAGTTTGAAATAAAATACAAAGCACTTATTCATTAATTCACATATTATTTGATTCATGTATTTTATGGGATGTTATAGAGGGGTTTTAACCTAGCAACATGGCTGCTCTGATCACTTCAAAGACCTAGGTCTGTGTGATCTGGCTAGAATGCAAACACACTCTTAGCAAATAATAAGGTAAATTTAGTTTGTAAAGGCAAGCACCCATTTGAAATTGATGTATCATGGAAAGGCAGACAAAATGACTAATCAAAGAAAGACATGACAGAAGTGGATATTCTCCCATCCAAGTACTAACCAGGCCCGACCCTGCTTAGCTTCCGAGATCAGATGAGATCGGGCGCGTTCAGGGTGGTATGGCCTTAGACAGAAGTGGAATATTCTCAACTGTCAGGAAAAGAAAGGAGAGGGCTCTTGAGAGAGCAGTCGAGACAGAGAGAGAGTTGGTATTTTGTTGTTATTGTTTTTGTTTTGTTTTGTTTTGTTTTTAACCAGTTTTTAAAAGTTTTACCAGGACAGTTGTACATAGACAGTTGTACAGAGAATAAGCTATACACGGGTGAAGCCAGAATGAGCCAGAGCATGAGAAAGAGACAGATTTGAACAGATTGCGGAAGTTAGCATGAGGCCAAGCAGAGCAATTCAGTCAGAAACTGATAGTAGCCAGTTGGAATTAGTCATCATGGAGAGAAATTTTGAGCCAGACATCTGAGTTGAACCAACCAGCAAGAGTTCAGAAAGAACTAGAAACAATGAGCTTATTCAGTTGTAAGTCTCAGAAACTGAAAATATTCTAGGCCCTGATGAGACTGTATGGAGTCTAGAAGCTTTTAGGACTTGTATCAGGTTAGTAGACTGAGGCAGTACGCCTCAAAGAGGACAATTACATCAGTCGAATAAAAGTTATTTGCAGAATGTCTCAACATATTCTGTATTTTCAGATAACATACATGAAGCCTAAAGTTAGCAAATCATTCAAAGTAGACAGAGGAAAATTAAAGATTCACTAAAAGCACTTTAAAGGATTCTTTATAGACAAAATATATAATTTAAAGAGATTAATCATACTCTGAGGGGATAAATATACATTTGTGCTCAAAGAGTTCTATAGTTAATTAAATGCTATTGAAAGTGTTATAGAATATAAAGAAAGGTTCCAAAAATACAAGAAGTTGTGTCAGTTATTATTGCTTGTATTTGATTGTACTGTCTAGCAACATTCAACTACTTTTGTTTTATTTCATTTTAATGAAAGCCAACCAACTTTACCATTGAAAATTTTATCTTCTTATATTTTACCAAAATTCATCAGGAGAAATTTATTTCCCATTATATATTTTAAAGTATACATTAAATATATTAATATAAATTGAGGCTCACTTAGCATGTCTAACCTATTGTCAATTGTACATCAATGCCAGAGAGACATTTGTTCAAATACAAGTACTGTGTATGGAATAAAATTGAAAATGCCCCCATAATTTTCTGAAAATATATACTGCTATTCCAAAATAAATGTATTCATCATCATTATGTTTTTTGTTTTCTGACAAAAATAAATAGAATTCTAATTCCTTGGAGCATGATAAGTATTATAACAAGCCCCAAACTGTAAGTCTTGAGGGAAGCAAACATGAGAAAAGAAATCTCAGAAAATCTCTGGGTTTTGAAAAATATATGTGTCTCTCTCTCTCTCTCTGTGTGTGTGTGTGTGTGTGTGTGTGTGTGTGTGTGTGTGTGTATACTTATATACCTATGACATTTTTAAAGAAGTTGCAAACTTTATGTATATTGTTATAAGTTGGCTGTTCACCCACATGGAATACAGTTAACTCATCTGGTAAGGGACTCCACTGAAAGCACAGCAGCTTTCTTCATGTAGTCCACCATGGAAACATGTTCTGAAGCTTGAAGATCAACTGGTAATTATCCAGCTTCCTGTTATCATGACTTTAGTAAAAACAATGTGCTCATTCAAAAGAAAAAGGAGAAAAACCAGAATGATAATGATCCTTCTAATATTCATGAGGAAAAGAAGTCTCTAACATTTTTTGGAAAACATGCTTTGACAGGAAGATTCTGGGGATGTTTAACCTGCTTCTAATTAACAAGGCTCCTTACCTGATTCTAATTTTATCTGGTGTATTCTGCACAAAGAAGAAGACATATGTATATTACTACAAGATGCCAACTTTTTCATAAGCTCACTTTCCTGAAGAATGATGCCCTAGACCAAAGGGCAAAGACACTAAGACAAAGAGAAATGCATGTTGTGTCAAGATAAATTCTGCTCCAAAATGCACTGGGTCTTAAAAGGTTTCCATACCTTTCATTTAAAGTACATTAAATTATTGAAATTTTATAAATAAATAATATATAAAAATTAATATAAGAGATATATTTACATAAGTCTTTGTAGTAATTATTCCTTAAGATGTCCTCATACATTGTTCCTGTTTTACAGCTTCCTTGCTTCCATGGCTCAATCTGAAACTTGCACTTGATCCTTAATTCCCACTTTTCTTTGGAGAACATATATAGGTTTTACTCATAACTATATCTGCATAACTTTTTCATACTAAATAAACTGTGAGGCAAATTGTAAATCTTGTAGACATTAGAGATTGCATGGTATCCCCTAACAAACTTATTTTGATGTTTTCCTGATATTTTTAATTTTCTGATTGTGGTGTAAAAAAAATGATTCTCTTTTTCCATTAAATTATATATATTTTTACAAATATTCAAATTGCACTCCTCCCTTCTCCCAGTTTACCCTGCCCCCCACTTCCCCAATAGTGTCCCAACTGCCTGGCATCAACCCCCTCTGGCATATCAAATCACATCAAGACCAAGTGCCTTTTCTTCCACCGAGGCAAGACAAGTCATCTTTGCTAGGAAAATTGAATCCACAGGGAAGCAGCAGCATTCTAGTCAGAATAGACCCTGCTCCAATTGTTAGGGATTCCACTGGAGTACCAAGCAGCACATCAGATTCATATGTGTAGTGAGCTTAAGACCAGTCAATCCATGTTCTTTGGTTGATGGTTCAGTCTCTATGACCATCCTTGCGTCTGAGTTATGTGGGTCTCTTTTGGTGCTTGACCGGTCCAGCTCCCTTAAATCTTCCCCTAACTCTTCTTCAAGGCTCCCTGATTTTTGCCTAAAGTTACACTGTGGATCTCTGCCTCTGTTTCCATTCTCTGATCAATAAAGCCTCTCAGATGGCAGTTATGTTAGATTCTTATCTAGTTCCCCATCCAGTGGAACTAATAATCAAAATATATAAAGATCTCAAGAAACTAAACACCAACAAACCAAATAATCCAATGGAAAAAAACGGGGTACAAAACTAAACCAAGAACTCACTACAAATGAATCTCTAATAACTGAGAAGCACTTAATAAAATGCCGAACATTTTTGGTCATAAGGGAAATGCAAATCAAAATGACTCTGAGATTCCATTTCCCACCCATCAGAATGGCTAACATTAAAAACTCAAGTGAATGCACATGCTGGCAAAGATGTGGAGAAAGGGGAACTCTTCTCCATTGCTTCTGAAAGTGCAAATTTACACAATCACTTTGGAAATTAATATGGCACTTTCTCAGAAAATTTGGAATAGCTCTACCTCAAGACCCAGCTGTACCATTCCTGGGCGTATACCCAAAATATGCTTCACGAAACCATGAGGACATTTCCTCAATTATGCTCATAGCAGCATTATTCACAATAGCCAGAAGCTGGAAACAACCCAGATGTCCTTCAAATGAGGAATGGATAAAGGAACATTTGCCCAATGGACTACTACTCAGCTATTAGAAACAAGAGCATCATGGAATTTGCAGGCAAATGTATGGAACCAGAAAAGATATTCCTGAGTGAGGTGACACAGACACAGAAAGACACACATGGTATTTATTCACTTATAAGTGGATATTAACAATTATATACAGGACAACCATGCTACAATCTACAGACCCAAAAAAACTAAGTAATAAGGAGAGCTCACGGGATGATGCTTAAATCTCTCTAAGCAGTGAAAAGAAAATTCCATTCTTTTTTATATATAATTTTTTTTTATTTCTTCAAGTTGCATCTCAATCACAATCCGCTCCCTACTCCCCCCTCCAGTCACACCCTCCCACCCTCTTCTCCCTCAACACCACATCCTCTAACTTTTTTATATTTTTGTTTTTTTTTTAATTTTTTTTAAGTTTAAGGTATATCTTTTCCCCCCAACAGCTCCCCCTTTCAGTCCAACATATGGTTCTTTCTCTTATAACAATAAATAAAATACAAAACAACAGAAATAAATAGGCCACGATTATGAGAGTTATATGGCTTAGCATATATTCCCAATGTCCAATCCATATGTATTTGGCACCTGACTTAACATTCTACTATCTAACCATCTCCACGAGTTTAAAGTTCTATAGGTAACTCAGCTTTCATACTAACTTGCATCACAATTTTAAAAACATCTTCTTAGATCCAGAACACACTCTTGATTCCAAAAAAACTCAAAGTTTAACTATGAGACTCTAGCTATCTATTCTTCAACCACCTCAGAGACCTGAGAGGGATAAATATATCTGATTCTATAGGAAGTGAGGGCCCGCAGCTTCCAAAACTAAGAAATGACATACCAGTGGCCACCTGGACAGTTCCCATTTTTTCTCCATATATTATAGCATCAATCTTCAACCGATTGGCCCCATTTCTCTGACAGACATTGATTGTAGAGCAGGAATTATGAAGGACTTGCCTACCCTGTCTTGGCAGAGCTAGGCTGTTGACTTGACTTACCTGCTTTCAAGTTTTGTCCTCTTTGGACAGTATTCTCTCTACAGTTGAAGCAAGGGGTTTTTTCTTGCCTTTGAGATCTCAAAATATGTACACTAAAGGTTTGTTTAGCTCCAAAATATGAAAATAATTTCTTCTTTAATCAGAATTGAAAGATAATACTTTATATATTGTCAAAAAACAAAATTTGCTCCAGGAAAAATATTACCTGACCCCTCCCCCCCCAAAAAAAAGGTAATTGTCCCAGAGTTAGGATTAGGGTAGGGCTCTGTTCCTATCTTTCCAGGAGATTTAAAGCATCCATTCAAGGAATCCAGGGACAACTGGACAATGGAAACCTCAGAAGAAAACAGATCAGACACCAAAGAAGACAAGTGGCCCAGATGATCCAGCCTTGCAGACTTCCTCAATAGCTGTATCCTCAAAAGTCTACAACCACAAAACTCAAAAGTGCTAAGATCATTTAGCTCCACAGACTGCTCCAGCCAGACCGTCTGTAAAGCCCTGAAGATCAGCTTCTGTCTACGAACGTCTTAGGACCTTTAAATAGCTGAGCACAAAAGGAATGAACATCAAATGAGTTTATTAACATTTTTAATCATTTTTCAATTCTTATTTGGGCCCCAAACAGTCTTACTACGTCCCAAATCAGCAGGAAGTCATTTTAAGAGAGCGACGTCCCATCCCCAGAAGGTGGGCCCCCCCCCCCTTGGTCATTTGATGGATAATAGAAAATCTTGTTATTTAGGAGAAGATACTACAAACTGTTAAATGGTTTTGTTAAATGGGTTTTGGAGGTTAGACCCAGGGACTTCTCTCTTTTTCTTTTCTGTATCCTTCTTTCTCTCCTATGTAGGATTGAACAGACTTGAGAAAAAATGGGACATAGACATAGTGTAGGAAAGATCAAGAAAAAAGGACAGTTTATTGAATATGCCCTTATACCTTTGCATATTGATACAAAATTAATATTATTTTTGAAAATTCCATTCTTAAGATGAGTTTATTCTTACTGCAACTTGAAATGCCAAGACTGATTGATAGCTATAACCTCCCCTTTGATGAGGAGAAGGGGAGTAGTGGGGAGGAGTTAAGGAGACGTGAGAAGGAGGGTCTAGGAGAAGAGGATCAGGGGAAGTGGCACTCATGATGCAAAGTAAATAAATAACTTAATACTAATAAATAAGTAAATAAAACACAAAAATATTATTACCTGAATCTTACCCAAAAGTTTAAAAAATACAAGGAAGTGTGAACTCATTTGTCTTGTCATCATGAAAATTTTTGATTGATATACACTAAATTAATTGATTTTAACATGAATTTGTTATGCCAACTGAATTAAATCCAATCTAATTTGAATAGCTAAGATAACAGTAATAAAATCAACCTCATACAGACATATTTAGTGGTATTTAAAAGCTGTAATCTGTGGGTTGTACAGAAATGAAATTATTTTGTATCTATGATCAAAATACTTATCAATAATTTTTTTTGTCTTTCAAATGATTGTGTATATATGTGTGTGCAATTGAGAGAGGGATGGAGAACTAGATCTTACTTTCTTTTTTATAAGGTTTGTTTATTACTTCAACTTACATCTCCATCATAGCCCCTTCTCTCCACCCTTCTTGGTCCCACCCCCTACCCTCTACCTATTCTCCCACCTATCCTAATCCTCCAGTGTGGGGTGGCCCCAAATCTCAGCCCCAACAGTTCATCAGTCACATAAGGGCTAAGAGCTTCACTGGGGGCGTTCCATGGCAGCTCCACTAGGGCAAAGTGGCCCACAATGAAGTAATAAAGTCTATGTTTCTGTTCCTTTTGGTCTGTAGGATGTAGGATAGTTATCCTTTGCTAATGGCTAAAATCCAGTTATAAGTGAATACATGCCATGTGCATCTTTCTGGGTCTGGGTTAGCTCACTCAGGATGAGCTTTTCTAGTTCCATCCATTTGATAGCAAATAGCATGATTTTCTTGTTTCAGATAGCTGAGTAGTATTCCATTGTGTAAATGTACCATAGATTTTATTTTATTTTTTTATTCATTCTTCAGTTGAGGGACATCTGGATTGATTCCAAGTTTTTAGCTATTACAAGTAATGCTGCTGTGAACATAGCTGAGGAGATGTTCTTGTGGTTTGGTGAGGAATCTTCTGGATGTATGCCCAGGAGTGGAATGGTTGGGTCTTGAGGTAGAGCTATTCTGAGGTTTCTGAGATATCACCAGAATGATTTCCAAAGTGGTTGTACAAGTTTGCACTCCCACCAGCAATGGAGGAGTGTTCCCCTTTACCAACATCCTTGCCAGAATATGCTGTCATTTGATTTTTTGATGTTACCCATTCTGGCAGGTGTGAGATGGAATCTCATAGTCATTTTGATTTGCATTTCCCTGATGACTAAGGATGTTGAGCATTTCTTCAAGTGTCTCTTGGCCTTTAGAGAATCTTCCTTTGTGAATTCCTGGTATAGCTCTTCACTCCATTTTTTTGATTTGATTACTTGGTTTTTTTGTGTTTAATTTCTTGAGATTTTTATTAATTTTGGATATTAGCCATCTGTTGATTGTGAGGTTGGTGAATATCTTTTCCCAGCCTGTAGGCTTGCCCTTTTGTTTTAATGAGTGTCCTTTTCCTTACAGAAGCTTTTCAGTTTCATAAGGTCTCATTTATTGATTTTTGGTCTTAGAAACACAGCTATTGGTCTTCTGTTCAGGAAGTTCTCATCTGTGCCAATAAGTTCAAGGTTTTTTTCCAATTTTCCCTTCTACTAAATTTAGTGTGTCCAGTTTTATGTTTAGGTCTTTGATTCACTTGGACTCAAGATTTGGCCAAGGTGATAAATATGGGTCTATTTGCATTCTTCTACATGTTGACATCCAACTGGACAAGCACGTTTGTTGAAGACCTTTTCCTTCTTCCATTTTACGTTTTTTTAAATTCATTTTTAATTCATTAATGTTAAGACTTAATAAACTTTGCATCCATTACCAGTGACTATAGATTTTCTGCAAAAATACCCTTAGAATCTGTTTTCTTTAACCCTAAAGTTCTAAGATTTAACTGTAACTCCAGTAACAGCAGTGTTTTATTAACTTAATTCCATCCCACACACTACACCGGGCTTGGTACTGTCAGGAAGAGAAACAGGAATAAGTTAAGGCATATTGAAAGAGAGGAAAAATGGAGAAGGGAAGGGTATGGGAAGGATAGGAGATGGTAGGAACGTGGTGAGGACTTGAAGCCTACAAGAGAGAGAGGAATAAAAGACGTCAAGTTTAGGATATGTAAACCTTCAGGAATATGAGTTGTTTTATAGAAAGTGGTTTTGAACAGGACAACATCACTACTCTGTCTTTCAGGTTTATTTATTATTTATTTATTTATTTATTTATTTATTTTTATTTTTTTCTTCTGTTATCACATTTTTATTACAGACTAGTCACCAAAGAGATATAAAAAGCTATAAAAATTATCGATGACAAAAAAAATCAACATTGTTTTTTAAATTGTTAGTGTCTACAAGATCCTGCCCATGCAGTAACATTCAGTGTTTGTAACAATCCCATGAAGAGGGAACACACACATCTAAGTCCCAGAAGAGGCATAATCCAGACCCTAAACAACAAGGGTCAGAATTCAAACCTCAGGGCTGTGCATCTACAGACAGCTGCTGACACACAGGAGGCAGCAAGGAGAGGCAGTGTACGAGTGTATGTGGGGGGTGGGGGTGGGAAAGCAATAGCTAATAAGGGTGGGTGGGGCTCCATGTACATTCTGTCTCCAGGATGGAGACAGGGAGAGAGAGAGAGAAAAGAATTCTTGCTACAGATGAAAAGAGAGAAGGGCGGGTGTTGATGGCCAAGTATCCACATGGTGCTGTGTGGGATGCCTTGCCTTTCTCTCTGGCTCCCCTGGCAACAGTTAACTAATATTAATGGTAATATTTGGTCCCACACTGACATGCCTGCTGACCAGGTGCACCCTACCTGCCAAACCGAAGTGCATACTCATCTGTGTTTCTTGTTTTTTTGTTTTTGTTTTTTGTTTTTTTAATACTTTATTTTTTTTCTTCAAGTTACATCTCAGTCACAAACCCCTCCCTATTCCTCCTTCCTATCCCGCCCTTCCCCCCTCTTCCCCCCAGAAGTTTCCCCTTTCAATCCAACAGATGGTTCCTTCTCTTATAACAGTAAGTATTATACAAAACAACAGATATAAATATGACAGAGGAAACCTCAGCAGAGAGCAGAATCAGGCACCAAGGAGGACGAGTGACCCAGTTGATTCTGCCTGGCAGACTTCCTCAATAGCTGTCTCCATCGGGGGCCTGCAACCACCAAGGCAATCCAATGTCGCTGGGACCTTTCAGCTCTACACAATGCCCCGGCCGGAACCTCAGTGAAGCCTGCAAGATCAGCTTCTGCCTACAAACCCCTTAGGTCAGCTAAACAGCTGAGAACAGAAGGACTGAACATAAAAGGAGTGTACTAACATTTTTCACCATTTTTTTCCATTTGGGTTCGGGACCCAAACAGGTCTACTACGACCCAAATCAGTAGGAAGTCACTTTAAGAGAGTGATGTCCCATGCCCAGAGTGTGGGGAAGGTGTTTCTCCGCCCTTCTTTTTGGTTATTTGAAGGATAACTGGAAACTCCGATATTTAGGGGAAGAGATTACAAGCTGATAAATGGTCCTCTTTAATGGGTTTTGGAGGTTAGCCCCAGGGACTTCCTACTTTTCCTTTTCTGTATCCTTCTTCCTCTCCTATGTAGGAGTGCATAGGCTTGAGAAAAATGAGATATAGACATAGCACAGGAAGGTCCAAGAAGAAGGGGCAGATTATTGAATATGCCCTTATACCTTTGTATATTGATACAAAATTAGTAGTTTATTAGGCTAAAGTGGTATTGACCATTGTTTATTGTGCAAAAATAAGATTGTATTGGATTACATCGGTATTGATCTTTGTATATTGATACAAAATTAAGACTATAGTTGGCCACAATGGTATTGACCCTTGTTTATGGACGTAATATTAAGATTGTATTGGACTACATAGGCATTAATCTTTGTATATTGATACATAATTAAGAGTACATTTAACCACAATTGAATAGATCTTTGTATATTGATACAAAATTAAAGGTAACGCTTCCTAATGGTATCATACCTAGAGATACTTAAAAATAAAATGTGAAGCTCTGACCTCTTGATACCAACCGTCTAAATCGGTCTAGGATAGTTAAGTAAAACAAACTCCTAATCATGCAAACATGTCACTTTGTTAGCTACTCTGACAGTCTATCACAAATATTTTCTAAACTACCAAGTAATCAAGTTGCTAAGAGACAAGCAACATTTGCTTATCTAAATACAAGAGATGGATGGGGCATCTTCAAAAACCCCAAGAGATCTGCAGAATATGGCATTCAAAGATGTTATCTTAAATCAAGATTTTTTTTATGATATCGAGACATATCAGCTCCTGACAGCACCCCCTATTCTACTCCAAGTAGAAGATAAGCATCAAAGAACCTCCACTGTAAAATGGTTGAATTAGTGGCAAGCCTATCTCTTGGCATGAAAAAAAAACCCTTGCACCAACTGCAGACAGACTGCTGTCCAAAAAGGACAAAACTTGGTAGCAGGGAAGTCGACAGCCTAACTCTGCCAAGACAGGGTAGGTAAGTGCTTCATAATCCCTGCTCTACAACAAATGTCTGTCAGAGAAACAGGACCCAAAGGCTGAAGACTGATGCTGGAATGTATGGAGAGAAAATGGGAACTGTCCAGGCAGTCATTGGTATGTCCTTTCTTAGTTTTGGAAGCTGCAGGCCCTGCACTTCCTATATAAGCAGATATATTTATCCCTCTCAGGTCTCTGAGGTGGTTCAAGAATAGACAGCTAGAGTCTCATAGTTAAATTTTGAGTTGTTTAGGAATCAAGAGGGTGTTATAGATCTAAGAAGATACTCTTAAAAGTGTGTTGCAAGTTAGTATGAATGTTGAGTCAGATATAGACCTTTAAACTCATGGAGATAGTTAGATAGTAGAATGTTAAAGTCAGGGGCCAAATATGTATAAACTGGACATTGGGAAGGTATACTGGGTCTTTCAGGTTTATTATTATTACTACTATGAACAACACCAATTTCTTGCCAAAACATTTTATACAGACATTGTAATACTTATTTCAAGCATTCATTTTTCTTCTATATCATGATTATGGTGGTTGTTTTTTGTTTTTGTTTTTGAGGGTTTTCTTGGAAGTTTTTATTTTCTTGAAAAGCATATGGTACTGAATATAGAGAAATGTGTTGTGCAAATGTTAGTTTTCTGTCAATGATAGGCATGTGTCTCTGCTTTTGAAATACCTCATGTTTCCAAAAGGAAAATGTTGACTAAATGTGCTGTTTTCTATACTTGAAAGTTACATAGATGTTAGACTTATTTGACTTTTTAATTATATTTGAAGAAAGTACAGATAAACAAGAATTTTGTCAGTTTTTTCAGATTATAATATTTTTTCTATAATAATATGACAAATAATGAATGCTTCTTGAGAAACTCCTCAGTAATGACTTTTCTCTAACAACTCTTCTATTACTTAACTTTGGTGTTTTCTAATCTTACTACAGCTGCGTTTGTAAAATTATTTCTGTTTAAACGACTGAACCTTTCCCAAGACTTTGTAATCAATGATCTTTTCTTTCTATATAATATTAATTATGACTTCAGGTGTCAACAAAGGACTACTCAAAGAGTCAGGTGTAACTTTGGAAACAAATTCAGTTCCCTCTAACTAACAAATCTGTGCAAAGAAAAGAAAAGGCAAACTACACAACTTTATTTTTTAGACATAGGCAGCCTAACACTTAGAATCACTAATTTAATCTCTTACAAGATAATTGTTCCCCTTTACCTCACTGAAGATAAACAACAATTAGGCCACTCTATAAGACAGGTTTAAATGCCTGCTTTAGAATTAAAATGTAAAAAAAAAAAAAAGACATTTGTGGAAGTGGATAGAAACTATTTCGCACAATTTGTTTTTGTTTGTGATCTTCATAAAAATTTCGAGCAACAAAATCCAACACCCCTTCATGCGAAAAGTTCTGGAGAGAATGGGTATACAAGGACCTTACCTAGAAATAATAAAGACAATATACAGCAAACCAGTGGCCAACACCAAATTAAATGCAGAGAAACTTGAAGCATTTCCTCTAAACTCAGGGACAAGACAAGGATGCCCACTTTCACCACATCTCTTCAATGTAGTACTTGAAGTTCTTGCTAGAGCAATAAGGCAACTAAAAGAGATCAAGGGGATACAAATTGGAAATGAAGAAGTCAAACTATCCCTAATTTAGTCGGTAAGATATTATACATAAGCGACCCCAACAATTCGACCAGAGAACTCTTATAGCTGATAAACACCTTCAGAAAAGTGGATAGATATAAAATTAATTTAAAAAAAAATAAGAAGACCTTCTTTATACAGCAAACAAATGGGCTGAGAAAGAAATAAGGGAAACAACCTCCTTCACAATGGCCACAAACCATATAAAATACCTGGGGGTACTCTAACCAAGCAAGTAAATTACCTGTACAACAAAAACTTCAAGCCCTTGAAGAAAGAAATTGAAGAGGCCTTTAGAATATGGAAAGGTCTTCCCTGCTCATGGATAGGTAGGATCAACATAATAAAAATGGCCATCCCACTAAAGCAATATATAGATTCAATGCAATTCCTATCAAAATACCAACACAATTTTTCTAGACCTGGAAAAAGCTATTCTCACTTTCATATGGAACAACAAAAAGCCCAGAATAAGTAAATCAATCCTATACAAAAAAAAAAACAAAAAAAAAAAAAAACATCTGGAGGTATCACCATCCCAGATTTCAAGCTGTACTACAGATCAATAGTTGTAAAAACAGCATGGTATTGGTATTGAAGCACACCAGTAGATCAGTGGAATCGAATTGAAGACACAGAAATGGACCCACACACTTATGGCTACCTAATTTCTGACAAAGAAGCCAAAACCACACAATAAAAGAGGATAGCATCTTCAACAAATGGTGCTGGTCCAACTGGATGTCAATGGGTAAAAGAATGAAATTAGACCCATACTTATCCCCTTGTACAAAATTTAAGTCCAAGTGGAGCAAAGAGCTTAACATAAGGCCAGTCACACTAAATATACAAGAAGAAAAAGTGGGAGAAACCCTCGAACTCATTGGCACAGGTGATAACTTCCTGAACAGAACACCAACAGCTCAGGACCTGAGACCAACAATCAATAAATGGGACCTCATGAAAATGAAAAGCTTCTGTAAGGCAAAAGACACTGTCATTCGAACAAAACGGCAGCCTACAGACTGGGAAAATATCTTCACCAACCCCACATCTGACAGAGAGCTAATATCCAAAATCTACAAAGAACTCAAGAAATTAAATGCCAAGAAACCAAATAGTCCAATCAAAAAATGGGGATGGAGCTAAATAGAGAATTCACAAAGGAGGAATCCCTAATGGCTGAGAGACACTTGAAGAAATGCTCAACATCCTTAATCATCAGAGAAATGCAAATCAAGAAGAGATTTCATCTCACACCTGTCAGAATGGCTAAGATCAAAAGCTCAAATGACAGCACATGTTGGCGAGGGTGTGGAGAAAGGGGTACCGTACTCCATTGCTGGTGGGATTGCAGGCTTGTGCAACCACTATGGAGTTAAGTCTGGCGATATCTTAGAAAACGTGGAATAGCTTTGCCTCAGGACCCAGCCATACCACTTCTGGGTATACATCCAAATGCCTCTTCACGGAATCATAAGGAAGTTTCCTCATCTATGTTTATAGCAGCCTTATTTGTAATAGCTAGAAACTAGAAACAACCAAGATGTCCCTCAACTGAAGAATGGGTTAAAAAACTGTCGTACATCTACACAATGGAATACTATTCAGCTATCAGGAACAATGAAATTGTGCAATGTGCATCCAAATGGATGGAACGAGAAAAGCTCAACCTGAATGAGCTAACCCAGACTCAGTAGGATGCATATGGCATCTATTCACTTATAGTAGGATTTTAGCTATATAGTAGAAGATATTGATACTACAACTAACACACCAAAGGGAACTTGGACATAGACTTTTTATATTTTATTTTTATTTTTTTATTTATTTTTACATTTTTTCTATTTTTTAGTCTTTTTTATCTATTTGTCTTTGTTTTTTAGTTCTCTTTCCCAAGCAATGAGACACTCTTCACTGGTGGTACTGCCTCGTAGACCCCCAGTGAATGAGGAGGCTCTTGGTCCTCATACGACCTCTCAACTGAGATGAGGGACTGTTATATAAGAACACTCCACCCCAGAAAACTGGGATGGAAGGGTTAGAAGGTAAAGAAAAAAATGAAATGTGATGTTTCAGCCTTTTACTACTAACTGTCATAAATTGTTTAGGATAATTAAGAAATGCAAACTAATAGTTATGCAAGCCGGTCATTCTGTTAGGTACTATGACAGCCTATTATAGTTATTTTCTAAGCTAATCAGAAATAAAGCTGCTAAGAGACAAGCAACATCTGCTTACCCTAATATAAGGGATAGAAAGGGCCTCTTCAAAAACCTCGAGATCTGCAGAATATGGCATACAAAGATGTTTGCAAAACTTTAGATTTTTTTATATCAAGACATACCAACTCCTGAAAGCACCCCTATTCTACTCCAAGTAGAAGATGAGCATCGAAGACTCTCCAGTGGGAGATGATTGAATTAGTCCCAAGCCTATCTCTTGGTAGGAAAAGTCCCTTTCTCCAACTGTAGACAGAATGCTGTCCAAAAAGGACAAAACCTGGAAGCAGGTAAGTCGACAGCCTAGTTCTGCCAAGACAGGGTAGGTTAGTCCTTCATAACCCCTGCTCTACAATCAATGGCTGTTGGGGTAGTGTTAAGCATTCTAAATGTTAATTGGTCCTGTTTGCTGTCTGTTATTTACATTGACTCTATTTGGTTAAATAAATGCTGAGGCCTGAGATTGGGAAAAGACAGAGAAAGGTGGGACTTCCTGAGATTAGAGGAGGAAGCCTGTGCTTTAGACAGAGGATTCAGACATTCCAGCCAGGAGCAGGAGAGCAGGAAGGAGACACACACCATGGGTTAGAAAAAAGAACCTCATTCCACATGGCCAGGAACATTGGCATATTGTGGAGAATGCAGTCCAAGGGGATGTATGTATATATGGTGTCTTATTTGGGTAATAGAATTGAGAGCTAGCTAGATGGGCTAGGATTCCTCAACTCAGGCCTAGGTTTGATAAAATCCATGTGGTGTCTGTGTGTGCTCATTTATAATGTCTGGATAAGAATTAACTGCTGCCAAAAAATTAACAATGATCTAAATACTGGTAAGCAATTTAGCAATTTAACTGATTATTTCTGCAAACGCCCAACCCAACATAATTTAATTATTATTATTTTTTTTATATATGGTGCCCAACTACAGCAATTAGAATCCATGCTTATAGCCTGAGAAGGCCCAAGTGAAAACCAGTTTCCTAGCCAAAGAGTGGGGAACTGAACCCAAATGCATTTCAAAAGTGTGGCTAACTTATCAAAAGCTGTTGCCTTGCAGCAAAGGTGGAAAACTTAGCTCTCCTTATGTACTAAAAAACTGGCGCCTTCTAAACAGAGCTTGAGAGCAGAATTAACTGCCTAGATTAAAAATGGAGGAATTCATAATGCCTTAATTCTTTTGGATTCCAATTGAGTTTGTTCCTCTTAGCATGCAAATGATTTTTACCCTGACAATTGTGGTTCTGTGTATCGTTTTTGATAAAGTTTAGACTAGGATAGTCTTGAAGGAAATAATTTACAGATGGAATGCTAAATTGCCAAAAATGATAATGAAGGAAAGAGGGAGGCCTTTCCTGATAAATAATAGAAAATTTATGGCAGCTGGAGCTAAGAGCTCCCTGGGTACTAACTAGGTGCCTGTCAGGAGTTTCTGGCATAGGGCCGCCAATGAAATGCAGCCAAAACTAGACTCTAAGGAATAATGAACAAAGCTTTAATTGCAGCATGGGATGGCATGGTTAGACATGCCAAGGCTTTTGGAATGTTGTTTCTTTGCTTGATTTTTATTTAGATATCTTTGATTTTCCTATATTGGGAGGTAGAAAGGGTATTTTTTTGTTTTGGTATTGCTAAAACATAAGAGATTTTTGAAGATTTTGGGCCAATTTCGAATTGTCACTACAGTTCAAAGTTACTCTCAAGGTTACAAAGTTACTAAAATCTGGGATTTAAGTGAAATATTTGAGCAGGGTGGTCCTGGCACACACCCTTGGTCCCTTAATCCCATCACACTAGAGGAAGAAACAGGTAGATCTCTGGATTCTAGAACAGCCTTGTTTAAACAATGAAGGCAGAGCAGGAACTCTGCTGAGGAGATAAAGCTGCTTACTAAAGACAGTCTAGAATTTAAAAATGACACATTTTTTCTTGATGTTAAGTTTAATAATGTCCTTACTGATCTAATGGATAAATGCACATAATCTTAAATGTATGTAAAGAGAAAAGGGTCAAAAGCCAGTCTCCTCAGTTGTGGGGCTCCCACTGGAGAACTGGTTTCAAGAGGCATTTTGCCCCTAAAAGACATATGTTAATCTCTGGGCATGAAGGTGCACGCCTTTAGTCCCAGAACTTTGGAGGCAGAAGCAGGCTAATCTCTGTGAGTTCAAGCCTAGCCTGGTGCAAAGTGAGTTCAGGACAAGGATACACAGAGAAATCCTGCCTCAGAAAAAAAAGAGATATATTCTGTTAACCAATGTAATGACCCAGAGTTAGGTTGGGGAAGAACTTGCAAACTGCATGCCTCCCACAGCCAGCAGTTTATAAAAATAGCATATCATGCCATTTTACACCAATCTCCTTAAGAATGGGGTTTCTATGGGAGAATTGGAACTCAAACTAATACAAAATGGTTTACTTAATGATATTGTTCAATAAGGGTAATTCAATTAATTAAATTCATACCTTGATCTCAAAACTTGGGAGACAGGGGAAGAACAGGTTCCTTGTGTGTTCGAGGCCAATCTAAACCTACAGAGCTCTACAGAGAAAATCAAGACAGCCCAAGCTACAAAAAGAAACCCTGTCTCAATAAAGATAAATATATCCACATAGAAATTAAATCTCCAAAGAAAGGAGAAAAGGAAAGAAGAAATATGTAAATGCAAGACTTTGATCCCAAAACATGGGA
Source organism: Lophiomys imhausi (assembly GCA_907164525.1). Taxonomy (NCBI): domain Eukaryota; kingdom Metazoa; phylum Chordata; class Mammalia; order Rodentia; family Muridae; genus Lophiomys; species Lophiomys imhausi. The sequence continues at coordinate 14,044,794 of CAJQZJ010009649.1, read as the reverse complement.
GATAAAGACAGAGACAGATTGGTTCCTTTTTAGTTTGAGGCCCATCTAATCTACAAAAAGCCAGAACAACACAGAATAAACCTGTTTTAATCAATTAATAAATTTATTTCAACTGTAAAGGAGAATTTTTAAACTCCATTCAGTCTTATGGTGTATTTGGAATTTAAAATAGATTATATAAAGCATATATATGTAATACCATTACATCCCATGTTTTTATATGGCATGAATGGAGACTTACAAATGTCTTTCTTCTGTTCAAAAAACAGAAAATATTCCTTTATTGATTTGTGCATCCTGCACATCCAAGGCATTTTGGTAATTGCAGAGCTATATCTTACTTGTGAGAAATTATATATTTTCAGAACAACGGGACCTGAGTCCAAAGAAGACGAGACAGATAACCCAAATGATCCAGCCTCATAGACTACCTCAATAGCTGTTTCCTCCAAAATCTGCATCCAAAACAACTTCAAACAGCTTGCTGAGATGGCCCAGCCTCAAAGACTGTTCCAGACCGGACTTCAGTGACACCCTGAACTTTCCTACCCAAAGTCCAGACTACAAACTGCTCAAGACATTCAAATTGCTGAGCACATAGAGACTGGACAACAAATGTTACAATTTTCTTGCTTAACCACTTTTTTTTTTTTCATTTTATTTGGGCTCCTAAATAGGTTTTCTGCGACCCAATTCAGCAGGAAGCAGTTTTAAGAGATTGACGTCCCATTCCCAAAAAGTGGGGTGGATGATTCTTTGGTCATTTGATGTGCTATAAATGTTGTTTAGGGGTAATGACTACAAATTGTTATATGGTCTTGTTAAGCAAGGCTTAGAAAGTTAGACTTGAAGATTTCTTTTTCTTTTCTCTATCCTTCTTTCTCTCTTATATAGAAAAAGAAAAAGAGGGGAATATATGTATATAATATAGAAATGATAAGATATAAAGCTAGATAATTGAATCTATTCTGAAACTCAATACTATTGTTATTCTCAAATAAGGTTGTTTTTCCATACATTGGTATAGAATTGTGTATATTGATACAAAATAATGTTAAATTTTGATTCATTGGTATAGAATTTTATATTTAGACACATATTATATATATTTCAACTTATATAAGGTATTGTGCCTATACAAATCATTTAAAAGTATAGGTTTACTTCCGATCCGTTTATGGGTTGCTATTGCAATCTATTTAGGAGTTTGGGTAATACAAGTTGCTGGCCAGTCAAGGTTCTGGTCATGTCAAATCATAGTCTTAATTTATCACAAAATAGACTTAATAATTTAAACAGATAGTAAATGATTAAAATTTACAGTTTGCTTGTTCAAAGATAGATTGATAAATAAATCAATAGATGTCTTCAAAACCCTCAGAGGCATACAGAAAATGGCATTTAAAGATTTTAAGAATTGTTTGACTTAAGACAGTCAGCTCCTGACAGCTCCCATTTGACTTGGAAGAAGACAATGAACTTCAAAAAGAAATCTCCATCAGGAGATAATTCCTATTGGGCAAAAATGCCCTGCTCTCTCAACCGACTATATACAGTCCAAAGATGGACCAGAGCTTAAATGCAGGCAAGTCGATGTCCTGATTCTGCAGAGACAGAATGGGAAAATCCTTAATTCCTGCTGCACAATTTAGTCTGTGAAAAATGGTTGGCCAGAAGCCTGAAGACGATGCTCCAACAATACCAAGAAGTATTTGGGACTCTCTAGGCAACAAACTGTCATATTTCTTTTTGGAAGCTGCTCTTCTGTGCTTCCTACTCACTCAAATACTAACTTTATCCTTTCTTAGGTCTTTAATGGGGTTGAAGCCATAATAGTTATAAAATTTCAATTGAACTAGAGTTGTTTAGGATTTAAAAGGATGTTTTCAAGTCTAAATAAAATTTTAGGTTTATACATTTGGGATATGATAGAAATTATTTAGGTTCAGAACTTTAGACACACCAAGAAAGATGATTTTTTTCTTCAGATTGCCTGATAAAAATAGGCTAAATATTATGTGCATAACTTTTACATATGGTTTTCTTGATTGTTTCATATTTGTTCTTCCTGTTTTTACTATATGAGTGAAAAAATTTAGCCTTTTTATTAGAAAAAGGGACAGAATTGTTGGGGTAGTGTTAAGCATTCTAAATGTTAATTGCTCCTGTTTGCTGTCTGTTATTTACATTGACTCTGATTGGTAAAATAAATGCTGAGGCCTCAGATTGGGCAAAGACAGAGAAAGGTGGGACTTCCTGAGATTAGAGGAGGAAGCCTGTGCTTTAGACAGAGGATTCAGACATTCCAGCCAGGAGCAGAAAGGAGACACACACCATGGGTTAGAAAAAAGAACCTCATTCCACATGGCCAGGAACATCGGCATATTGTGGAGAATGCAGTCCAAGGGGATGTATGTATATATGGGGTCATACTTGGGTAATAGAATTGAGAACTAGCTTAGACGGGCTAGGATTCCTCAACTTAGGCCTAGGTTTGATAAAATCCATGTGGTGTCTGTGTGTGCTCATTTATAATGTCTGGATAAGAATTAACTGCTACCGAAAAAAATTAACAATAATCTAAATACTGGTAAACAATTTAACTGATTATTTCTACAAATGCCCAAATCAACGTAATTTAATTATTATTATTATTTTTTTTTATAAATGGCTGTCAGAGAAATGGGGCCAAATGACTGAAGATCGATGCTGTAATGTATGGAGAGAAAATGGGAACTGTCTAGGCAGCCACTGGTATGTCATTTCTTAGTTTTGAAAGCTGCAGGCCCTGTACTTCCTATAAAATCAGATATATTTATCCCTCTCAGGTCTCTGAGGTGGTTGAAGAATAGATAGAGCCTCATAATTAAATTTTGAGTTGTTTAGGAGTCAAGAGAGTGTTATACATCTAAGAAGATGCTTTTAAAATTGTGTTGCAAGTTAGTATGAATGTTGAGTTAGATATAGAACTTTAATCTCAAGGAGATGGTTAGATAGTAGAATGTTAAAGTCAGGTGCCAAATACATATGGACTGGACATTGGGAATGTACGCTAAGCCATGTAACCCTCATAACTCTGGCCTAATTACCTCTGTTGTTTTGTATTGTATTTATTATTATAAGAGTAAGAGCCATTTGTTTGAGTGAAAGGGGAAACTGTACGGGGAAATAAGATATACCTTAAACTTAAAAGAAAAAAAAAAGGGAAGAGGATGGGGGGTTGAGGGTGGGAGGGTGAGACTGGAGGGGGGAATAGGGAGGGGACTGCGATTGAGGTGTAACTTGAAGAAATAAAAAATAAAGGAAAAAAAAAGCTCAAATGACAGCACATGCTGGCGAGGATATGGAGAAAGGAGAACCCTCCTCCATTGCTGGTGGAATGCGGGCTTGTGCAACCACTATCGAGGTCAGTCTGACGATATCATAGAAAACTTGGAATAGCTCTGCCTCAGGACCCAGCCATACCACTTCTGGTTATACATCCAAATGACTCCTCACGGAATCATAAGAAAGTTTCCTCATCTATGTTCATAGCAGCCTTATTTGTAATAGCTAGAAACTGGAAACAACCCAGATGTCCCTCAACCAAATAATGAATTATAATTCTGTGGTACATCTACACAATGGAATATTACTCAGCTATCAGAAACAATGAAATTATGCAATTTGCAGCCAAATGGATGGAACTAGAAAAATTCATCCTGAGTGAGCTAACCCAGACTCATAAGGATGTGCATGGCATCTATTCACTTATAGCAGGATTTTAGCCATATAGGACAGGATATCTATACTACAACCAATGCGTCAAAGGGAACATGGACATAGACTGTTTTGTTTGTTGGTTGGTTGATTTTTTAGTTTTCTCTCCCTGGCAATGAGACACTTTTCACTGGTGGTACTGCCTTGTATGCCCCCAGTGTATGAGGAGGCTTTTGGCCCTCATATGACTTTTGAACTGGGGCGAGGGACTGCTATGTAGGGACACTCCACTCCAGAAGTGTGGGATGGAAGTGTTAGGGGGTAGAGGGTGGAAGGGCAGGGCTTGGAAGGGGGTAAAGAGGACAATATGATGGAGTTGTAACCTGAAGCAACAAATAAATAAATTTATTTATTAAAAAAAAGAACTCACATAAAAGCCCTGAAGAGTGGCACATGCCTAAAAAAAATAAAGAAAAGAAAAAAAGAAAGAAAAAATTCCAGCAACTTAAAATAACGTGTTGTTTTATTTCCCTTACAGTTTAATGAGCTGTATATTAAATTGTAAACTATTTCTAAGAAAGTTTTTAAAAATTAGTATTTTATGACTACTCTTCATTGTCAACTTGAACATCTAGATTCAATTGAAATCAAAGCTTCTTCACAGTCCTGAAAACCATTTGTGTTAATCTGTTAATTTGCAGCAGGAAGACACTTGAAAATTTTGGCCATAATTTCTGATTTCAGGCCACATAAAGGCTTGGAAGAAGAAGATTTTTACATTTGACTGCTTCCCCTCACTGTTGCTGGCAAGTTAGTTCACATATGCTGTTGCTGTGACCATTATTATATCTATTTTGGGTTCCAATGTAGACTGAAGACCAGCAGTTGTCTAAGAATCTTCCAGGCTTCCAGTATCATATTGGGGACTGCTGAGATATCCAGCCTCATGGACTGAACAACTACAAGATTCTTGGCATTTGTTACCAGTTATTTTGGAACTACTGAGACCACATCCATTGAGCCAGTCTAATAATTCTCTTAGCTTTATTCTTTTAGTTTTGAACCTTGACTAACACAGTATATTAAACTTAGAGATTTTCTCAAATATTTTTATTGTTATTTGATTTTTAGTGTATTTGTTTTGAGATAGGTCTTTCTATGTATCCCTGACTGTCCAGGAATTCACTATGTAGAAGAAGCTGGCCACAAAATCATAGATTACCTTCTATCTACCTCTTTAACCTGAGTGCTGGGATAAAAGGTGTGCACTATCACATCTGGCATTTTTTTTTCACAAATCTCAAAAGAAGAAAAAAAATTCGCAACTCTATCGACTCTGAAAGTAGAATTTCACTTTTTCATGATTCAATTATTTCACTGATACATTTATATTCTGTATACAACTATATTTGATGACAAATTGAATTAAGTAAATGTGTTTTAATTTACATGTATATGAGTTTTTACATATACTTTATTTATATATAAAATAAATGGTATTTCATCATCATTATACATTTATCCATATTAAAAGATTTGCCCTTTTCACACACATAAAAAAATTAAAATCAATACCGAGAACATTTCTTGTTTATTTATAATTTTTAACATATAATTTGGTAGTACGTTCTTGCCTATAAATTTGGAATTAGTTTTTCCAATTATTAACCAATTTGATGCTTATTATATTTCAAATGTTCAGATGTTATAAATTTTTGAATAGCTAGGAAATTAAATGAGAAAGAAACTAGATAAAAATCACTACTAATAGTGGGAAAGGAACATGTAAGTAAATATATAGGCTAAGATTTTAAAGTTAATTCATTTTGCCTTAAATGTAGTAATAAGGAGGGAAGTGTGTAGGAGCAGGATGCATCACATTCAATTTATAGGTTGCATTTCTAGTTAATGATAATTAGTGCATGTCATATTATTTCACTGATACTAATTGACAAATGATGTAAGAATAATTTGGAAAAAACCTATGGTTGATTATTTTTATTTTAGATTATAATGAGATTGCCCAACTTTTTATATTAATAGTATGTGGATATTTAAAATGTTTATACAGATCATAGATGAACATCTAAAGATATATATATATATATATATATATAAAACATTTTTAAAAGGAACATAAAGAATGAATTTGAGAAGTTGATTTATTATCAATATTTTGAATGATCCTAAAAAGTAAATATTATGTGTTTAATATTATAAGTGAGGCTCACTCAAACTTAAATAGTGGGGGAGAAAAACATGAGTTCAGACTGGTTTTAGATTTTCCGTTTGCCATCAATAAGTTATTAATACACTCTAAATTCCAAAGATCATCCTTTTATATCATCATTAATATTTTAACAACAACAGCAGCAAAATGTTTAGAAGTCTCAGGCAAGTACACTCTGAAAGTGTGAGTCTGGGTGAATGGTTGTTACCACTATTTGACTCAGTATAAATACCAGCACCTATTCAAATAACTCAGGAATTTGTCAAGAGACAAAATGAAGATCTATTAACCTTGAGAAATCCAATTATAAAATACATGAAAGAATGAGCACTGAATACAGTGCTAGGTGCTACCATCATCATTAGAAACAAGCACTAAGTATTAAAGCAAGTGAAGTCAGGGATGGGATCCACAAAACCATTAGATTTATCTGTTTGAAGAATATATTTTTAACTAAAATGTACAAAAATATGAACATAGAATGGTATATCTTCCTATGAGAAAACTATTAAATTTATTTTGATACAGTCTCATCCTGTAAGTAGCTAGCAATTTACTTAAAAACAGATGTGTCACAACACTTAAAAACAGATGTGTTAAGACTCACAGTGTAGCATTATGCTGCAACAGTGCTGTAGTTTTCGTGATGTTGTGAATGTGAATCCAAGATGTTCACTCTTGAATTTCATTTCCATAAATGATTTTGGTTAAATTTACATAATGAACTTTTATGAAGAAGAGAAATATATGTAAATACCTGCTTTATGATGGAAATTGGAGTTGGTATGGCAAAAATATTTTTGTTATCTATTCAATGTGAAAATGATAAGAAACTGAAGTGCTCACATGTAAATGGGACATCTCTATCACTTCCCTCCATCACCGGGCTCATGGACTATCATGAAAAAGGAGGTAGAAAGATTGTAAGAAGCAAAGACAGTGGATAACTCCTGCAAAATAGTGTTCGCTGTGCATGGCAGGACCAGTGCACACATGAACTCAGGAAGCAATGACTGTTTAGACAAGACCTGGACAACTTCAAGACCTCTAAAATCCCAGCATGGCTGAGGAGTAGTTCATGAACTTGCTTCTTTAGGGAATTGTTGGCAATTTATAGCTCTAGGAAAGAAATAGTCACATATCTTCAAGGATGTCCCTTTATTATTTTATGGTTACCCCCCACATATTCATGCACTTGCAACACTAAATAGATTCAATCCATCCTATAAAAAGAATATGTGGATGTTGGGAATGAAATGTTTGGGGAAACATAGTGTGCAGGAAAGAAAGGAAGATAGATTTGATTAAAATCCTTTATAAGCATGTATAGAACATTCAAGTATAGTAAAACCACAAAAGGTTTTCTATTTTTATATAATATCCTTGTTTATCATTGAACACATATGAAGCAATACAACTCTATTTGAAATGTGCTCCTCAAAAGTAAACCATGTATTATGCACAGTTTTGCATCCCTAACATTGCTAATGTTTATCATTACCTTGCACGTCATTCCTAGACTTTTCCTGGAAAGTTTAACTGATTATATTCTGTTCTTAATGGTACCCAGAATAGAAATCTTTATAGTGCCTCGCCAAAAGCAGAACATCATTTCAAGTCTTCCTTTTGGGTGCTACGTTTTCATTTACCCACCACTTTCAGCCACGGTGATGAGTGTACTCTATATCTTTCCCAGGGCCTGTCACATAAAATCAGATTAATGAATGAAAAAATCTGATGTTTCTAGAGACAGTAGAATCCAATTTTGCATTGAGGACTCTCTTTTATGTTGAAGAAAATAAACTAACAGAGTGTACGTATAGACCAAAGAATGTAAAACAAAGAACAGTAATGGGAAAAAAATTAAAAAGTAGACAGGGGTTGGAAGGATAGCTCAGTAATTAAAAAGTTATTATATTTCCAGTGGATTGGGGTTCTGTTTTTACCACCCTGGCTGGGAAGCTCACTATCACCACTAATCCAGTTCCAAATCATCCAATACCCTCTTCTGGCTTCTAAGGAAAATTAACGTACATGTTACACACATGTACCTGAACTGAATGAGTTCCTCTGCAAGATCAGCATAGTTTTTAACTGCTAAGTTCACCTTTCTAGCCCCCATCAAATAAGCCTTTTGAAAAATGTGCTGCACTTAAATTTTTTTCTAATACAATGTAGATAAATTCACTAAAAGTGTTTTATACATGCCTTACATATTTGTGTTGGCATTTACATTTATAATAAATATATTGAATTTAAATTTGTTTTGTCAGGAAAGCTTGAGAATTTATTGAATGGATGTGTGGGTGATATATTCTTCCTCCTAGTAGTTACATCTGTTTCTCCTGATATCCTCTACCCGATATCCTCTTTTATTTTGAGGACAAGTGATCTACATGATGGAAGTTCAAATTTCTTTAGAAACACAGTTGAGTTGAATGAATGTGTTTTTTGTTTTGTGCTCAAATATGGGATGTAGGGGTGCTTGGTCTACTGCTGAATAATAGTCTCATCAAAAGGACTTGGAAAACAACCTTATAAATGAACATGTGATGTTTTACCAGCCAGAATACTGTGACATGTGGGGAACATATTCACATCCTTTGGTGGACAGACTCCTTGGACAACTCGTGATTTTAGTAATAAGAAGTACCTTTTGTGAAGGACCTGAAGTTGGCCAATTAGAAAGTATCCTTGTGCATATTTGGAGGAGGAATTAATAGGAGGCCCCAGAAATGCAGACAGGTTTTTTGCTTGGCATCACTTCTCATCACTGCTAGTCACTGTTTTGCTTCTAAAGTCTCCAGACAGTGCTTTGGCAAAGTTTACTGCTGCCAAGAATTGCTGAAGAATGTGGCGTAAGTCAGGTTGAACCTAGGTTAGGCTGAGCCCAGGTTAGGCACCATTTGGATCCACAAAAGTTGCTCCTTACTGGTGCTGTTTATTGTGTTTCCATAGTTGATTGCCTCTGTTCCTATGTATGCTGATTTGGCTAGACTGCTGACTAGTTGCCTCAAAGACCTGTGTTTTGAGGATACCTTCATATTCTTCATGTAATAGTATCCGGTACCTCAGGTGGATGGGTTAGAAGGTGTTTAGAGTTATTAATAAATAGTTTAAAAGCATGCCTTCAGATAATAACAAATCATAAGATTTCAAAATAATGTCTAAATCTCTAGCATATGAAATATCTTTTATACTCTATCCCCAAAGCCTAAGATAATTTATGAGTAACTTGAATATAAAGTAATTTTTCTATTATTATTATGTTTCTTCATTAATTCGTTGGAGGTAATAAAAACCCAAATCCTTTGAACTATTTGGTGAAAACTTTATATAATTTATGACTCATAACATTAAGTTGAATTGCAACTTAACCATATATACAGTCAGCATAAATATGAATATGTAATTATTTCTATCAGAATTTAGTATCAATATTCTTGAATACAGTTGCACCATTAAGTAAGGATTAGTTAGCAATTTGCTTATTTTTTTTTGAAACAAACAGCCTTTATTTATCCAATATATACATTCTGCTTTATTTTACTGTACTTAATTTACTGTGCTTAATATCTCTACCTCCTATCCACCCCTCACTCCCTTCAACCCCCCAACCCCAGGTGGGAAAGAAAGAAGGTTAGAGGTGAAAGGAGGCATAGTTCTCTTTAGGCTACTTCCTGCTGATTAGGGTCATTTGATTCTTTGGGTGTAATACCAGTCTCATTAGAAGTCCAGCAAACCAGCAAACCAGGAGACAGAAGCAAGAAGAACAAGTAGCAGTTTGGGGGAACACTAGTAACCAGAAGAGTATCAACCTCTTTCTTCCTTGTAGCCCTTTCTCTTCTTTGTAGAGCCTTTTCTCTTACTTCTCTGTAGAGCCTGTTCTCTTCTTTGTAGAGCCTCTTTATTCTTTCTTCTTTGTAAAGCCAATTCTCTTTTATTTCTTTGTGGAGCTTCTTCTCTCTTTTCTCTTTGTAGTCCCCTTCTCCTTGAGGCTCTGACTTTTTTCCCTCCTTTTAGAGCCCCCTTCTCCTTAGAGCTATGGCTTTTTTATTCCTCTCTCCCAAGTCCTCAGAGTTAAATTTGCTCAGCTGGTTAAGCCACATCCCTGCAAGCTCACAAGACTGTTAATACTTTATACCTGTGTCTTAAGCAGCCAATTGGGGATTAAATAAAAACATTCCCACAACTGGTTTTAATAAACTCTTACCACATTTCCCCCTTTTAGTTCAAAACATAATATATATATATATATGCTACATGCTACATATAATAAAAATATATATCAGATCTATCAAGAATTGTATTTACAATGTCCAGTCTATTTGTATTTAGCACCTTTGAGAAAGCACTTACATCTATACCTACCATAGAGTTCTGTACCTATGTCATTTAGTATTTTTATTTGCATTTATCAATCTATAATATCTTTTAAATCTAAAACATTTCTTAAATCCTGTACAACTAAGCTTAATAATAATATTCTAATTATTAAGGCTTCAGTCCCATCAGAGACTTTAGAAGAAAATTAAATTATTACCTATGTATGTAGGAAGTGTAGAGCAAGCAAATTCCAAAACTATAGCAATGACAGAGGTTTCTGTCTAACTGAAAAGTTACCCATGGTTTCTATGTGTCATTGAGGCATCCAGTCTTTGGCCTACTGGCCCAGAATATCAGACAAACTTTTCTGTGAAGCAAGAATATTAAAGGACTGGCTTACCTTATCTCTATAACATTGGTCAGTCGAATTTTCAGTGTCCTGCTTGTTCACAGATTGGACAGACAGCCTGCAATCAGCAGTTTTTTGTCCAGTGGCTATCTTGCCACATTTGTTTCTTTGATGCCCATCATCTTTTATATTCAGGTTGCTGCCAGGAGCAGATGTCTCTCTGTCACAAAAATTTTTTTTTTATTAAAACATCTTAAATGCCTTTTTCTGTAGGTCTCTGAGGTTTTTGAACAACATTTATTATCTGTCTGTCTTACTAAATAAGCAAACATTGCTTGTTTTTTTAATCTATGTATTATCTATTTAACTTCAAACATATATATAAGACACTAAATAAAGCATATTTCTTCAATTAACTAAAATAATATCTAACAAAACTATAAGTTTTTTAATCCTATACAGTTTTTCAATAGTAGCTTTCAAATGGACTGGAAGTAAAAATTGCATTTTTAAATGAGTAACAAAGACATTTTCAATTAATTAAATGCTTTTTGAGTCAGTAGTTTATTTTTATAACCTGGTAACTCTTGGCTGATCTATCTTGGTAACAAGTCTCAGCTACTCTTGTCTGAAATGGCTTGCACATTTTGCTGTGGGGCCTTAACGTAGGACCCCAAAGTTTCTTCCTTACTGCAAAACCTTACCTTTAATGTTGGTCTTGGACATATATTCATTTGACATGTCCCAAAAAGTTTACAAATGCCAGAAAATCTTGACTTTCTGCCACCAGAAATGGCTTGTGTATTGTTACTGTATTTCTCAGAGTTAACATGCAGGCTATTTTTACATATGACTTGAAAAGTACCATATTTCTCATCATGTTGCACATTTTGATCTCTGAGACTGTTAGCCTTACAATTTCTTTGTAAATGGCCAAACTTACTACAATTAAAACACCGAGTGTTTTTTTTTTTTTTTTGCCAAAAGATAGGCTTGCTACTAATTCAACCATCTCACACTGGAGATTCTTCGATGCTCATCTTCTACTTGGAGTGGAATAGGGGATGCTGTCAGGAGCTGGCATGTCTCGATATCAAAATAATCTTAATTTAAGAAAACATCTTTGAATGCCATATTCTGCAGATCTCTTGACTTCAACTGTAGACAGATTGCTGTCCAAAAAGGACAAAACTTGGAAGCAGGTAAGTCGACAGCCTAGCTCTGCCAAGACAGGGTAGATAAGTACTTCATAATTCCTGCTCTACAGTCAGAGAAATGGGGCCAAACAGCTAAAGATTGATGCTGTAATGTATGGAGAGAAAGTGGGAACTGTCGAGGCAGCCACGGGTATGTCATTTCTTAGTTTTGGAAGCTGCGGGCCCTGCACTTCCTATAGAATCAGATATATTTATCCCTCTCATGTCTCTGAGGTGGTTGAAGAATAGATAGCTAGAGTCTCATAGTTAAATTTTGAGTTGTTTAGGAATCAAGAGAGCATTCCGGATCTAAGAAGATGTTTTTAAAATTGTGATGCAAGTTAGTATGAAAGCTGAGTTAGATAGAGAACTTTAAACTCATGGAGATAGTTAGATAGTAGAATGTTAAAGTCAGGGGCCAAATACATATGGACTGGACATTGAGAATGTATGCTAAGCCATATAACTCTCAGAATTGTGGCCTATTTATTTCAGTCGTTTTGTGCTGTATTTATTGTTATAAGAGAAAGAACCATTTGTTGGACTGAAAAAAAAGAATTATGCATTCGGGGGGAAGGTTGAGAGGGTAGGAGGGTGGGGCTGGGAGGGGTGGAGGGAGAGGGCTGTGATGGAGATGTAACTTGAAGTAGTAAATAAACATTAAAAAAAACACGGAGTGTTTTGATATCTAAGGCTTTTGGTGGTTGCTGGGAAAGCTAATGGTGGAGGCTGCTTCTCTGGGGGCGAAGTGAGTTTGAGATTAACCCTTTCTCTTTGAAGAGGCTCTTTCTCTTTAGTCAGAATTAAATTCATGTGTTCTCTCTCTCCAGCTCTTATTCCTTTTTAAGCCCTTCAACTTCTGTTTGCAAACTCTTTAGTTGCATAGTAATTTCTGCAATCCTTTTACCATACCCCTCCTTATCTATTTGCAACTTTTCAAGTTGTTTATGCATTCTCCCCATATTTTTTTGAAATATCATATAGGAGGAAAAACAACAACATACAAAAATTCCATTAGTGGCACAAAGTAGGAGAGATCCCAGTAGCAGCAGCCATCATAAGCCTTTTGCTGAAATACACTGTTCACTCCTTCAAATCCTGCCATCTCCTCCACCGCATTAGATACGAAATTACCCAACATGCCGAGGTTTACATCTGGGCACTACATGTAGCAAGAGGGATTTTACTAATTTGTATAATATTAATTATACATTCTGATTTATTTTACTCTACTTAATTCCTTTTACCTCCTATGTAACCCTCGTTCCTTCCAACCCCCCAACCCTAGGTGGGAGAGAAAGAAGGTTAGAGGGAAAAAGGACAGAATTCTCTTTAAGCTACTTCCTGCTGATTAGGGACTTTGGGTTCTTTGGGGATGATGCCAGTCTCAGTAGAAGTCCAGCAAACCAGGAGACAGCAGCAGGAAGAACAAGCAGCAGTCTGGGGGAGCACCAGCAAACACTTTCTTCCTGGTAGCCCTTTCTCTTCTTTGTAGAGCTTTCTCCTACTTCTTTGTAGAGGCTCTTTACTCTTACTTCTTTGTGAAGCTCATTCTCTTTTAATTCATTGTGGAGTTTATTTCTTTGTGGAGCTCCTTGTGTCTTTTCACTTTGTAGTTCCCTTCTTCTTGGGGCTCTGGATTTTTTCCCTCCTTTGTAGAGACCCCTTCTCCTCGGGCCTTTGGCTTTTTATTCCTCTCTCCCAAGTCCTCAGAGTTCAACTTGCTCAGCTGGTTAAGCCACACCCCTTTTAGCTCAGGAGACCATTAATACTTTATGCCTGTGTCTTAAGCAGCCTACCTGGGATTAAACAAGAACATTCTCACAATTGGTTTTAATAAACTCCTACCACATTTTTCTGATCTCTTCCTCATAAATTATTAACCTGTAGTGACTAGACTGGTACTATATCATGTGCTATATTGTTATAGCTTAAGTTTTCAAATAGGCATTGCTTACATTGTATCAATTTGCCTTTTGAGGAAGAATTTGATTATTTATTTCACTATATACAGAACTGGAAAACTATTTTTTTTGGTTTTTTTAAACACTGTTTATTTAATATTGGCTGTAGAAGAGGCACTGCACTTGACTGTAGGTGTAATTTAAGTGTTGGCTAGTATGTTAGAAATCTTCTAGTTCTCAAAGATCAAAATGATAAAGAATTAGTCCCTAGGGTGGGATTACCACCAAATGGTGAATATTTAAAGGCTGCAGCTTTTCAATCTGACTATAACATGAGAGGTGTTTCTCAACCTTAATTTCTGGCTATGGTGGAATATCTTGCAAAACGTTCAAAACTAATGGGCTCATAAGCAAATTGGCTGAATCATTAAAAAGTTACCCCTCACCTCCCCCAAAAACCTTAACCTTGAGTAACTTAGCATTCTCAAGTGTTTCATTATAATAACAGAAAGTTGGCTAGCAAAACAAGTATATCCATTTTAAAGTGCAATTATAAAATGCTCTCTAGGTATTGGCTCATTCCACTTTTATTATTAATAGTTTATGTGGTAGGAAGCCTAAGGCTAATAGTTATGTGTTCAATAAATTTCTTCTAAAACCAAAATGTTATTTTCCTTCCTTAATTTTAAAACAGTTGCTTTTATTCTCTCACCAGTGACATCACTGTGGCTTTATAAGATGGATGTCACAGATTTAATTCATGCCCACTGTTAGAAACAAAATGCTCTCAGCAAAATCTTTATTTTTTCTCTTATAGTTTTTCATTTAGAGTTAAAGAAAATTGTTGCATCACCAAAGAAAACTATATATTTTAATTTTATTTTAACTTACTTTTGCTTTACTCATTGATATGGTGTTTGTGTGTGTGTGTGTGTGTGTGTGTGTATGTGTGTGTGTGCACAGACTTGTGAGAGTGTATGTTTACCTGTATGCAAAAGAGCATACCCTCATGCATGTGCACAGCGCCCCCCCACACCCCAACACACACTTAGAGGCTGGTTGAGCTTTTTTTTTTTTTAATACAATTCTCTCACTGAGACATAGTAATCTCAAAGTAAGCATGGCTGTCTGGCCATAGAGTGCCAGGGATCCTCTTGCTTCTGCATGACCAGTATTAAGTTTATATGAAACATTAGGCTTTTAATTAAGGTGATGAGGATTGAACTCAGACCCTTTTGCTTGTGAGGAAAGACTTTACATAATGAATTATATTCCAGCAAACTTTTCTTAAGTCTCAATAGCCATAACTGGGTCACATGACCCATACTAACTGAAAAAAAATATTGAAAATTAGTAGGATATTGGACAGTAGTAATGGTGGGTTCTTACTCAGACCTTTCTCTCCATCCATTTCCAATGTCTAGTTTATCTTCCCTACTTAGAGGGATTTAAACATTATCCCTTTAACAGTCCTTGATACTTAGTTTCTCTAGGTGTGTGGATTGTAGCATGATGATCTTTTACATATTGGCTAATATCTACTTATGAGTGAGTAAATGCCCTGTGTGTCTTTTTGGGTCTGTGATAGCTCACTCAGGAAGATCTTTTCTGATTCCACCCATTTACATGCAAATTTCATGATATCCTTGTTTCTAATAGCACCATAGTGTTCCATTTATAGATGTACCACAATTTCTTTATCCATTCCTTGATTGAGGGACATCTGGGTTGTTTCCAGTTTCTGACTATTACGAGTAAAGCCGGTATGAATATAGTTGAAGAAATGTCATTGGATTTGGTGATACATGTTTGGGGTGTATTCCCAGGTGTTGTATAGCTGGGTCATGAGGTAGAACTATTCCCAATTTTTGTACCCAGCAGATAAATAGGCAAAAATTGGGGAGTCTTGAGGAAAAGTTAGGGGAAGGTTTGAGGAAGCCAGAGGGATCAAGAACTCCACAGAAAGACCGACATAGACAATTAATTTGGAAACAAGGGGGCTTAAAGGGACTGAACCATCATGCAAACAGTTCGTAAGGACTGGCCCTAGGCCCATTTATACGTATGAAGTTGACAATCATAATGAGGTTCTATGCTGGACTTAGATGATGTTGCCTCCCTCAGGAGCTCATGTTCCTAGCAGAACTGCCTTATCTTGCCTTGATGGAAGAGGAGGTACTTAGTCCTGATGCAACTTGATGTACCAGATATTGATCAGACTTTGATGTGGAGATTTGAAATTTGTCAGTCTCAGACAAAGAACAATGATTTAATTAAAATTGGTTCTGAAATATTTAAATACACTATATAAATCAGAATTATCTGCTATGTTTCTTCATTCAATTAATTTCAACTTAATAAATATTTGATATTTATTCCATGCTATATTATTGTGATAAGTTTTTAAGAAAATATCCCCTGACCACCAAAAGACTGAACCTTTGGAAAAACCTCCTATAAAGTTAATAATGTGCCTTGAGATCTTTTAAAATTATTATCCCAACCTGCTGTCATACTATGGGCTAGACTGTTTAAATTTAACTTATCTTTATGAGTACAATATAACCTACTATATATCCTATGCTTTTACAAACTGAGTGTATGCATAGCTTTAGTCTTAACTTATTTTTCTTTGGGATGGATCAAGAAAAATATGTGTGTGTGTGTTTGTGTAAATTTTGGTATCATCTGTTGAAATAAGCCAATAGGACCATAACAACATTATACAACATATTCACCATAAATGTTGGAAGCAGCCTTCATCTATAGATTGGTAATATTCTTCCTGTACTGAGTGCTTCTGGGTCAGGTAGACTTCAATAAAGTTACCTGTCCCCTTATAAAACTATTTAAAATTTCTGTAAGTAATCCCTCATTTGTTTTCTATGCCATGCTTTCTGTGTTCTTTAATTAATTCAGAACAAAGGGACACCCATAACAGACAGAATACACACAGTCTAATAATCACAAACTACAGAAAGATGGAAGATGCAAGGGAGATAAAAGGTGAGATCCAGTTTGGGCTCATTCTTGAAATAATTAATCAAAAATAGAGTGTTTTGTCTTATTTTTTTGCCTTAACTGGATGAACAATTTTTTGTACTTCTCAAGTTATCTTTAATGTATTAACCAATACTGTATTAGTTCGGCTGCACTAAGTATTTGAAATAGAACACTAAATCAGTTAGAGTTTGCTATTGCCAGAATGGCAAATAGAACAGTATGGAAGAGTAGAAGTAGAGAAGTAAGCATTGCTTGGAAGCATATGGTAGGAAAATTAATAGGCATCTCACTAAAGGATGAAACCTTATGAAATTTCCACATATACATAGGCCTGTGGTCACTATGAAGATCTGGTTGAATTAATGGCAAGCCTATCTCTTGGCAAGAAAAACACCTTGCTTCAACTGTAGACAGAATGCTGTCCAAAAAGGACAAAAGCTGGAAGCAGGTAAGTCGACAACCTAGCTCTGCCAAGACAGGGTAAGTAAGTCCTTCATAACCCCTGCTCTACAATCAATATCTGTCAGAGAAATGGGGCCAAACGACTGAAGATTGATGCTGTAATGAATGGAGAGAAAATGGAAACTGTCCAGGCAGCCACTGGTATGTCATTTCTTAGTTTTAGAAGCTGCTGGCCCTGCACTTCCTATATAATCAGATATATTTATCCCTCTCAGGTTTCTGAGGTGGTTGAAGAATAGATAGCTAGAGTCTCATAGTTAATTTTGAGTTATTTAGGAATCAAAAGGGTGTTCTGGATCTAAGAAGATATTTTTAAAATTGTGATGAAGTTAGTATGAATGCTGAGTTAGATATAGTACTTTAAACTCATGGAGATGGTTAGATAGTAGAATGTTAAAGTCAGGTGC
>CAJQZJ010009649.1:14006722-14026818 GCA_907164525.1 Lophiomys imhausi | reverse complement strand
GCACCTGACTTTAACATTCTACTATCTAACCATCTCCATGAGTTTAAGTTCTATATCTAACTCAGCTTTCATACTAACTTGCCTCATAATTTTAAAAATATCTTCTTAGATCCAGAACACCCTCTTGATTCCTAAACAACTCAAAATTTAACTATGAGACTCTAGGTATCTATTCTTCAACCACCTCAGAGACCTGAGAGGGATGAATGTATCTGATTATATAGGAAGTGCAGGGCCTGCAGCTTCAAGCCGAAGTTCATGGTCCTAGGGATGAATGATGACCAGTAAATATTTTTATTGTTTGTTATTTATTGTTAGGTTAAGGAGACATAGGTGGGTATTGGATAAATTAAAGTACTTTTTGGAAAGTTAAATGAAACAGTCATGTAATATTATTTCATTTTAGACATAATGACTTTGAAATTAGAGACTCAGAATGTAGTGCCCTCTCATATTGATATATACTACGTAGTAATATCTTTGTATTCCACTTTGTTCAGGTAAGAATTTTACTAAGTTTGCATGCATAAATTTGAAATATATTATTTAAAAAAGCTACTAGAAGAGTGATAAGAATGAGGTCATTATTGAAATATTTTAACAATGTTGAGCTTCATACTTAACTCTAAAATAGCATGTGCAACATTGGCATCAAGACCACATGTTCACTTAGATATCAACATTCAACAAAGCATGGGAGAGTGTATGTGCATTTGTGTGGTTAAATGACAAAGCAACCTCAAGCAGAGAAACAATTTTCATGACCTCTGACCAGAAATGAGGAACAGATTTAAAAGGATTATCAAAAGATGAAAATGAAAATATGCTGTAGGGTAAGATTAGTCAGTCTATACTTTTGGAAATTAATGTGCATAGTTATGAACTGCTTCTTTGGAACTCATATCATGGATTTCTTTCTAATGCAACACTTGATAATATGACTTTTTTAAAGTAGAATTTTTCAGATTTTTTATAACATTGGCATTAAAGAAAAATGCAAATAGTGTTTAATATAAAAAGTATACAACATTTTATGAATGCTTTGAAAATTTTGTATGTTGCATTTTGATCATACTCACCTTCTTTCCTATATTCTGCTAGATTCAACCTGCCATCCCACATCCATGTCTGTGTCTTCATTTAGGGTGACTAAGTCCCATAAGTTCTGCCTATATTCTACTAGCCATGTTGGCATCCTCTGAAGCTACTTAGGGTTACCATCAGCCTACCTTATAGAAAGCTAGTGTTCCTTCTTCAAGCTGCTACCACTTATCAGTAACTACTGTAACAAATTTTAATTATTTTTAAATTTTATATAGTTTAACTGATTTTACATCAGTTAACTCCCTTCTCTTTTCCCTCCAACCATTTCCATAACTTCTTCCTCTGACTCCCTTGTAAAACCAGGGCCTCTTCTCTCTATCTATCTGTCTGTCTGTCTGTCTGTCTGTCTGTCTGTCTGTCTGTCTGTGTCTGTCTATCTATCTATCTATCTATCTATCTATCTATCTAACTATCTATCTATCTTTCTATCTATCTATGTATATGGGGCCATGTTTATATATAATTATATATATTTTATAGTATTTATGTATAATATAATATTTATATATAATATATACTATTATATATAATACTATATATATATAGTACTGCTTATACATAAATTTTTTAGGAGATACCATTGATATCAGACAACATCCCATGGGGAGAGTAATTCTTCCTATCTCAGCTGTAATGTTTCATTTAGGGGTGGGGTCCATGAGATTTTCCCCATCTGTGTTATAATGTCAACTGGTTTTGATAAAGTTAAGACTTTAATTATGAAGCCATATTGTTGATATTTTATGAGTGCAACTTCTCCAGATCTTAAAGAACACACAATGTTGCAACGTATGTCCTGGTTGTCTGGTTCTTATTATCACTCAGTCCCCTCTTCTGCAATATTCATTGGGACTTAGGTGTAAGGGTCTTGATGTAGATGCATCAGTTGAAGCAGGACACCTCACAGAATGTTGTTCTCCATATTTTGACCATCATTTTCCACATTTTGACAACTCTTGTTTTGTAGTTGTCTAAGTCTGCTGCAAAAAGAAGCTTCCTTGATGAATTGTAAGTACTACACTTATCTGCAGCTAAGCACCTTGTACACAGGACTTACAGTAATTGATTTGGATCTGACCTGAGAGTTTTCTAGCTGAGAACCAGTTTTCTCACAGTGCTTGAAGATGCTAAGAAATTTTCCAAGGGGGAAAAGCAATCAATAGTTTCAACCAGCTGTGATGCCAACAAACTACAACCGTGGCTCAATATGGTAAGAAATTTCTAAAAATGCAACCATGGCACTTATGTCTTGGTGTTAATTGAAAGCTACCTAATTGGACTTAAGGTGTGCTCAACAGAAAGAAATCCATTCCTGGTACAGTAAAAATAGCCATTCACTCATGATTAGTGAAGTCATACATAGTAGGGGAGAACCCACTAATATGAATTTCCCACAAACATATATTTCCTGCTTTCATTCAAAAGAAAGAACTTGTAACTGCTACTTTAATGTCCAGTTTTATTTTCCGTGTAAGTTTTCAGAATCCAGTCTCACCTGTCTGCTTGCTTAAAACTCTTCTTACCTTTGTTGTTGTTTATAATATAATGCACTAGTTTGCCATTACAGGAGCCTAAGTACAAATCAGCTCACTGACAATGATCATGCTAAAATTTAATAACTAACATAATCATGAATATGAGTTTCAACTTTTGCAGATATTATATTTTTTTGGATTTTAACAAGCCTTGGCCTGAATTGAGCAATCTTGGCCCACCTAAGTTAGCTCATAATTCTTTTCCATAAATATGACCCCATATATAAATACATCCCCTTGGACTGCCATTCTCCATGATATGCCGATGTTCCTGGCTATGTGGAATGAGATTCTTTTCTCTAACCCATGGTGAGTGCCTCCTTCCTGCCGCTCCTGGCTGGAATGCATTAATCCTCTGTCTAAAAGCCAGAATGTGTTTTGTAGATTAGGTTGGCCTCGAACTCAAAAGGAACCAATCTGTTTCTGTCTTTGTCTCCCATGTTTTAGGATCAAAGTATGCATTTATATATTTTCTTTCCTTTTCTCCTTTCTTTGAAGATTTAATTTCTATGTGGATATATCTATCCTTCTTGAGACAGGGTTTCTCTATGTAGTTTGGGCTGTCTTGATTTGCTCTATAGAGCTCTGTAGATTTAGATTGGCCTTGAACACACAAGGAACCTGTTTTTCCCTTGTCTCCCAAATTTTTAGGTCAAGGTATGAATTTAAATAATTGAATTAACCTTATTAAATAATAACATCAATTAAACCTTTTTTGTATTAGGATTTTGTATTAGTTTGAGTTCTAGTCCTCCCATGGAAGCCCCATTATTAAGGAGATTGGTGTAGTATAGCATGATGTGGTATTTTATGTTAGCTTTTCTTAATTGTTGGCTGTGAGAGGCATGCTGTTTGTATGTTCTTCCCAAGCCTAACTCTGGGTTCTTATATTGGTTAAGAGAATATATCTCTTTCTCTCTCTCTCTTTTTTCCTGAGATAGGATTTATCTGTGTATCCTTGTCCTGGACTCACTTTGAAGACCAGGCTGACCTTAGTGAAGGTCAGGGATCCACCTGTCCCAAGTGCTGGGATTAAAGGAGTGTACCATCATGCCCAGCGGATTATTAACACTTCTCTTTTAGAGGCAAAATACCTCTTGAAACCAGTTCTCCAGTGGGAGCCCCACACCTGACACTGGCTTGTGACCCCTTTCTCTTTACGTACATTTAAGATTATGTGTATTTATCCATTAGATCAGTAAGGATATTATTAAATTTAGCATCAAGGGAAAAATGTGTCTGTTTTGAATTCTAGACTGTCTTTAGCAAGCAGTCTTATCATATCAGCAGAGTTCCCGCCCTGCCTTCATTGTTTAAACTAGGCTGGTCTAGAATCCAGAGATCTTCTTGTTTCTTCCTCTAGTGTGATGGGATTAAGGAATTAAGGTTGTGTTCCAGTACCACCCTGCTCAAATATTTCACTTAAATCCCAGATATTAGTATCTCTGTAACCCAGAGAACAATTTTGAACTGTAGTGACAATTCAAAATCTGCCTAAAATCTTCAAAAATCTCTTATGTTTTAGCAATGTCAAACCAGAAAAATATCCTTTCTACCTCCCGATATAGGAAAATCAAAGACATCTAAACAAAAATCAAGCAAAGAAACAACATTTCAAAAGCCTTGGCATGTCTAACCATGCCATCCCATGCTGCAATTAAAGCTTGGTTCATTATTCCTTGAAATCTAGTTGTGACTATATTTCACTGTGGGAATATCAGAAACTCCTGACAGGCACCTAATACCCAGGGAGCTCTTAGCTCCAGCTCCCATCAATTTTGTATTATTTATCTGGAGGGGTAATTTAGCATTGCATCTGTAAATTCCTTCCTTTAAGACTATCCTAGTATGAACTTTCTCAAAAAAGATACACAGAACCAAAATTGTCAGGGTAAAAACCATTTGCATGCTAAGAGGAACAAATTAAATTGGAATCCAAAAGTACTGAGGCATTATGAATTCCTCCATTTCTAATGTAGGCAATTAATTCCACTCTCTAGCCCTGTTTAGAAGCCTGCCAGTTTTTTAGTATGTAAGGAGAGCTAAACCTCAGCTCTCTGCCTTTGCTGCAAGGCAACAGCTTTTGTTAAGGTAGCCACACCTTTGAAATGCATTTGAGTTCTGTTCCCTGCTCTTGGGCTAGGAAACCAGCTTTCACTAAGGCCTTCTCACACTGTAAGCATGGATTCTAATTGCCCTAGTTGGACACCATTTGTAAAAATAAATAAATAAATAAATAATAATTAATTAGTTAAATTATGTTGGATGTCATTTGTAGAAATAATTAGTTAAATTGTTTAACCAGTATTTAGGTTATATTTAATGGATTCGGCAGCTGTTAATTCTTATCCAGACATTATAAATGAATACACACAGACACTATGTGGATTTTAACAAGCCTTGGCCTGAATTGAGCAATCTTGGCCCACCTAAGCTAGCTGATAATTCTTTTCCATAAATATGACCCCATATATACATACATCCCCTTGGACTGCCATTCTCCACAATATGTTCCTGGCCATGTGGAATGAGGTTCTTTTCTCTAAGCCATGGTGTGTGCCTCCTTCCTGCTGCTCCTGGATGGAATGCCCAGGTATAATCTTTAAACGAGATATACTGAAAGGCCTGCAGTAAAACGTCAGGAGTAATGCTGCTGGGCCTTGAAATAAAATCTAGCATTTGAACAATGTCATAGAGAGGAGTCCTAGCAAACTATTTTATATTCCAAGGAAACAGGGCCACTGAAATATATGGTTTTGTTAATTGGTACTGCTAGGCAGTGTGAAGTATGGATTATAACTGAGAAAAATTAGATCCCTGAGTACAGAGCAAGATGAATACCTGTCCTAAATCTTGCCAATAGAATAGAATAAAATATTAGCTTTTAGAGACATTTTTAAGGAAGATGTCATTAGATTGGCTAGTAGTTTACTGGGGTAGAATAGGTTTCAGTAACAATATAAAATTAATCCATAGATACTGTGTTGTTTATGTGAATCCCCTAAACAAATGCACAATAGCTGAGTTCAAATGAAAATGGTGTGTGTTTTGTTTGAAGTTTTGTCTTGTTTATATGATTGAGTGTCTATATGAGGGGAAGAGACTAATGATAATGAATTCACCAAATTGTAAGAATACTCTGTCTCTTCATTCTTAGGATTAAATATAAACCCAGAGTTTTGAGTTTGTAAGACTTGTCTCAACTAAACTCAGCATAACAAAATGGATCTACACATAAGAAAAAACAAGGAAACACGCATTTAGAGCTGGAACTTTGCAGTTCACAATAGACATTCAAATATCTTATCCTTCTAAAGTACTTAAACTTTAGTTTTGTTATCTCAATGCAGATATTCTTAAGACATTTTCCAGTAATAAAATGTGTCAGAGTTATCTCTGCAAAACTGGTTATCTAGGAACATGTAGAGAGCATCTTGCCATCCCAACTATATTTCATGGTCATCTCTGCCCACATACATCTTAGATCACTGAAAAGGGACAGAAATAACAGTGATAATATCTTTTTTTTTAATAGGAGAAGGAAAGGAAAGTGTGAAGATAATATGTCAATCTTTGTAAGCATTGCAAATCAGTGTTTTATTGACATTAACAGGTCTTCAGTGTTTTACAGAATTGGTGCTGACTTGAACACAATGACAGAGAATTAAAAAAAAATAAGAATAGTGCTACTACATGATGTGATAAAGGTTAGGTTAAAATAAATTTAAAAAAATAATTCTTCAGCAGTCAACTTTCTAAGTCTCAAAGACAGAATGTGTTTCAATATGCAAGTATACTTATTTGTTTTTTATGGTCATGTAAGTACTCATGAAATATTATTGTCAAATACAGACATCCAGTGATAAGCAAAGAAATATGAAAATTAAATAGTTAAAATGAAACATACTCTATTTTAATTAGTATATGTTTTGTGTATATTTATAAAAAATCAAATAATCTAGAACTTAGGGAATGAAGACTATCTACAAATTTCTGGACCACTTAAGCAGACCCTGTAGTTGCATACTGTTTTCCATAGACTCTACAGGAAATAGAATTTGTTTTCTGGATACACATTGTTTTGCCTTATTATCAATAGGAAACAGTAGAATTCAAACCAGTATTGTAAAACAGACACATTAGAAGCTTAGTGAAAACTACAACAAAGTGGAAGTAGAAGGAAGAGACATGAAATGGGTTATATTAGAACACTTGGATCGCAGGCTTTTTGAGAAGGCTCAGTAGTTTAGAGAATATCTGGGAAGGCAGAATCACAACATTGATTACCATCCTATTATGAATGTAAAATTATGATTCCCTGCATTCTAACCTATTTTATTTCTTTAATAAATATATACAAAAACAAAGACCATGCAAGAATTAGAACATTTCGTTTTAAATAATTTGTTTTCATATTTCTATGCTTATTACTTAATGTCTATATTTCAAACAATATTTCATGGGTATTTATAAGACCATAAAATTCTAAGGACAGAATAAATGTAAATAAAAATGGAAAACAATTATAATAAGTGAATATAAATGTTTACAATTTTAAATATCCCCCAGTGCCCAGAAACCATAATGAACTTTTTTTTTTCAAATAATTCCAATTATTAACCAACAAAATAAACTAATGCCTGAAGTATGGCAAAACACACAAATAGTGTTTCTGAACAGAAATTATATTAATCATGGTACTAAGGAAAATTGTGGCCCCAAAAGAGGCAGACGTGGCTTTCATAATCATGAGCTCCTAGCATCTCTAGTAGCCTACAGAATGTCTCCAACTATCAAGCAAGTCCACAGCACAGCATAGATGTGAAGAAGATCTCTGGGTTTCCAGACAGATCAAGAGCTGCTGTAAGCAGATAGTTATTGATAAGGGGAGTGAGAATAGTACTTTTTTGAGGTTATGATTACTTGTAGGTGTTCCATGCTCTATTGAATAGCAACATACCCATGCACATATGGAAAACGCTAACTGAACTTTAGTGGGTTATGAAAAAATATAAATTTTTGAAGAGGGTGTGCTCTGGTACATGAAGTGATTTGGAAAGTGAAATGGAAATCAGGGTAGATATATGTTTGCCTTTCTTTGTATATATGTATGGAATTCTGAAATGAAAATGAAAAAAAAAGTATAAATATATTGAACTTCCAAAGTGCTAATGGCTAAGCAGCCTAAGATGAGCTAAGTAACTAGGCCAGGAATGTTACAATTAAAATCTGTAGACTGGCAGGATTCAGGAAGCTCCTGATTCAGGAAGTCAGAAGGAGTATGGCCTCCTAAACTAAGCACATGCTAATAGCATCTTCAGCTTGCCAGGATCCAGGACATTTTTGACAAAGGAGCCCAGAATTTGGTGTAACTAAGAGAACAGACTCTGCTATTTTTATTAGGACACATCAACCTCCATTTATAATCAAAACCCTGAAACTTCAGGAGAACACACCAACAAACAGAATCTCCACTGCTCTTTAAACCTGAAACTTCCTGTGCCACACATGCTTGGCCCCTATTCCCCGAGAGAGATTGCTGTCCTTCATTGCTTTGACTAAACAACAATCTACTCCTGTTGAAGGTTAGTTTTTTTTTCCTTGTTTGTTTTTCTTTTCTTTTCTTTCTCATTTGCCTAGATCAGCCTCAATCTAACAACTTCAAAAAGGATTAAAAATGCAAAGGTCATTAAATAGATGTAAAATAACACCCAATAGACCATACACATATTGTTACTGTAATCACTTAAAACAAAATCTGCAGGTATAAATTATTTCAATTGGAAAAAGATTTTTTCTAACATGACAGTATTTTCCTAAACTTAGGAAAAGACTTTCATTTAGTAAGACAATGTTATGAGCTACAATTTACAGCTTACACTTTTATGACATAATGTATAATGTTCAAAAACATTGTAAAATGTTTAAAGTTATATGTATATTCACAATAATCATATAACCATAACTTTAAAGTCAAGTTCTCCTTTTATAAGGTTAAGCTTGTAGTAAAATTATTCTAGACATTTAAAATTTTATTTTGTATTGTACAAGTAAATATACTATATATTAAAATTATATTTTGAAAACTATTAAAGAATAGCTAAATTAAAAATATAAACATAGTTCTGCAGGTTATTCAAAGGCAAGGCAGATTAATGAAGTGAAAAGAACAAAAATAATACAGTTGCAGAAAAGCAGGGTATACAACTTCTGAGTCAGCTTGTAAAAATGCAAACCACATGAAGCATTAGAGGAAAATAACCCAGCTCATTTAAAAGCCAGGTGAAGCTTGTGTTCAGTAGGGGTGATGACTGAAAGCAAATTCTATATGAGTTTGCAATGCAGGGCTACAACTAAAATGAATAAGCTCTTTTGTGATTTGTAGAAGTTGAAAGTACTTTACCAGCATGAATATGAATGCACTCTCTCTACCACCAGAATAATTTGAAGCATTCGATATCACTATCAAGTTATTATATAATTCATTGTGATATATCTAATACATTTATAGTTGCTATTAGCCTCATGATCAACCATTTAGGATGCAATATATATTGTCTGAGAAATTGAATTATCACAGATTACAGTTATCTTTTGATTATAAGAAATTTAAGTGCCACACAATAGTTTTACATGGAGAAAATGAAAAGGAATAGTTTTATAGGGAGAAAATGAAAAGATCAGACTTTACATGAGGAAAAAATAAACCAGTAATTTGAATTTTAAAAAATTTTCATATTTTCCAAGAAATGTAGACTAATTAATATAATTTATTCTATACTTCTGATGATTGTCACTTATGTGAACAATTAAATTGATTTCTATACATTTATACTTATGCATTTATTATATTTGTATGTGTGTACGTATTTGTGTGTGTGCACATGTGTATAGGTTCACATGCATGGCATAGCATTATTATGGAGGTCAGAGAATGATTTGCAAGAATGGGTTCTTTTCTTCCACAGTGTATGACGATAATATCAAATCAAGGTCATGAGGCCCAGTGGCAAGTACTTTTAGCTGCTGATTCAACTCTTTTCCCAAGATACTTTTTATGTTCTTAATATTTGCATAATATTTATTTATTTCCACTTAGGTTACTTGTAGAGGTTAGATAAATTAGATTTAGAAAATATATAGGAGTTTCTGATAATGATCTTCAGGCCCCGAATTAAGAGACAGTATCAGAAACTCCTATATATTTTCTAAATCTAATTTATCTAACCTCTACATATCCCCCTTCTAGTAAAAAACTCCTATATATTTTCTAAATCTAATTTATCTAACCTCTACAGTTACTCATAAATGTGATTCCATGCCTCTATACAATTATTATTTTTGAAATCGAAATTGAAGTTTAAAATTCTAATCATACCCAAATCATCCAATATGTGCTTATAAAGACTAGAGTTTTCTTTCTTTTGTTGAGAGTTCTGATAAGAAACTTGTTCTTCTATTTTATCATATAATTCATTTTTTTTACAGAATGTCAGTCCACATTTCTGAAAATTTGCATGAATTGCGGTCACCTGTAAAAATGCCTGGAATTTTCAATGTGGAACAACAAACTATTGAGCAATATTTAACAATCTATATATGCTATGAATTTTAAAAGATTCAATAACCCTAAAATATCCAAATTTCAAAAAAGTATGAGACAACAGGAATCATTTCATGATACTTTATGAAATAAGAAACTGGAAAAAATGTCAGTAGGAATAAGGTATGAAAATATAAAAAGAGAAGTAGGATCTGAAGACACTGAGAGTCCACTGAGGACTATTTTGAACTGGGTGAAATATCACACTGGAGTTACAACTTAGTATATCCATATTACACAAAATAACAAAAATAACCCCCTCTAGGGACAGGCTTGAAAATTACATAGGAACGGAAGATTTCCTGAGCCTTGTTTGTGATACTGCTCTGGCCATTTGAGGTTTGGATTTAGGCTTTCAGGACATTTATCAATGTGATTCTCTCAAGGTCAATTTATTGCTTCAGGTTACATCTCCATCATAGTGTCCTCTTTTGACCCTTCCCAGTCCTGCCCTCCCACCCTCTACCCCTTAACCTTTCCATCCCACTCCTCTGGAGTGGAGTGTCCCTACATAACAGTCCCCCACACCAATTCAGCAGTAATATGAGGCCCAAGAGCCTCCTCATACACTGGGGGCATATATGCAGCACCACTAGGGCAGAGTGTCTCATTGACAGGATAAAAACGTATATGTTCTTGTTCCCTTTGATACATTGGTTGTAGTATAGATATCCTGTACTATATAGCTAAAATACGACTATAAGTGAATAGATGCCATGTGCATCCTTCTGAGTCTGTGTTAGCTCACTCAGAATGAGCTTTTCTAGCTCCACCCATTTGGCTGCAAATTGCATAATTTCATTGTTTCTGATAGCTGCGTAGTATTCCATTGTGTAGAAGTACAATAGTTTTTTAATCTATTCTTCAGTTGAGGGACTTATGGGTTGTTTCCAGTTTCTAGCTATTAAAAATAAGGCTGCTGTGAACATGGTGAGGCAACTTCTTTGTGATTCGGTGAGGAGTCATTTGGATGTATACCCAGAAGTGGTATGCCTGGGTCCCAAGGCAGAGCTATTCCAAGTTTTCTAAGATATCTCCAGACTGACCTCCATAGTGGTTGCACAAGCCTGCACTCCCACCAGTAATGGAGGAGTTTTCCCTTTTTCCACACACTCACCAGCATGTGTTGTTATTTGAGCTTTTGAACTTAGCCATTCTGACAGGTGTGAGATGGAATCTCAGATTTGTCTTGAGTTGCATTTCACTGATGATTAAAGATGTTGAGCATTTCAAGTGTCTCTCAGCCATTAGGGATTCCTCCTTTGTGAATTATCTATTTAGCTCTGTTCCCTATTTTTTAATTGGATTATTTTGTTTCTTGGCATTTAATTTCTTGAGTTCTTTGTAAATTTTGGATATTAGCCCTCTGTCAGATGAGGGGTTGGTGAAGATTTTCTCCTAGTCTGTAGGCTGTTGTTTTGTTTGAATGACAGTGTCTTTTGCCTTACAGAAGCTTTTCAGTTTCATGAGGTCCCATTTGATTGTTGGTCTTAAGTCCTGAGCTGTTGGTGTTCTGATCAGGATGTTGTCACATGTGCCAATGATTTCGAGGGTTTTTCCCACTTTCTCTTCTAGTAGATTTAGTGTGAGCAGGCTTATGTTAAAGTCGTTGATCTACTTAGACTTAAGTTTTGTACAAGGTGATAATTATGGCTCTAATTTCAATCTTTTACAAATGGACATCCAGTTGGACCAGCATTTGTTGAAGATGCTGTTCTTTTTCCATTGTGCAGTTTTGGCTTCTTTGTCAAAGATTAGGTGATCATAAGTGTGTGGGTTCATTTCTGGGTCTTCATTTTGATTCCATTGATCCACTGGTCTGTTTCTATACCAGTACCATGCTGTTTTTATTACTGTTACTGTGTAATACAGCTTGAAATCTGGGATGGTGATACCTCCAGATATTTATTTTATTGTACAGGGTTGAGTTAAATATTGTAGGTTTTTTGTTGTTCCATATGAAATTGAGAATAGTTTTTTCCAGGTCTATAAAGAATTGGGTTGGTACTGTGATAGGAATTTCATTGAATCTGTATATTGCTTTTGGTAGGATGGCCATTTTTATTATGTAGATCCTACCTATCCATGAGCATGGGAGATCTTTCCAACTTCTGATGGCCTCTTCAATTTCTTTCTTCAAGGGCTTGAAGTTCTTGTTGTTCAGGTCCTTTACATGCTTGGTTAGAGTTACCCCCAGGTATTTTATATTGTTTGTGGCTATTGTGAAGGGGGTTGTTTCCCTAAATTCTTTCTCAGCCCATTTATTTGCTGTATAAAGAAGGGCTTCTGTTGTTTTGAATTAATTTTTTATCCTGCCACCTCGCTGAAAGTATTTATCAGCTGTAAGAGTTCTATGGTGGAGTTTTTGGAGTTGCTTATATATATTATCATATCGTCCGCAAATAGGGATAATTTGACTTCTTCGTTTCCAATTTGTATCCCCTTGATCTCTTTTAGTTTTATTGTTTTAGCAAGAACTTCAGGTACTATATTGAAGAGATATGGCAAAAGTGGGCATCCTTGTCTTAACCCTGAGTTTAGAGGAAATGCTTCAAGTTTCTCTCCATTAACTTTGACGTTTGCTACTGGCTTGCTGTATATTGCCTTTATTATTTCTAGGTATGGTCCTTGTATGCCCGTTCTCTCCAGAACTTTTAGCATGAAGGGATGTTGTATTTTGTCAAATGCTTTTTCTGCATCTAGCAAGATAATCATGTGTTTTTTTTTTCCTTCATCTTTTTTATGTGGTGAATTACGTTGATGGATTTTTGTATGTTGAACTATCCCTGCATTCCTGGGATGAAACCTACTTGATCATGGTGGATGATACTTTTGATATGTTCTTGGATTCGGTTTGATAGAATTTTATTAAGTATTTTTTCATTTTTGTTCATGAGAGAGATTGGTGTGAAGTTCTCTTTCTTTGTTGGGTCTTTGTGTGGTTTAGGAATCAGGGTAACTGTGGCCTCATAGAATGAGTTTCTGATTCTATTTTGTGAAAGCGTTTGAAGAGTATTGGTATTAGCTCTTCTTTGAAGGTCTGATAGAATTCTCTACTGAAACAATTTGGCCCTGGACTTTTTTTTTTTTTTTTGATTGGGAGATTTTAATGACTGTTTCTATTTCACTAAGGGTTATAGGGCTGTTTAATCTGTTAACCTGATCTTTATTTAGCTTAGGTAGGTTGAATCTATCAAGAAAATTGTCCATTTCACTTAAGTTTTCATATTTGGTGGAGTATAGGTTTTTAAAATAGGACCTAAATATTCTCTGGATTTCCTCAATGTCTGTTGTTATTTCTCACTTTTCATTTCTGATTTTGTTGATTTGGGTTGTTCCCCTGTGTCTTTTAATTAATTTGGGTAAGGGTTTGTCTATTTTTTTGAATTTCTCGAAGAACCAACTCTTGTTTTCATTGATTCTTTGTATGGTTCTTTTTGTTTCTATGTTGTTGATTTCAACCCTAAGTTTGATGATTTCCTGCCTTCTGCTCCTCTTGGAAGTGTTTGTTTCTTTTTTTTTTTCCCCAATTCATCCAGTTTGGTTGTTAATTCCCTAATATGCACTGTCACAAATTTCTTTTTGAAGGTACTTAGTGCTATGAATTTTCCTCGTAGCACAGCTTTCTTTGTGTCCTATAGGTTTGGGTATGTTGTGTCTTCATTTTCGTTGGTTTTTAAAAAGTCTTTGATTTCCTTCTGTATTTCTTCTCTGACCCAGTAGTCATCTAGTAAAGAGTTGTTCAGTTTCCATGTGTGTGTAGGCTTTCTGTTGATTCTTTTGCTGTTGAAGTCCAGCTTTATTCCATGATGGTCTGATAAGATGCAAGGGGTTATTTCAATTTTCTTGTATCTGTTGATGCTATCTTTGTGTCTAACTATATGGTCGATTTTTGAGAAGGCTGTGTGCGGTGCTGAGAAGAAGTTGTATTCTTTTGTGTTTGGGTGAAACGTTCTGTAGATATCTGTTAGTTCCATTTGGTTCAAGAGCTCTCTTAGGCTCATTATTTCTCTGTTTGCTTTCTGTCTTGATGATCTGTCCATTGTTGTGAGTGGAGTGTTGAAGTCTCCCACTGTTAATGTGTGGGGATCGATGTTGGATTTAAGTTTTAGGAGATTTTTTTTTACAAATGTAGGTCCCTTCGTGTTTGGGGCGTAGATGTTCAATATTGAGATGCCCTCTTGATGAATATTTCCTTTAACAGGTATGTAATGCCCTTCTCTGTCTTTTTTATTAACTTCAGTTGGAAGTCTATTTTGCTTGATATTACGATGGTTACTCCAGCTTGCTTCCTGGGTCCATTTGCTTAGAAAACCTTTGCTCAGCCCTTTACTCTAAGATAGTATCTATATTTGTTAATAAGATATGTTTCTTATAAGCAGCAAAATGATGGGTCTTTTTTAGGGATCCAAACTGCAAGTCTGTGTCTTTTTATTGGGGAGTTGATTCCATTGATGTTTATGGATATTAGTGACCAGAGGTTGTTATTTCCCATTATTTTGGTATAGATGGTGGTCCTGTGTTTCTTTTGGTTTAGTTGCCATGGAGTTTTCTGTTTCCACTGTTTTCTTGGGTGTAGTTATCTTCTCTGGGTTGGAATTTCCCTTCTAGGATCTTCTGTAGGGCTGGATTTGTGGTTAGATATTGTTTAAATTTGATTTTGTCGTAGAATATCTTGTTTTCTCCATCTATGCTGATAGAGAGTTTTGCTGGGTATAGTAGTCTGGCTGGGCATCTATGTTCTCTCAGGGCTTGTAGGACATCTGTCCAGGCCCTTCTATCTTTTAGAGTTTCTGAGGAGAAGTCAAGTGTAATTCTGATGGGTCTTCCATAATACGTTACTTGACCTTCTTCTTTTATGTCTTTTAATATTCTTTCTTTGTTCTGTACATTTGGAATTTCAATTATTATGTGGTGAGAGGAATTACTTTTCTGATCTAATCTGTTTGGTGTTCTCTAAGCCTCTTGGAATTTTATTGGCATCTCTTTCTTTAGGTTTGGGAGTTTTCTTCTATGATTTTGTTGAAGATGTTTCCTGGAACTTGGAGTCGGAGTCTTCTCTTTCCTCTATGCCTATAATTCTCAGGTTCCACCTTTTCATTGAGTCCCTGATTTCTTGGATATTATGGGTGAGGACTTTTTTTTTAGCTTTTTCATTTTCTTTGGATGTTGCACTGATTTCTTCCATTGAATCTTCCATGCCTGTGATTCTGTCTTCCATCTCTTGCATCCTATTTTTGATATTCATGTCTGTACTTCCTGTTCTCTTTCCTTGATTCTTCATATCCACTCTTAACTGTGACTGTGTTTTCTTTATTGCTTCCATTTCCAGTTTTATGTTTTGAAAGATTTTATTTATTTTTTATATTTCCTGCTCCAATTTGCTTGTCTTTGCCTGGAGATCTTTCATCTCTTTTAAATCTTTCATTGCCTTGTCTCTTTCCTGTTCAATTTGAGCCACTTTGGCTTGAAGCTCTCTAATGGTATTATCTGTTGCTTTTGCTTGTAAAATTGTGGACTCTTTGAATTCCTTCATTGATTTAAGTTTTTCTTGAAAGGATTCTATCACTTTCCAAACTGTAGAGTTGTCTTCGTTTTCATGTGTTTCAGCTGTGTTGAAGTGATCAGGGTTTGCTGTACTAGCATAGTTGTGTTTTATTGGAGTCATATCTCCCTGACTTCTGTTGTTTCTGTTTTTTCTCTGATCTTTAAACATTTGGTTGTTCTTAGGTGTTTGCTCCTGTTGTCTTCTGGACTTGGAGCCAAAGGGGGCGCTTTGGTGTAGCAGTCGTATTGCTTGGTGATTTGTCACTTTCCACTGGCTGTAAGGGGCCTTGTGTGGAGGTTTTCCGTGTGTCTCAGAGAACTCACCCCTTCCTGTTGTCCCAACTGGGGACTCAGGTGAGGGGTTGTGATGGTGATGACTTCCTGTAGATTTCTGGGATCCAATTGGTCTTCGTATAGATGACAGTGCAGGTTGGTAGGCCTCAGGCTGTTGGATGGTGTTGTAGCTCCCCTGCAGCTTATGTGTCGGACTGTGTTTGTGGTCCTCCCCGGATGCTCACATGGGGTTCTCAGGGTCTACGTGCATCTAATAGCCAGAAGCACTGAGAGCTGGTGCAGCCTATTTCCAGGCAATGAGGAATGGCCCAGGATTGTTTCACTGCTCCCAAGTCAGGGTTCTCTATGTTGCACACTGAGTGTTCAGCTTGCAGTGGCTCTGGTGTTATGGTCCTATGTGTCTAGGCACAGATTCTGTGGACTCTGGACTTCCCAAGTTTGGGGGTTGAGGCCACTTGCTGGAGTCTTGAATGGACCTGACTCCCTGCCCTTAAGGTGAGTCACTCAGCAGTGTCCCCCAGGTCAAAACCTCACCGATCCAGGGGTGGCACTATATATGCTTAAGCTCTGGTTTCCTGCTGGAAGGGCCAGCACTAGCAAAAGTGTCTAATAATTATTACCCCACAATTTGCCCAGGGTTTGGACCCTGTGGTGGACAAATCCACCTTCCAACCCTGCCACCTTTTCTGCCACTCTCACAGCTCCACCTATGTGGGTATGGATCTGGTTTTCGATAATGGCAAATGGGACCACTGTCTTCCAAGTTCCGGTACACAGCTGTGGAGCTGCTGCATAATCTGCAGCCAGAAGAGTATTCCACTGCTCAGTCCAGCTGCAGCGTTTTTTTTTCCAATGACTGTAAATCCAATAGAGGGTCCTTCATGTATGTCCTACACCTCTCTTGGTGGGGGGGGGGGCACAAATATGCCTGCACTTTCCAAAATGCCGCTATGGACCTGCTGGCCGCTGGGCTGACACGCTGTGGAACCGTCAGCTGCTGTGTGCCCTGCCACTGTGGCTAGCAGCTAAGAGTATATGGCACTCCCACGTGTCTGAAACCATTCACTAAATAGCCGGATTGCCTGCGTGGGATCTGGGGGCCCAGTAGGCTGGTGAGTAACCCAGGGTGGGGTCCGAATCTGCCCGCTGGGTATTAGAGTGGATCTTACCCAGCATCTCTCCTGGTGGGGGTTCCCGATTCCTGGATTCAGTGGCCCGGATTCAGTGGCTTCCGTGCGACTCTGAGAGAGGGGAGGAGAGTACTGCCCAGGGACTTTTACTGGTCCCTGGGTAGCTTGGTGAGACCAAGGGGGGTCGAGTCATTGAGATCATTGAACAGTGTCTTAAAGCTCTGTGGTATTATGGCTGTTTTCCGCAAGTTCAAATGCGTCCATGTGGGCAGCTGCCATCTTGGCACCCATCTCTTTTTTTATTATTAACAATAGCTTTAGAAAGATTTTGACATTTTATTCTTATTGGTTATTTTTTATTGTAAAAATTATTATAGTAATATATACATATTTATATATAAATATGAATTCTTATATATAATAATACATAATTAATATAAGGCAACTTTTATTATGGCTGTTATAAATCACAAAATATATAAATAGATATGTATTTTCCTTTTTGTATCTGTTAATCTGGATACTGAAATTTGATATGAATATTATCTGAGATTATTATAAGATACCATGTAGAACACAGCTGCTATTCTGAAAAACTCATTGGTAAGAAGTAGGTTGGCGAGGGATCCAAATGGCAGTGGCTGGCGCGGACATATTTTGATTTCGGGGTCAACAGTCAAAAGGCGGCAAGTGTTGCAGGACACTGTACAAAGGGCACGACTGCTTCTAAATCTCACCCAGCTACAGGAACCATGGAAGATGCCTGGGCAGGACGCCCCTTCCAACTCTCGGACACACTAGGAAGCCTCTGGACCCGGGAATCAGGATAACCCATCCCCCAAGAGGAGAAATACCCCCAGTAAGTTCCAACCTAACACCCAGCTGGCAGATTCAGAAACCACACAGAGATAAGCCCCACCCTGCTGGGCACTCCCAGGTCT
The DNA here is from genome assembly GCA_907164525.1 of Lophiomys imhausi. Taxonomy (NCBI): domain Eukaryota; kingdom Metazoa; phylum Chordata; class Mammalia; order Rodentia; family Muridae; genus Lophiomys; species Lophiomys imhausi. The sequence goes on along the minus strand of CAJQZJ010009649.1, from coordinate 14,008,664 downwards.
CACACAGACGATCCAATTATCTGGGAAAGGTTGCGACCCTTGGAAGTGAAGTAGCTCCACTGCAAAGCGCCTTCAGATTTCAGTCTGTGACATCACTGGCCAGTTTCCAAGCCGCGGGAGCAGCAAGGCTATTGGAGCTGAACTGCAGATTTACCCCCTACAGGAACTAACCCTGGGCAAACTGTGAGATATTTGAAACTGTCCTATATCGAACTTTTGTACTAGTAAGGGCCCTTCTGGCGGGGAATCAGAGCTTACTTGTACACAGCTCCACCACCTGGATTAGTTAGGTCTCCACCTGGGAGGCAGGGCTGAATGACTCACCTTATAGGGGTGGAGTAAGGCAACTCCTACACCACAGTGCCCCCTTGGACTCAAGTCCAGAAGACAGCAAAAAAAAAAAAAATTCCACATGGCCAGAGGCCCCAGACAAAAAAACAAAACAAAACAAAACAAAAAACAAAAAAACAGAGCGAAATGTATCCAACAAAAGAAAGCAACGCTATTCCGTCCAGCCCAAACCACCTCACCACAACTGAAACACATGAAAACGATGACAATTCTGCATTATGGAAAGTGATAAAGTCCCTTCAAGAAGAACTCAAAACTATGAAGGAATTCAAAGAAGCCACAATTCTACAAGTCAAAACAACAAATAACATCATTAAAGAGCTCCAAGCCAGGTGACCCTGCTTGAACAGGAAAAGAATAAAGCAATGAAAGATCTCCAGAAAAAAACAGGCAAACTGGAGAAGGAAATGTAAAAAACGAACACTACCATTCAAGACATGAAAATAGAAATGGAAACAATAAAGAAAATACAGTCAGAGTTAAAAGAGGAAATGGAAAATCAAGAGAAGAGAACAGGAACTATGGATGTGAGTATGAAAAATAGGATGCAAGAGATGGAAGACAGGATCTCAGGCATGGAAGATTCGATGGAAGAAATCAGTACAACATCCAAAGAAAATTAGAAGGCTAAAGAATCTCTCACCCACAACATCCAAGAAATCAAGGACTCAATGAAAAGATGGAACCTAAGAATTATAGGCATAGAGGAAAGAGAAGACTCCCGACTCCATGGTCCAGGAAATATCTTCAACAAAACCATAGAAGAAAACTTCCCAAACCTAAAGAAAGAGATGCCAGTAAAAATCCAAGGGGCTTACAGAACACCAAACAGATTAGATCAGAAAAGAAACTCCTCTCGCCACATAATAATAGAAACTCCAAATGTAGAGAACAAAGAAAGGATATTAAAAGCTGTAAGAGAAAAAGGCCAAGTCACGTACAATGGCAGACCCATCAGAATCACATCTGACTTCTCCTCAGAAACTTTAAAAGCTAGAAGGGCCTGGACGGATGTCCTACAAGCCCTAAGAGAACATAGGTGCCGAGCCAGACTACTATACCCAGAAAAAATCTATATCAATATAGAAGGAGAAAACAAGATATTCCATGAAAAAATCAAATTCAAACAATATCTCCTCACAAACCCAACCCTACAGAAGACCCTAGAAGGAAAATTCCAACACAAAGAAGATAACTATACCCAAGAAAACAGAGGAAATAGAAACCTCCACAGCAACTAAACAAAGGAGAAACACAAGACAGCCAGCTATACCAAAATAATGGGAAATAACAACCCCTGGTCAGTAATATCTATCAGCATCAATGGATTCAACTCGCCAACAAAAAGACACAGACTTACAGACTGGATCCGTAAACAAGACCCATCTTTTTGCTGTATACAAGAAACACATCTCACTATTGAAGATAAACACTACTTCAGAGTAAAGGGCTGGGAAAAGGTTTTCCAAGCAAATGGACCCAGGAAACAAGCTGGAGTAGCCACCCTAATATCAAACAAAATAGACTTCCAATTGAAGTTAATAAAAAAAAGACAGAGAAGGGCATTACATACTCATTAAAGGAAATATCC
>CAJQZJ010009649.1:13963849-13999760 GCA_907164525.1 Lophiomys imhausi | reverse complement strand
ACACACACACACACACACACACACACACACACACACACACACACACATATATGCTTGATACATATATCTAGCCCAGAAAATCTCACTCACTGGTAGGGTCAAAATGGATCTTGAATAGTTGACCATGGTAGTGCAGTAGTTTCTTCCCAAGAAGATATACTATGAAATCACACATAATCAAGTATTTATCTTCATCTGGGCTTTCAGAAACTAAAAGAAGCAATAATATAATATGTGTTAAATGGTCATAAAGATGTACCCTTGACAAGATTTATTTCATGTTTTCTATACATTCTAATTTGGAATGAGACATTATTAACTTCACATCCCAGTTATTGGACTAAATATAAAATAAAACACATGATTTGAATCATTATTTAATATAGAAAGGAACTTAGAATTATAAGGTATATTTTTTTACAAGTTGACTTATAAAAATTGCCAAAATTTAAACCATTGTACATATAAAACTATATTTCCACAATTTTCTTGAGTCAATGTAGGAACTTGTCAGTCTTAATTATTGGTTTCTAAAAAATGTATATAAAGGTTAGACATTATGAGAATTTCAAAGATTTATTGTATATAAAAATCATAACTTCTTAATATTGAGTCTCTCAATATAATAGAAATTTCAGTAAAGCAAGCAAATAACGACTTAATTTTTTTTTATTTTAGAATAACCTCTTCCCCTAAACAAAATAATAGCTTCATGGTACTTGTGTGGTAGAATGACAAGTGATAATAATGTGGGCATTCTTAGGGCACTATAGAATCATTAATTGTGAGAATTTCACAGAAAGTTCTGAGAAAAACTTTAGCAGATTTGGTAGAATAAATAGAAATTACCTGCAAAAAGACAGAATAAAAAAATCCAGACAAAGCCATGTGACACTGAGAAAGACCTCAGTGTTTTTATAAAGGAAACCTTCTCTGCATTTAGATTAGATATGTGGAGAAGAAAAACACCAAGTGCCAATGAGAAACTACTCTGCTTCTCCATTAAGTCTCTCTCTCCCTTAACTGATGAATATCTAGTTCTTCATTAAATCTAGATGAAGCCATTCAAATAAGGCCAGATGGTTTGAATGAGAATAGCCCCCTATAGGCTCACATAGTTGAATACTTGCTCCCAACTTGGTGAATTTATTTTAGAAATGGTTAAGAGATTTAATCTAGTTAAGGGGGATGTGCTGCACTGGGTTTAGGGACTTCAAAACCCCATAATATAATAGTGGCTCTCTCTCTCTCTCTCTCTCTCTCTCTCTCTCTCTCTCTCTCTCTTTGTCTCTTTCTCTCTGTGTGTGTGTGTGTGGGGGGGGTGTATGTGGGTGGGTGTGTCATAGATTTATATCACCTGAGGCTGTCAGCTGGTACTCCAGGTCCATGCCTGCCTGCCTGCCTGCCTGCTTTCATTTGCCCTACAATAATGGCTTTGGGCACTAACTTTCTGGAACTATGAACTCTAAAATTAAACGTTTTCTTTAGAAGTTGCCTTAGTCATTGTGTTATATAATGAGAACAGAAAAATGTGTTTTACAAGTTTCCTTGTTCATGGTATTTTATCATGAGAACAGAAATATAACTAAGATATACATTTTGTACAAAAGTGTGAGAGTAAATATCAATATTAATGCCATCTACAGCATTCATTAAAGTAGGCAGAGTTTCCAGTATTCTGCTGCCTGAGATGAAAGTTTCTTGTGTGTGTGTGTGTGTGTGTGTGTGTGTGTGTGTGTGTGTGTGTGTGTTTGGTATGAGAAGTAATAAGAGCAGCAGTAGAAGTAGTAGTCACCTATATTGAACATCTTTATGTTTCAGTATTTGTCCCTGTGCTCAATTGTTTTATGTCTACTTGACACAAGCTAAAATTATTTGAGAAGAGGAGCCCTCAGTTGAGAAAATATCATAACATCCGGCTTTAGGGCATTTTTAAATTAATGATTGATGTGGGGAGAGTCCACCCCATTCTGGGTAGTACCAACCCTTGACTGGTGGTCCTAGTTTCTGTAAGAAAGCAAGAAGAGCAGAAAATGGAGAGCAGAGCAGTAAGTAGCACCCTGCCATGGCCTCTGCATTAATTCCTTCCCAGTTTGAGCTTCTGCCCTGAGTTCATTGCATGATGAAAAGTGTTGTGAACGTTAAGCCAAACAAACCCTGTCCTCCCCATCTTCCTTTTCTAAATTAAACCATTTCATCCCAGCAATTGATACCCAAACTGAGGCATCTACTACAATATAATAGAATGTTCTGCACATAAAAATTAGTAGAAAGAACTAGTAATTGAAGAAACTGTTTGATATAAGTCAACTGTTGGAAATCATGCACTTTTGAACTTAGTACTTTACACAAGGGGGAGTTATATACGGATTCAAAATTGACAAATGTTTTCTGATAATATGTGCAATACATTAAAATATTACTACACTGGAATCAAGAAAAATTGTTTAAAACCTAATGGAATGATGTATTCACACACTGGGAAGTCCAGGCCTTTATTTCGGTGACTAGTGTCACGCGATATAGTGGAAATAATGGGAGGTGGGGAGTGGACAAACAGGAAATTCAGTGCTTAAAGATTTAGGTTTGTGACCATGAATATCTAAGAGGTAGTCATGAATAGCTGCACAGCTCTTCTTCATAAAAACAAAACATCTCTTTAACTGATAGATGATGATTTTTACACACAAAGATATTTACATAGTGACAAATATGTGATATACTTGCTCTAAAGCTAAGGCTGTAATGTGGGCATATGAAATTTTGAGATATTTTTTCTGATTCTTTGGTAGTTCTCTCCGTGCTTAAAACAACATGAAAGAAACAAAGATGTGTCCTTTTATGAGGTAATTCTTAAACATTTTATAGCCTTCAGAGACTGTGTGGAAGAGTCTGGAAAAATATTAAATGTAGACAGATTCCTGTGACAGCATAGATTAATGCAATTATAAACTTTCAAGCTAATGACTCACACAGTAAAATTTAATAATTTAGTAAATGATTCAATTCTTTTTATTATATCCTTTTAAGATATAAATTTCAATTCAGTATTTTTCAGGCAAACTAATGGTGAAATGTGCATTCAACTCAACAGTAATTTCATGTTGTAAAATTTCTTTCAGTAGACAAATTCACTTATCTTCTTTTCTGTACTATTTATTTCAGCTGAACAAATGCCGTACCTTTCTTCTCTATTTTGAGTGAATAACAAAGACAGTATATGTCTTTGTAATTCTTGCCTTCATCAACAGAATAAATGTTCTTATAATCAACAAAAGAAGGTTAACGAATTTAATTTTTAAATTACCAGGTGAACCCTCTATATTCTTTAGAGAATGGGAATAGAAGATAATTGGTTACACAATGACAATAATTATTCTTTTTGTGAAACAGACTCACATTGTGTAGTCCTGACTCCTAACTGGCCTGAGAGTTGCTGTATAGATCAGACTAGCCTCAAACTCAAAGAAACACCCTGTCTCTGTCTCTAAAGTACTGTGGTTTATGCTGAGCAACATTATAGACTGGTTATACTGGTGTACACTTCTCATCTTCACACTGCACTGAGGAGACAGAGGCAAGGTCATCTATGAGGCTGAGGCCAGCCTGCTTTCCAGAAAGAGTTCCAGGACGGGCAAGACTACATAGACAAACTTTATGATATGCTCCATAACACCTGGCCATTTCTGTGTTTATATTTTACAGTTATACAAATTATTTAAATTTGTGCTTAGGGTTCTTTTTGAAGAGTGGAATTTGAGAACTATAATCTACTTTATTCCAAAAAATTTCTCTATATGAATTTAAAAGTTTAACAGCATACCTTCATAAAATAAAATATCATGCAAGTACTGAAATTATTATAAATTACCATATTTAACAGCAAAAAATTCACAATTTTAATATATATTATATATTTTTCTATATAAATGCCTATCAAAACAAATTCATGATATTTAATGTATACACATACAAAATTTAAGTGGATATTTTTAGGGGAGTTTGGAAGTCAATTCTAAACTTTCCATTATCAAAACTTTTGGTTTTTCTATTATTTATGTACTGGTAATTTTATATATATATATGGCATACAACTATAGAAACAAAAAAAAAACAAAAATCAAAACAACTCATTAGACTTTTTTTAATGTTTATTTATTACTTCGGGCTACATCTCCATTTCAGTACCCTCTTTCTGCCCCTCCCAGTCCTGCCCTCCCACCCTCTACCCCCTATCCCTTCCATCCCACTCTTCTGGAGTGGAGTGTCCCTACATAACAGTCCCCTGCCCCAGTTCAGCAGTCATATGAGGGCCACGAGTCTCCTCATACACTGGGGGGCTACAAGGAAGCACCACTAGGGCAAAGTGTCTCATTGACAGGAAACAAAGTCTATGTTCCTGTTCCTTTTGGTGCATTGGTTGTAGTATAGTTATCATGTACTATATGGTTAAAATCCGATTATGAGTGAATAGATGCCATTTGCATCCTTCTGTGTCTGGGTTAGCTCACTCAGGATGACCTGTTCTAGTTCCATCCACTTGGCTGAAAATTGCATGATTTCATTGTTTCTGATGGCTGAGTAGTATTCCATTGTATAGATGTACCACAGTTTTTTTATCCATTCCTTTGTTGAGGGACTTCTGGGTTGTTTCCAGTTTCTAGCTATTAAAATTAAGGCTGCTATGAACATAGATGAGGAGACTTCCTTGTGATTTGGTGAGGAATCCTTTGGATGTATACCCAGAAATGGTATGGCTAGGTCTTGAGGTAGAGCTATCCCAAGTTTTCTAAGATATCACCAGACTGATTTCCGTAGTGGTTGTACAAGCTTGCACTCCCACCAACAATGGAGGAACACTCTTTCTCCACAACCTCGCCTTCATGTGGTCATGTGCTCTCATTTGAGCTTTTAAAGAAATATACCAAAACATAACTTAATTAAAAACAACCTAAAACTCTACTTTCCTATAACTCTCTTGTCAAGGTCAATTTTTTTTCTTACTTAATCTCATGGTCTTAATCTTTATCTCTTTTTATTCTTTGAAAATCTCATACATGCATAACATGTACCTAGGTCATATCATTCAAAACTTCTTTCTTTCAACTTCCCTGGACCTCTCCTCTAGCATATCTCCACCATATATTCATGTGTTCTCTCTTTTTTTTTTTTTATTACTTTGGCAATCTTCTTAGATTGGCAAGTAGAGTAAGTGCTGTTCAATTCCACAAAGGGCTTGAGCCACTCAATAGAGCATGACAAATTTTCCATTGACCACCTCTGCCCTCAAAAGGTGATATTCTAACCTTCAATAGCCAATAAAAAATCTTTAAAGGAGCCGTTCTCAGATATGACTTATTTTACCATCAATATCATAAATGGGTATATAATATGTTCTTCCATATGAGAACTCAACAGAAAAATAACAAAGTAAGTCTTCAATTTCAACATAGTTGAATTGACTTATTAGCTATTTGCACGTACTCACATACAAACCCTAAACTGCTGAGCTAAAGGTAATCTTAAGCAGTTCTTGCTTTTGCATTGAGAGAGACTTGGTTGCTTAATCTCAGAGTATCTAAGGCACATTTTTTTGAGTTTAAGGGGCTTTTATGGCTTTTTCTTTGCTTTGCTTAAGTGGTTTATGACATTGAAGGTTTGACAGAAACAGTTCACAATAAAGCCTCTTACATTTGAGAAGTCAGTTTTGCTTCTCTACTGTGACATAATTTTGTAAGCTTTATGTCTATGTTTTTTTGTATAATCAAAATACTTAAAATACAACACCACCAAGCAACAGACTATTCTTGACTCATGTAAGCATTGGTATAACTTTCTAGGGAAATCTGACAGTGGTACTTGCCTGAGTTCTTTAAGTAGTTGCTACCAGTTAAATAGTAGTGCTGTGGTGGGAAGTTGAACATGAACAAAGGAAGATTCTCATTCACTTCCAGAGAGTTGATGCTGCCCTTACTGGTTAGATAAATGTGTCAGATGGAAAGTCAGGAAGCAATTTCAGATAATATGCAGAGAATACATTTCATTCTTTACTAAAGAGAAAATATCAAGGGAATCGAATAATCAAGAGGGATTATAGCAAATCGATATTGGTTACCTTGACAACAGAACCACTGTCTTATAGTAGCAACACTGTCATGATAATACAGGAAAACTAAGTAAAAGAGAAAATGAGAGCCTTTCTTGGCTGGTTAGTTCTTCTGTCGTGAATTGTCAAAGGGAAATGTGGGTAATTTTCTGCTAAACATCATATAGTAAAAATAAAAAGTAAAAATAGTAAATAGTAAAATGAATATATGAAGGGATGAATTTGAATCTGAATAATAAATAAATAGTCTTTCAACCTTCCTACTTCCTCAGGTATCCTATTACCTTTTTTATTTTGTTTGAGTGCTAAGAAGTAAATCATTTTCACATTTCCTTGGATGTTTTAAAATTTATTCCCAATTATAAAAGAAGCCTAGAATTCAAGGATTCAACAAAGGATGGAGTGTGGGGTGAGGAAGTTTAATCACCTTGTTTTCTTTGGTGGATTTCAGTACGATGAGGGAAACATATTTATCTTGTTTTCTTTTCATCATTATGTTGGATGATTGTACTCTCAGAACAACTGTGTGAAGCATGGGACTCAAGAATTTTACTCAGAAATCAAAACAAAGTATGAGTAGAAACATACTAAATAGGTAACTTGGTTGGACTATAAGCTAGTATGGAACATTACCAATGACTAAAGGAAAATGAAGAAGCAAACTTTCTAGTTGGGAAATCCCTGTTTTATTTACTTAACAGTATAAAGAATTAGAATGATATGAAAGATGGGATATTAGGAAAGCACCAGTAGGCTGATCTATAAGTGTAAATATCAGCATCTCTAAAGAACTATTGGAATCCCGCCTCTCAAGCTTATGCCTGCATTCCTGACAAAGGTAAATATTAAAAACCTGATGGGTAACATGGTCCATCATTTTAGGAGGAATTCTGCTTTCATAAAAAAATAGGGAGAGATCTCAGAAGTTGTTATCAAAATCTGAGTCAGCAAGAACATAAATGAATGCCAAAGGTACAGATATGGAAAAGATGAAAGAGGAATTAAAAAAAAATCATTTTATTTGCATTCCCTGAGGAAGGTAAAAAGGACAGTAATTTATTGTGAGAATGCTGTTTTAAATTGGTTTCTTTATTTAAAGAAATCATACCATAAGCCCCCTCATTACAAAATGCCCCCAATAGTTTTCCTTTCTATTCCTCCCTCTCTCTGGGTCACTCAACCCCAAAACCATATTTTGTATTACAAAGCACAATTTTAGCAAGCCAAAAATAAATATCTAGCCATGCTTGTTCTACGGACATGAGCACATACCCAGCTGGCCACAAATGCAGTTACACAATTCCGCAAGAGGAGAGATAGATTAGCCATTTGTGCATGTAAGTTCATTCATCAAATAGCAACACTCTGCACAATATGTTTGCTTTGGTTGCTTATTTATTTTTAATTTAAAGTGTACTCCCTTTTAGTCCAATAAAGGGTCTTTTTCTTAAACAATAAATACAATGCAAAACAATAAGAACAATTAGTCGGTAATTATGAGAATTATAAGTTATAACACACATCCCCAATGCCCAATCCACATGTATTTGGCAACTAATATTAATATTCTAGTATCTATCTGTCTCAATGAGTTTAAAGTTCTATACCTAACTCAGTTTCCATCCTAACTTGCATTACCAACTTATAAACATCTTCTTAGACCTAGAACATCCTTTTAATTCCTACACACATTAAAACTTAACTGTGAGAGTATAACCATTTAGTCTTCAACCACATCAGAGAACTGAGAAAGATAAATATATCTAAATAAACAGAAGGTCAGAGCAAGCAGCTTCCAAAACTAAGAAATGACAGAAAACTTGCTGCCTGGACCGTTCCCAATTTCTCTCTATAACATTGGAGCATCTTTTTTTCAGACTTTTGGCCCATTATCTCTGACAGAAAAGCTCATCCTCAGTGAGATGACTCAGACCCAGAAAGATAACCATGGTATGTCTTCTTTTATAAGTAGATATTAACTATAAAGCACAGGGCAACCACCCTATAACACAGAGACCCAAACAGACACGAACCTAGCATAACTATCCTACAAAAAAACTCCACTCAGCAGTGAGTCATGGACCCTGTTGCATGTTAGTGTAACACCTTGCCCTAGATAGGCTGCCATATCAAGCACCAGGACAAGAGGAAGCTCTTGGTTCTCACATGACTGATGAACTTAGGGAGTTTTATATGTGGGTGCTACACTCATCTGAGGTGAAGGAGAGGAGGGAGATGAAGAAGAAGAAGGGAGGAAGAAATTGGGAAGGGAGGAGGGAGGAGACTATGATGGATATGTAACTTGAAAAAATAAATTAATTATAAAAACGGTTAAGTGTAAAAAATATTATAAAAATAAAAAATATTTTCAAATGATAATTTGCCAAAGGCATACTTGCCTTACTGGCATGAAATAAAAAATAGTCTTAATTTCATGTTACAGTGTTAAACTATAGGTTGCCACATATCTCACACCTTCGTGGGTATCAGTTTGTAAGTTTTCTTCTTATATTTAAAGGAGGTTTATTTTTTTAAATAGCACTATAAATAATTTTCTTTAAACATTTTCTTGAGCCATTTATGAGTTTTCCTATGTAACATGTAGTATTTCTACCCTCTAATGGTAATTTTCTTTATAATTTTATCTTGAAATAGGCATTTTAATGTACCTAGCCTTGAGGTAATTCTTGTGTAATGTTCATAAAAGAAGTATGAAGATATGAAATACTGGAAATTATTTCTGCATTTTAAATATTTGCTTAATTCCCAGGTTTTAAACAGTCAGAAACCTAAATAATAAATATTTCTTTTTCTTGAGGAATATGTCTTTGCTATTTATATAGTAGAAAATGATGAAAGTACACTTATTATTATTCTAAATTTCATAGAAAAGTAAACTCTATTTTTTATTTAAAAACATTATACAGAAGTATATATATTCAAGTGTATGCTTGTTTATTCCTGGCTACACTCATATTATCTATAGCATTTATGCCTACTTAAGAAACAAGCTGGGGGATTCAGCAGAATTCAAAGCATTCCTTTAACTAGAATGTAAAGAATATGCTGAAAGTAGAAAAAAAATGTATTTAAGAATTTATATTAAACTAAATTATTCACCAGAAAGAAATGCCATTACATTGGATTGAAAGACATCATGGTTATAGTTAGAGATATTAGAAATATTGATAGTCCTAGTTGGTAAAGAAGCCACTATGATAGAAATTATAGAGAAACCTGGTTAAGAGTCGGATGTTAAAAAAGTAAAATAAAATAAAAATAAAAAATAAACAAGAGTCCGATGTTGAACCCTTTTCACCTGGACAAGACCAAGACAAAGCTAAGGTGAAAGAAACAACTAAACGTGGAGGTTAGGCACAACAGGGTGAAATTAAACCATGCATCTGTTATTTCCAGGCAAACTCCTGCTGCAAAGAGGACAGAGATGGCAGGTAGTACCAACTGAAAAACACGGCCGCTGAAGACAGATCCTTCCAAACAGGTAGCAGGCAAGGCAGAGTTTTTTTGTTTGTTTGTGTTTTACCTTAACTTTCAAGATGGTGAGACCAGGAGAATGTAGCGATTAAAACTGAGCTTGTTAATTAGGTCTACATAGGTACCCTGGTAAGAGTCTGAGAAGTGGAATTGCTACTACCCTCTGGGAAGCTAATTTGAAGCAGGTTATTTCTTGGAAATGACTCACTTATTGAGAGTCAGTTTACATAGATCGCACACAATCAGGATTGTTTTTGTCTTTTGAGGCAGAGTAGATCCATCTGCCTCAAATTCTGTGTGTAGCATAGACTGGCCTTAGGCTCACTACCTTCTTGCCTCAGCCTCCCAATGTTGGAGTACAGATTTGTGCTGCTGTGGAAGAGTAAGAATTTTTTTTTTAAACTTCTGCTGAGGGAGAGATGTATGTTTTCTTAACATGCTAGTAGATTAAAAGTGGTACACTGAGATAGGAAGATTCACATAGAGTTTATGTACAATACAAAAACACCCATTTCAATTATGCAGGTACAGTAATAGATAAATTATTTCAATAACCTACATCTTTTCATTATTTTTTCTTTGCAACAATGAAGATTAAGTAGCTAATATACATTGATTAATTTTAAAAATATATTAATCTGATATTCTTTATTTGACCTGAAAGGTTTTTATCTCTGATTAGTGATGCTGTTGATACTTAAATTGAATATTTTAATTTTCCACAAATGTCTAAACAATATAAAAATCAATGCATCATATCTGATTGAAGTCACTTTTAAATGGATTCATATGTCTAAATAGTGCACTGACAGTTGAATTATCTACTTCAATTAAGCATTAATTATGATAAGTTCAGAAATAAGGATGTGCTTCAGAACATTAGGATTAAAACTAAGGGCTGGTGGTGAGTCATAACAATTCACTAAAACAAAGAATATTTCCAAAGTACTGCTGCTGAGAAGTATAAGGAAGAAAAACAAGCAAGCAAGCAAACACACAAGCAACATTAAAACATCTAAATAATATAAATATATCAGATTTAATTTTTTAATCTTCAATTTGAATCATAGGTAGATTGCATTGTAAGAAGCCAAAATAAGTAAGAATATTTTAAAAGTTTTATGTATGTATTTATCTATTTACTTAGCTACATAGAATTTTATTACACTGTCCTGGCTATTCTGCAATTCATTAGTTAGCATCAAATTTGAAATTATTGTTTCTTTTTTAATGTTTATTTATTACTTCAAGTTATATCTCCATCATAGTGGCCTCTTTTCAATCCTCCCAGTCCCACCTTCCTACACTCTACCTTCTCTCCCTTCTATCCTACTCCTCTGGAGTGGGGTGTCCTTACATATCAGCCCCCTGCCCCAGTTCAGCAGTCATATGAGGACCAAGAGCTTCCACATACACTGGGGGCCTACATGGCAGCACCAATAGGGCAAAATATCTTATTAACAGGTAACAAAGTCTATGTTCCTGTTCCTTTTGGTGCATTGGTTGTAGTATAGTTATCCTGTACTATATTTCTAAAATCCAATTATAAGTGAATAGATGCCACATGTATCTTTCTGAGTCTGGGTTAGCTCACTCAGGCTGAGCTGTTCTAGTTCCACCCATTTGGCTGCAAATTGCATGATTTCATTGTTTCTGATGGCTGAGTAGTTTTCCATTGTGTAGATGTACTACAGTTTTTTCTTTTTTAATCCATTCCTTGTTTGAGGGACATCTGGGCTGTTTCCAGTTTCTAGCTATTACAAATAAGGCTGCTATGAACATAGGTGAGAAAACGTCCTTCTGGTTTGGTGAGAAATCATTTGGATGTTTATCCAGAAATGGTATGGCTGGGTCTTGAGGTAGAGCTATTCCGAGTTTTCTAAGACATCGCCAGACTGATTTCCATAGTGGTTGTACAAGTTTGCACTCCCACCAGCAATGGAGGAGTGTTCCACTTTCTCCACACTCTTGCCAGCATGTGCTGTCATTTGAGGTTTTTATCTTAGCCATTCTGACAGTTGTGACATGGAATCTCAGAGTTGTCTTCAGTTGCATTTCTCTGATGATTAAGGATGCTGAGCATTCATAATTTATAAGAAATAAAGTATATATGTGCTTTCCATGCTCTGAAGTTTCAGAAATGTGTCATGATGCCCAACATAAAATGTATTTTCTTGAAATCATTGCTTAATAACATTTCATAGGACATTTCCAAAGAACTGATTCATATTTCTTGTTCTGAATATAGATATATAGCACTTTTACATGCATGGACAAAAAAACATATGCATTTTGTGGTGGATACAAATGGTCAATGCCTGCTTATACTGTTAGTTAATTAAAGAAAAAATAGTTTAATAAATATGGTGAGAGTTAAAGACATCAAAATTCAGAGTATATACTGTAACTGGGTGAAATGTCATGATAGCATGTAAATGTAATATTTAACAGTGTGCCACACAAATAGGCTGGTACAATTTTTTGAGATGTCGTTTTACTCACTTATTTTGTTTGCAACCCTTTCTAAAGTACTTCTAAGTTTGTATACCACATACAATGATCTTGGATCTTGAAATGGGGTTTTCTTTATGATCTTAAAGATTAGTGTATTTACTGACACTGGAGATGTTAAGGATTTGATATTTATAAATCTCTGATACATAGAAATGGAGCATAGAGCCGGGCGGTGGTGGCACACGCCTTTAATCCCAGCACTTGGGAGGCAGAGGCAGGCGGATCTTTGTGAGTTCGAGGCCAGCCTGGTCTACAAAGCGAGTCCAGGACAGCCAGAGATATTCAGAGAAACCCTGTCTCGAAAAACCAAAAAAAAAAAAAAAGAAATGGAGCATAGACCCAGGGTAACATAATGTAAATATTCAAATTGAATTGTTTTTCATGATCATAGAAATTTTTAGAAATAATGTGAGTGCATACTGGATCAAAATTGAAGCTATATTTTAGATTTTAAAAATGCTTTATAAAATAGAATAACAATGTATCACAGAAAAGACTGTTTTCTGACTTAATGTAAAATGCCATATGAATCAGAGATGACAGACAAATATTGTAGTTACAACAAAGGCATAACTTATGCAATTCATTTTAAAAAATCAAACAAAACTTCTTTATAGTCCTTTAGTATCATTTTTCTTTGAGATTTATTTACTTTTTATTTAACTATAACTAGCCATTCTTGGTATTTCAAGCTTTCAGAATCAAAAATACTTCTCTATTATTTCATTGTACATCACTGAAAAAGCATTAACCTTTTTTTTTTTTGAATGGGAAGAAAGAAAGTTTATTCAGTTTATAAATGAAATAAGTACTGAGATTTTATAAAGAAATGATGACTACATTTGACAGAGGTTAGGTATAAGAAATAAGGTATGGTGTAGGTGAGAATTCCATAAGCAATTGTCTTTCAACTTTCCAATAGCAATAACAAGCCTGTAAAGATGTTCTCATTCCCCATACATACTGTGTGGACACTGTACTAAGCATTGTATACGTTTTTAAGAATTTAAGTAGAACAGCAGTCATTCTCAACATTTAAGCTAGATAATAAGAATTAGATATTGGGCCAACATTACCTTGTATTTCAAAACTTTATGAATATATTATAAAAATGGCCTTTGAACAAGAAAGAATAATTTTGCATTGTGAACACACACACACACAACTGATTAGGTCACTTTCTAATATAGTAGAAATAGGGAGCTGCTTTCACTTCTTTTGGGATAAGTTTGTCTTCAAATAGACCACTGTTCATCTTGATTTCACCTTGTTATAAACCTTAAGAAAAAAACTAATTTTACTGGGGCTATATTGCTGCTATTTTAAATCAGGTCACAATGTACAAGAGTGAATCCATTGTTTCCCCAATTCCCGCTGTGGGCATCTTGTTTTTCTTCCACACTCATATGCTCCCAGCTTTTTCAAACTTCTACCTTACTTGTCTAGAAGTCCATTTAGTACATCAATGAATGACTAATCCTACTTTGAGAAAAATGCCAATCCAGAATAACTTCACCAAAGCAAAATTTGCTTTATTTTATTTTGATGAGAAAATTAAATGTAAAATAAATTCCCTTAAGAACTGTCTACAGTTCAGTTTCATTGATTATTGGCATAAGGAAGAGCAGATTTCTGCAACTTATTTGTATTTGGCCTTCATTTACTTTCTAAATCATAATGGTTTTACATTCCTTAATATTGAGTAAATATTAATCAGAATGAAAAGAAACGAGTGCCTTAACATTTTGGAGGGTGTTATTTAAGAGATAGTGTGCATTTGTATGTAACTTAAATGATTTTTTAAATTTCAGTATTATATTTTTAAATATATCTCAGTCACAAACCCTTCTCTATTCCCCCTTCCTATCCCGCCCTTCCACCCTCTTCCCCCCAGAAGTTTCCCCTTTCAGTCCAACAGATGGTTCCTTGTCTTATAACAGTAAATACTATACAAAACAACAGATATAAATATGTCGTATTTGTGAGAGTTAAATCACCCAGTATACCTTCCCAATGTCCAGGTTATACATATTTGGCCCCTGACTTTAACATTCTACTATCTAACCATCTCCATGAGTTTAAAGGTCTATATCTGACTCAACGTTCATACTAACTTGCAACACACTTTTAAGAGTATCTTCTTAGATCTATAAAACACTCTTGATTCCTAAACAACTCAAAATTTAACTATGAGACTCTAGCTGTCTATTCTTCAACCACCTCAGAGACCTGAGAGGGGTAAATATATCTGCTTATATAGGAAGTGCAGGGCCTGCAATTCCAAAACTAAGAAATGACATATCAGTGACTGCCTGGACAGTTCCCGTTTTCTCTCCATACATTACAGCATCAGTCTTCAGCCTTTGGGTCCTGTTTCTCTGACAGACATTTGTTGTAGAGCAGGGATTATGAAGGACTTACCTACCCTGTCTTGGCAGAGCTAGGCTGTCGACTTCCCTGCTACCAAGTTTTGTCCTTTTTGGACAGCAGTCTGTCTGCAGTTGGAGCAAGGGGTTTTTTCATGCCAAGAGATAGGCTTGTCACTAATTCAACCATCTCACACTGGAGATTCTTCGATGCTTATCTTCTACTTGGAGTAGAATAGGGGGTGCTGTCAGGAGCTGATATGTCTCGATATCAAAAAAAAAAGAAAAACTTAATTTAAGATAATATCTTTGAATGCCATATTCTGCAGATCTCTTGGGGTTTTTGAAGATGCCCTATCCATCTCTTGTATTTAGATAAGCAAATGTTGCTTGTCTCTTAACAACTTGATTACTGGGTAGTTTAGAGAATATCTGTGATAGACTGTCATAGTAGCTAACAAAGTGACATGTTTGTATGACTAGGAGTTTGTTTTACTTAACTATCCTAGACAGTTTTAGACGGTTGGTATCAAGAGACCAGAGTGTCACATTTTATTTTTAAGTATCTCTAGGTATGATACCATTAGGAAGCGTTACCTTTAATTTTGTATCAATATACAAAGATCTATTCAATTGTGGTTAAGTATACTCTTAATTATGTATCAATATACAAATATTAATGCCTATGTAGCCCAATACAATCTTAATATTACGTCCATATACAAGGGTCAATACCATTGTGGCCAACTATAATCTTAATTTTGTATCAATATACAAAGATCAATACCAATGTAATCCAATACAATCTTATTTTTGCACAAAAACAATGGTCAATACCACTTTAGCCAAATATACTACTAATTTTGTATCAATATACAAAGGTATAAGGGCATATTCAATAATCTGCCCCTTCTTCTTGGACCTTCCTGTGCTATGTCTATATCTCATTTTTCTCAAGCCTATGCACTCCTACATAGGAGAGGAAGAAGGATACAGAAAAGGAAAAGTAGGAAGTCCCTGGGGCTAACCTCCAAAACCCATTAATCAGGACCATTTATCAGCTTGTAATCTCTTCCACTAAATATCAGAGTTTTCAGATATCCTTCAAATAACCAAAAAGAAGGGCGGAGAAACACCCTCTCCACCCTCTGGGCATGGGACATTGCTCTCTTAAAGTGACTTCCTGCTGATTTTAACAGACAGATACCTGAGCTCAATTCTAGGAAAGAAAGTTTGCATGGGATTTCTTTTATATATAATGATGTTTAATAATCTTAAATGTAAGCAAGTGAGTATATATTTTCCATACTTTTTCTTCTGAATGGATCTGGAAGAAATCTCTCCCTCATACCAAATCAAACACATTCACTCAAATTGACTTTCTGACTCTATTTCTCTAAAAAACAAAGAATCCAAACATCCTTGGAAAGCAAGTGTAGACTCTAACCAAATGTCCCCAGAGCAGCTGATATTACCAGAAAACAAGAAGGTCCCTGCAAAGCAACATTATTTGCCGCCTTCATTAATGGTGAACACCAAGGGAAGGAACTGAAAGAACCAATAGCCAAAGCTAGAGTATATTTGTAGCAAAATAAGGATGTACTACACTAATTTTAAAGCATTATAATATATAGCCATGTGTCTGTTCATAAATAAATCTTAGAATGCATAAGCAATAAAGTCAAATGTATAAAATACTGTTGTCAAAGTATCCTAAAAGCAGGGAAATAGTTTATTAGTAAAGAAATTTAAAGAAGGAATATCTCTTGAAACCAAAAGATATTGCATCTTCTTGTATTCTGAACAAAATGAAAGTAGTCAAAGTGTCGACAGCTCCAGCACCACTGGAAGCCTCAGCTTCCCATAGAAGATGGCGAAGAAAAAGCAACTGTAACAGGGCAGGTCCTGTCTCAAGCCAATCTCAGTTAGTATCTTCTTTCGCATGTTTTTCAGGTCAGGTTGTATGACATGAATCAATCATGGTTAATATAGGCTTCCCTCATTTCCCAGATAAATGTGAAAAACTTAAAGAAATAAAAGTTATATGAGACCCAATAGAGTTGTCACTCGATAGTCAAGTTTGGAAAGCAACCTGAACTTACACTTTGCTCTTCATACAAAGCACGTCTGATAATGCTTAAAATAGTTTCCAAGAAAATTTCAACTCATGTACTGTAAAAATGTAGGATTATCTTTTCTACTTCCCAACACAAGTGAGCACTAAGGAGACTTAAATTTCTTTTCTTTTTTTTTTCATAAGTACTTTATTTTTTTTCAAGTTACATCTCAGTCGCAAACCCTTCCCTATTCCCCCTTCCTGTCCCACCCTTCCACCCTCTCCCCCCCAACAGCTTCTCTTTTCATTCCAACAAATGGTTCTTTCTCTTATAACAGTAAATTCTATACAAAACAGCAGAATTAAATATGCCACATTTATGAGAGTTAAATGGCCCAGTATAACTTCCCAATGTCCAGTTCATACATATTTGGCCCCTGACTTTAACCTTTTACCTTCTGACCATCTCCATGAGTTTAAAGTTCTATAACTGACTTAGTTTTCATACTAACTTGCATCACTATTATAACCATCTTCTTAGATCTAGAACGCCCTCTTGATTCCTACACATCTCAAATTTTAGCTATGAGACTCAAGCTGTCTATTCTTCAACCACCTCAGAGAGCTGAGAAGGATAAATATATCTGATTGTATAGGAAGTGCAGGGCCTGCAGCTTCCAATACTAAGAAATGACAAACCAGTGACTACCTGGACAGTTCCCATTTTCTCTCCATACATTCCAGCATCAGTCTTCAGCCTTTTGGTCCTGTTTCTCTGACAGACATTTATTGTAGAGCAGGGATTGTGAAGGACTAACCTACCCTGTCTTGGCAGAGCTAGGCTGTCGACTTCCCTGCTACCAAGTTTTGTCCTTTTTGGACAGCAGTCTGTCTGCAGTTGAAGCAAGGAGTTTTTACATGCCAAGAGATAGGCTTGCCACTAATTCAACCATCTCACACTGGAGATTCTTCGATGCTTTTCTTCTACTTGGAGTAGAATAGGGGGTGCTGTCAGGAGCTGATATGTCATGATATAAAAAAAATCTTAATTTAAGACCACATCTTTGAATGCCATATTCTGCAGATCTCTTGGGTTTTTTGAGTTGTGTAAGAATCAAGAGGGCGTTCTAGATCTAAGAAGATGGTTATAATAGTGATGCAAGTTAGTATGAAAACTAAGTCAGTTATAGAACTTTAAACTCATGGAGATGGTTAGAAGGTAGAAGGTTAAAGTCAGGGGCCAAATATGTATGAACTGGACATTGGGAAGGTATACTGGGCCATTTAACTCCCATAAATTGGCATATTTAATTCTGCTGTTTTGTATAGAATTTACTCTTATAAGAGAAATAACCATTTGTTGGAATGAAAAGAGAAGCTGTTGGGGGGGAAGAGGGTGGAAGGGTGGGACAGGAAGGGGGAATAGGGAAGGGTTTGCGACTGAGATGTAACTTGAAAAAAAAATAAAGTACTTAAAAAAAAGAAAAAAAAGAAAGTACTATGTTCTAATTTTTATAGTTTTGGAAACTTTTGAATTTCTTAGTTTTTCTTCCACTCTAGATGTTGGTAGTTTACAGGAAATACTGATACTTGTTTGACCCTTGCTTTTTTTTTTTTTTTTTTTTCACTGTGAAGAGCTCCTGGTAAAAATGATTTTCTAACTACACGGCCCTGATCTTTCATTGTCAGTCACATTCTATGTAAGTGTGATTGTTTTTTATTAGAGTGTTTTCTATGGAGTGTGGTGTTTCAGCATATGAATTTCTGCTTTAATGAATGAATCTTTTCATCAAAATGGAAGACTCTAATTCATACCATATTCCTTTCTGATCCCAAGAGACATATGCTAAGACTAAAGTGCTTATTGATGTAAATTTCATTACCTGTTTACTATAGAATAGAAAACAGTTTTGACACTGTTGTTGAAATACTGATGAAACAGGCTAATGTAAACATGAGTGGAAGAACATTATTGAGGTTCTGTAATAAAATGTAATGTGCAGTAATGAAAAAGATAAAGTAGAAAGTGTAAATATATGGTCTCTATACACCTTTGCTTCTCAGCATGTGTACATACAAGGAAATGCCAGTATTTCATTATAGTAACTTTATAGGAGGGGAAGTTTCATCATGATTTTTATTAGTGTTAATGCTATTGCTCAAAGGCATTTCTTTTTAAGAAAAAACCATATAACCTTTTAGAATAGCCTGTTTTTGTTTTTGTTTTTTAGAAATATGTCTAAAAAGTCTATAAATGAAAGTACTTTTGAAAAAGCAATAGAACAACAGATATTGGTTTCAGATTATAAATAGATTCTGTATCCTTATGTAGCTTCAGTTGTTTGTTAGCCACAAGAATATGGCTCACAACTATGGGATATCGTTTTGTATTTCTTTTTCCTTGTTAACTGCTCACCTCCCCATATTTTATTCCTTATTTTAATATATCAGAATTATTTAATACATCTGTATTACAATAGCAAGAAATCTGACAAGTAAACACTTGACTTGAAATATTTTCCAAGTACAAATACTTTTTTTTTAATATAAAACCAGGAAAACTTTCCTGAGGCCAATCAAATATGTCAGTTGGAAATACTCCTCCTGGCTACTAAACAGAAGAAGTTTTACGTTTATGCCCCTTCTATGAATCTTGATAAGATAACCAAGTTAAAAAGTCAGAATCTAGTATTGGTATTTAAATATTTACATATATTTTTGCTCTGAAGTCAGTGAGGGCTTAGAAATATACCCAAATATTGAAAAATCCACAGGTTAAAGACTACCTGTCATATTCTAATTGGACTTCCTTTGATGAGTAGTTTGGTATTTTTGTTTTCATATTTCTTTTTCTTTTTGACTTTGTTTTGTTGTTGTTGTTGTTGTTGTTGTTGTTCTGTTGTCTTTGCCACAATACCAAAAGCTATAAACAAAAGAGGTGTATTTGGTATGGTTCATTGTTCTGGAAAAGGTTGATGAATCATATTTAGTGATGAGTTTCTTACAAGTACAGTTAGAGGGTAACACACGTAATCAGAGGCAAGAAGCCGGAAGTGTATCTGATACACACCCCCAAACATTTATGACATAGCCACATCAAGATAAATTATTAATCTCATTACTTCATTAAGCCATTAATAAAATTAATTAAGTCAGATTCTTAATTGCTTTAAAAAGGTCCCACCTGAGTTTACTTCTTAATAACTCATAAAGGAGATTAAATTTCAGGATGAATATTAGTGTGCAAGCCGTGTACAAACAATCAAAACAAGCAGTCAATTTGAAGTAACAGATTCATTAATTAATTGCTTCTGTCTCCAAGAGTTCAAGACATTTAGTCTGGATCTTATGCTTGGAATCTTAACAGGACAGAACCACTCTAGAAGTTAAATCTATAGCAAGACCTATTTCACAAATTTTCATGGAGCTGGTGTGATCTATTTCCTTTAGGTCAAAGGTCTTCTGATGTTTTGCTATCTACTGGCTGGAGATGAGTTATGTAAAATATTTTCTGTCCCTTAACACATGACACCTTCTATTTAAAATTTGAAATTTGTTACTCAGATTATTGTCAGAATGACAAAATATATTTTGAGTTCATTAACTCAAAAGAGAGAATTGTTTGGGAAAGAGTTTTACAAGTTTCAGTCTATAATTTGTTGTCTTTATGCTTAATATGTTCACCATAATTGCCAAGAGCCTATAAAGGACAAAATGGTTGACTTCATATCAGGCTGGAAGCAAAGAGTAAGGAATAAAGTTGCAAGGTCCCAGTTTGTTTTACAAGGTACACTAAATGATCTATGCCTTCAAATACCTTCACATATCTTAAAGCTCCTTCACCTACAAGTAACACAGACTGAATACAAGGCCTTAAACACATGGTCTTTGATGATATTATGTCCAAAGCATAACAGAGAAATTCTCTTTGAAATTTATTTAACTTCCCCTTCTTTAAAGAGATATTCTCTCTCTCTCTCTCTCTCTCTCTCTCTCTCTCTCTGTGTGTGTGTGTGTGTGTTTCTTTTCAAATATATGCCTGGCTATGAGAGACCTTACACATAAGCTCTCTGTTTGAAGATCAGTTGTAAAATGTAACAT
Organism: Lophiomys imhausi; assembly: GCA_907164525.1. Taxonomy (NCBI): domain Eukaryota; kingdom Metazoa; phylum Chordata; class Mammalia; order Rodentia; family Muridae; genus Lophiomys; species Lophiomys imhausi. The sequence continues at coordinate 13,979,122 of CAJQZJ010009649.1, read as the reverse complement.
CAGCATGGTGAGCAAACTCCAATAACTTCACAGACATAGTTTTTATAAGGAATGGGTTACAGAGTTTCAGAGCTTCAATAAGCATAGAATTCTCACAGTATAGTTATATCAATAATCATAATGTAGTGGGACTTTCTTTTTGTTCATAACTTATTTTGTTTTTAAATATTTAGTTTTCAAGATTTATTGTGTGAGTACAGCTTGTGTCATTTCCAACCTTCACTTCTCCATTCAACTCTTTTCATTTACTGAGCAAATCCCTTTCTAATTCAAGACCTGTTCTTTTACAATTAATTATCTGATATATATATATATATGTTATATTTACTATATATTATATTGGGTATAACTATTCATTTCATATGCATAATTCATTGTATAATGGGAATATTATATGTACAACCCGTATATTCTGTCCTTTCTATCCTGTGAGTATACTGACTAGCAGACATATGTGGCTGATTGGAAACCAGAACTTCCACTTAATATAGAGCTATTATTTTAACTATATCAATAGTATTTTCTTTCATGGGAATATAATAATAAGTCTATTTAAATAATATTGTGTATATAATAATAGAGGATTGTCATTTTATCATTGCCCTTCCAATAAAAAATGTTCAACTTAAATGTTCATTTTTTTCCTTTATTTTTTATTTCTTCAAGTTACATCTCAATCGCAGTCCCCTCCCTATTCCCCCTCCAGTCCCACCCTCCCACCCGCAACCCCCCATCTTCTTCCCTTTTTTTTTCTTTTAAGTTTAAGGTATATCTTATTTCCCCCTACAGTTTCTCCTTTCAGTCCAACAAATGGCTCTTTCTCTTATAATAATAAATACAATACAGTACAACAGAGGTAATTAGGCCACAGTTATGAGGGTTATATGGCTTAACGTACATTCCCAATGACCAGTCCATATGTATTTGGTACCTGACTTTAACATTCTACTATCTAAACATCTCCATGAGTTTAAAGTTCTATATCTGACTCAACATTCATACTAATTGCAACACAATTTTAAAAGTATCTTCTTAGATGTATAACACTCTCTTGACTCCTAAACAACTCAAAATTTAATTATGAGACTTTATCTATCTGTTCTTCAATCACCTCATAGACCTGAGAGGGATAAATATATCTAATTTTATAGGAAGTACAGGGTCTGCAGCTTCCCAAACTAAGAAATGACATACCAGTGGCTGCCTGGACAGTTCCCATTTTCTCTCCATACATTACAGCATCGCTCTTCAGTCGTTTGGCCCTGGTTCTCTGACAGACATTGATTGTAGAGCAGGGCTTATGAAGGACTTACCTACCCTGTCTTGGCAGAGCTAGGCTGTCGACTTACCTGCTTCCAAGTTTTGTCCTTTTTGGACAGTATTCTGTCTACAGTTGGAGCAAGGGGCTTTTCCTACCAAGACATAGGCTTGTGACGAATTCAATCATCTCCCACTGGAGATTCTTTGATGCTCATCTTCTACTTGGAAGAGAATAGGGGGTGCTGTCAGGAGTTGATATGTCTTGATATAAAAAAATCTAAAGTTATGGAAACATCTTTGAATGCCATATTCTGCAGATCTCTTGAGGTTTTTGAAGAGGCCCTATCTATCTCTTATATTAGGGTAAGCAGATGTTGCTTGTCTCTTAGCAGGTTTATATCTGATTAGCTTAGCAAGTAACTATAATAGGCTGTCATAGTACCTAACAGAATGACCGGCTTGCATAACCATTAGTTTGCATTTCTTAATTATCCTAAACAGTTCATGACAGTTAGTAGTAAAAGGCCAAAACATCACATTTCATTTTTTTTTCTTTACCTCCTAACCCTTCCATCCCATTTCTCTGGGGTGGGGTGTCCTTATATAACAGTCCCTCATCTCACTTGAGAGGTTGTATGAGGTCCAAGAGCCTCTTCATTCATTGGGGATCTATGAAGCAGTACCATCAGTGAAAAGTGTCTCGTTGCCTGGGAGAGAGAACTACTAAACAAATCAATAAGCATACAATAGATAAAAAAGACTACAAAACAGAAAAAATATAACTAATATATAAAAAATAAGTAAAAAATAAAAATTAAAAATAAGTCTATGTTCAAGTTCCCTTTGGTGTGTTAGTTGTAGTATTAATACCTTCTACTATATAGCTAAAATCCTACTATAAGTGAATAGATGCCATATGTGTCCTTCTGAGTCTGGGTTAGTTCACTCAGGATGAGCTTTTCTAGTTTCATCCATTTGGCTGCAAATTGCATAATTTCATTGTTCCTGATAGCTGAATAATATTCCATCGTGTAGATGTACCACAGTTTTTTAACCCATTCTTCGGTTGAGGGACATCTGGGTTGTTTCCAGTTTCTAGCTATTACAAATAAGGCTGCTATAAACATAGATGAGGAAACTTCCTTATGATTCCGTGAAGAGGCATTTGGGTGTATACCCAGAAGTGGTATGGCTGGCTCCATTCATTTTTAAATAAACTTAGTTCTTGAATTCTATTTTAATCAAAATTATTCTCCCTATTATCTAGCACATATTTATGCGTCTCTTCCAGAGTAGAGGAAGCAATAATTGAAAAAACTGTAACGAGTTATCACATTTGGTAAGTGTGTGGCACCTTTGGTTTTAATTAAATTCATGGATTTTTAAGGCTTAATGAACCAATATTTTTTTTTTCTTTGAGAATAATATCACTGTTAAAGAAAGAGGAGAGAAGAAGGGCGATGAGAAAAAAGAGGAAGAGGAAGAAAAATGAGATGGGAATGTGACTGGAGCTGCTGCTTGAAAACTTCTCCAAGGAAACAAGAGCTGGAATGAGATGTAGATTACAGTGGAGAAGCAGAGAATAAAGAACTGGACTTCTGTCACTCAAAAATTACACTGTAATATAAACTTTGAGAAACTCTTGGCAGTAAAAAGTCCTTTGAAGAACCCCTTATAGAATTACCAGTGTTTCCCATTCCTGGTTCTCGTCTTTTCTATTTTTGGTCACTTCTGTAATTGCTCGGCTAAAGAACAGTAAAATCCTCGGCTTTGTGTCTAATGATGATGTGCTTTTTCTCATATAACTGTGTTTTCAAATCTGTTTTTTTTTCCTTTCTAGTAAATGTTTTATTAATAGCTATTTGATCAAATTGATAATATGAACTTTAATTCAAGTTTTCTTATTTAACACTCTGTAAATCCCCAAGATGGAATCTCTGCTACTGCGATGCTCAGTAAAGTCAATTACAATTGTAGTATATTTTATCTCCTCTGCTCCTGTGAAAGTATTCACTTTTGCACATCTATAAACTAGTATAATGTGTGGGATGCACATTAAACACTTTTTTCTTTGCTATGACAAAGAACTTGACAGAAGCAACTTAAGTGTAGGTATATCTTGTCTCTCATTTTGCATTATAAAATAGATGCTAAACTGGGGGCAGGTCAAAATGTTAAAGTTAAATATAAAATATCCTCCGTTAGTCTCCTGTTTTTAAACTCAGTGATAGCATTGTGTGCACCACTGAGGAACCATTGGAGGTTAAATATCAGGAAGAAGTAGATTTCAGAGTAGGCTTTGAGGTTTTGTAGCATGGTTTCACTTCCTTTCTGTCCCCTCTGTCATTTCTGAAGCTTTTTCTTTCCTGTAATAGACTATACCCCTGAGACTGTAAGTCAAACTCAAGCTTTCCTCCCTTAAGTGTCTGTTGTCAAATTTTTGTTCAAACAATAAGAAAGTAAATAACACACATCTAAATAAAAGCTATTTCAGACCCTGCCTCACTGTGTATCCTGATAGCCTGGAATTTGTGATTCTTCTGAGGAAAGATCTTGGGTTTCAAGAGTGCCTAACAATATCTTACAATGCCCTACCAAAGCAGTTATTATTACCACTTCACAAATACAAGTCTATCATTGTCAATTAAACTCAGAAATCTAAGAGATAATATCACAATTTGTCCCAAGCGGTACTCGGCTGATACAAGCCTCATTGTCACATATGTAAAATGACAAGAATAGGTATAGAATGTTGACAACACTTTGTGGATATAAAATTGATTGATTCAAAAACTTTGCATATCAAGATACCTTCTAGCATCTCTGAGGAATTTTATATGAACATCTAATCTGGACTTCAGCTATCTCTCTTTCTTTGTTTATTTTAAGGTCAGTACTTCTACTCCCTTATTCTTTCAGCTCTCATGCTTCGTAATTCATTGATCTTGGGAACAGAATCCCCACTTCACGTGAAGTAACTACCCTCTTCCTAGGGAGATAACAATGTCTCTACCACCAACACAAGTTCAATTTAGAACTTCCCCCACACCCTTGTCTCAGAAAATAGGACTTTTTATTCTAGTCACCAGTAAAGTAAGTTAATTTAATGAATGAATAACAGAAACTTTCCAAGCTGTAAAACTGTTCTTTTTTCTTCAGGTGCTTCACAACCACCACACTTGGCTGGTAATAGATACACTAGCTCTCTTTCCCCTCCTCCATTCTACTCATCAGTGTACCCTTAGCCTTGCTACAGCTAAACACATTAGGGCCAAGTCATTTACATTACGTTTGCACTCATTGTAATTGGTTGAATGTAATCGGAATGAATTTCCAAGTCATTGAATATAATCGGAATGAGTTTCCAAGTCATTGTACATTACTTTTGTACTCACTGTAATCGGTTGTAAGATCCAGGATACCCAGGTTTTTTTTTTGTTTTTTGTTTTTTTTGTTTTTTTTGTTTTTTTTTTTTTGGTCTTTCGAGACAGGGTTTCTCTGTGTAACAGCCCTGGCTGTCCTGGACTTGCTTTGTAGACCAGGCTGGCCTCGAACTCACAGAGATCCGCCTGCCTCTGCCTCCCAAGTGCTGGGATTAAAGGCGTGCACCACCACGCAGGTTTTTACCTATGAAGCTCTTTGTGGAACTGGACCCCTAGTCTTACTTGGAAGCCCTCAAATGTCAGACCCCTGTTCCTTCCTAAAGGCTAATCCGTGACTTTACATACTATACCAATGAGGAACTTCTTGTAATCTAAACCCATAGCTCCAATGAGAATTTAAGACCTGGTACCAATCAGGGTCTGAACCCTAATACCCATACAAGCCCCATGACTAAAAAACAAACATCATTCTTTTGATCCTGAAACTAACAGATTGGGGATTTAGTGATGAAAAAAGTAATCTGAACCCCAGCAAAGGTGAGGCCAGAGATCCACACCAAGAAATATTGCAAACACTATACTTGAAGATGCCTAAACTTCATTGCAAAAATATGAGCATGGAAGACCAAGGCAACATGCTTTCTCTAGAAGCTAGTAGTACTTTTACAATTTTCTTCAAGAAAAGCAATTTCATTAATTTTATTGAAGCATCAAACAAATATTTAGAAATAGCAATTATGAATATATTCATAGAACTTAAGAGGATATGGACAAATACTTCAATGAAGACTGTGAAAACACAAACAGATTAATGGAATAAGAAAAACAATACAGAAAAAATACATAATCTATCAAGGAAATAGAGTCACTATGGCCAAACTGAATTTAAACTCAAAATGGAAAACACAGAAAGTTAAACAAACAAACAAACGAACAAGCAAATATCAGGGATTAGTATATCATTAAACCTTCTACCTTCAGCAGAGAAGTTTCTTCTTGTAGTAGATGTGAATAAAACACAGAAAACCAAATCTGGAAAATATGCACATAGTGAGCAGACCTTGTTCTCTCAGCCCTAAAAGGTATTCATTTTTTCAAACTCTCAGATCTCGTAATAGGCATGCATGAAGATGAGGAGGCAAAAAATTTTAGGAGCCAGGGGTGGTGGATGACTCCAGTGAAACAGCATCTTCCAGGCACAACAAAGTGGATGAAGATATTAACTCACAGAGATCCAAAGCATTCACAAAGCCTGCACAAATTCAAGCCAGACACAGTCCCAGAAAGTGGGCATAAAGTATGAATGTGCTAGTACCTATGCTTAAAAGAAAAATAAGTATTTTTTCAATATATCCATCAAAACAATATATACTAATAACCCTTCTATGGCCAAGCTATTGGTAAGAGGAACAATCCTACATTTCACACTTGTGCAAGAATCTACAGCTGCATAAATCTCACTCTTTAATTAGGTCATCTTTGATGACTTCATAGATTTTGAAAGAGCAAATGTCCATTCTAGGATAGCAACTCTACTTCATGTTCATTCATGAAATCTTTGGGTTTTTAATGCAACATTCCTAAAAGAAAGTTTTATAAAGTGGAAGTTACTCTTATGCCCTAAGTTTATAGCCTATTGTGTCATTAGCTCTTTATGTGCTATAATTTTCTTATTCAGAGAATAGAATAATACAATGATCTCTTAGGTCAAGCTTAGAACATTCAAAGATAATGAGATTTTTATTTCCATGTCTTTTCAATATTTTTATTCATCCTTGCATTGATCCTTCAAAATAGGTTAGCATAGTAAAATTATTTCTCTAATTACAGTTTTAAAAAATCACAAAAATCACACACATAAAAATAAGAAGATGCCTTAAGAATTCATTAAGAAAGTTGCAGCTTATGTTTCATAGGTAGTTATTGCTAGGAAAGAACAAGAAAATGTGGCAAGAAATTTGAGTTTAGTTAGGCATTCTGATAATGGACTGATTAGGAGCCTAAAGTAAGACTAACTAGAAATTTAAGAAATGATTTAATCTGTTTATGTAACACTGATTGGAGACCTTTTCTGTATTGATTACAATTGTACTTGAGAATATGTATTTTATATCATAGAAGTTTGGAGACCTGCCATAGCATTATATAAAAATCAGGCCATTTAAACAGCATGGATTTATTTTCTGATAATTCTGCTAGTATGATCCAAGAGCAATTTAGCAAAAGGGTTGATTTCTTCCAAAGCACCCTTCCTTGAGTCACTGATGACCTTCTTCTGTCCTTGCATGTCTTTGTCTGTTTACTAATATTCTTGTGGTTTCTCTTCTCACAAATGCACCAGCACTATTGAAATGGGGACTTTATCAAAAACTCACTTAAACTCATACCATTAAAACAATTTTTGTCTCCAAATATCCAGGGTTGTTATATCAACATATGAAATTAATGGAAGTATAGTTTAGTCTATAGAAAATATATATGTCAGTCTCTTAATGTTAAATAAATTAACTTTCTAAATTTTGTGTCTCTTCTATGTTATAGAATTCTGAAATGAACCAGAGCCATGTTATGGAAAAATAAACAATGCCTTGCAATTTTATCATATCATACTTAGTTTTATGGCATAGAGTGGCTTATTAGATCTGATCTTTGACTTCATAGAAAATATTTAAATATCATATTTAAATGTTGTTAAAAATGACAGCAGAAGAAGCAAGCTATTTTGTCTGACATTTTGTTGAAAACCAAAAGTTGGATATAAACAATTATTACTCTCAATTTAGCTTCTTATTAATTCCTTTTCAAGAATTTATTATGAATCATGCATTTGATCCTGAACTTTTTATTCTTAAAAATTAATTCAAATCTTCCTGTGTATTCAGATATTTCTTAAAACATGACTAAATATGATGCAGTAAAATGTGAACATACAAAGCAAGAAATAGTTTGGAAAGAAGCACCATGGCTTGGTTTGAATTTCCTACCCTTAAATACAGTGAGAAATGAATATTTGCCATTTTTAACCTTCTCTTTTTGCTATATTTGCTTTTGTTAGCCTCAAAGGACTAAATGCACTGGATTCTAAAAGTTAAGAAAGCAAATTCCCTATCTTCATGAAGTCTTTTAAAAGCTCATGTAATGAATTTGTAAAAAATGTAAGTGATTCAAAAATATGAGTAGAATCAACCACTCAACTGAGAGAGTTAATTATTACTTATAAATCTCTTAAAATCATCTTCAATATGTCAAGTTCTAAATCAATTCATAAATTTTCTATCACTCAGATACCATTTCGACCATCTAAGGGATTTGTTTTACTTTAATAATTAGCTGTTTAATTTTTTTCCTATGAGGTCATTCATTTTTAGAACATTGATTTGAAACCTTCTTTTTAAATATTTTAAGTATTTTATTTATATTTATTTATATTGGTCCAGCAAAGGCATCTTAAAGATACATGTTTAATGAAACAAGGTATAAAACATTTGGATATGTGTCTTTAATTAATATGCACCTAAGTTGCAAACTAGGTGTAGTATACTCAGATTAAGAAGTGGGTATTTTTGTTGAGTATTTTATCTCTTCTTATAAAATGTTTTATGGATATTTATAAAATATGATAAAAATATTTAAAAATTGTGCATCAAACAAAACTTTGGTTCAATCATTATTTTAAAAGTATATAGGATAGATGATACCCCATTATTTTAATTGTTTTTGATGTTCAGAGACTGGGGAGATAGCTCAGTTAGAAAATTCTTGATGTTTACCTCTGAAATATGAGGACCTGAACTCAAGGCCTAAACTCTATTTAAAAATCATTGGGACAAACTTGTCATCCCAGCAATAGGGAAACAGAGTCAGGAGCGTCATGAAGCTCTCTGTCCAGCTATTCCAACTGCTCTGGAAAACTTCAGATTCAGAGAAGTATTCTGTCTCAAAAGAGATGCCACTTTGGACTCCACACATGTACATATAAATATTCAATGCACTTCTCCCACACACAAACATATATACATGCACATATGAGTATATATATATTATATAGTCATTTATCATAATGGAGAGACCTTTTCTCAAAGGAGTAAATAAAAAATAATACAGCAAGACACTCTGTAACCTCCACTGGCCTCAATGAATTTATTCCCAGTCATGCAAACTCACAAATGCAGATGCATTTAGAACACACACACATACATACACCATAAACATATAGGGTGAACACATTAACATATTTTGGAAAAAATGTGTTAAAATTGGTTAATCATAAATATACGATTCTAGGTAATATTGTAAAATATTAAACATATTTTAAATATAATAAAATTTAAATTTCATAAATATCACTAAACGAGTTCTCTTTATTAAGATGTCATTAAAATAACTAAATATAAGTTAGAGTAAAGGGGTTTCATATCTATAGATACATTTGAAATATGATTCAAATATTTAAAACATATCAAAACCCTATGTATACTTACAAAGAGATTATTAAATATGCAAAAACAAGAAAAATATTTTAATGATAGTAGGTACATGTAACAGGAATAAGCTACAATCTGAATGTTATAGATATTCCAGTGGTTCCACTCATATTAAGGCTGGGAGGAGCAAGTAATAGATGTAGGTAAGGCATCTGGAGTTGTCAAGTAGCTTGTAGGAAAATATTGCAGTCATTTCTGACTTGAGTGATTGGAGCTGAGCCCAAGATTGCCACTTTCGTGTATTACTACTTCTGAGACAGTAGAAATATACATATATGTTTACCAAAGTCTCTTAGTTAATATGCAATATAAGGAATTACATGTATTTCTCTGATGCAAATTAAGGCAAATAATTTAATAGGAATAAAAAACAATAAAGTAACTCATGTGTGTGAATCAAGTGCAGAAGAAATAAATGCAAGATATAAAATATAGACATACTAAAAAAAGGAAAAAATAACTAGTATTATGCAATATGGATAATGGATGTGTTTAAGAGATAAGATATGTAGCTAATAAAAAGCAGAAACAGTTAAAGAAAATAGCCTTTGAGAATGGAACCAAAATAATTGTTATTTGCAGAGGAGTAAGTTTGGGGTCAAGGGGATAGAATAATGGGTTAGCTATGAAGATTGCCAGCACCCATTTCAAATGACTCACAACTGCAGGGAACATCATCTTCAGAGGGCTCACCACTTCTAATCTCTGTAGACACCCCACACACATCTATCCTCTTCGCACGCACATAAATGACTGTACATATAAATACAGGCAAACACACATGGACCCACACCCCCCCACACCCATAATATTAAAAATATAAAAATAAACAGAAGTGAAATGAAGGTTAACACACTTCTATCTATTGACAATATGTATATTTAGATGTGAATAATGATTAAATATTTGTCTGCAAATTATGTGCACTTATGTGTGTTTGTACATTTACAATCAATTTCATAAGATTTGTAGTTTACTTATAGTTATATTTATCAATTATACATGTAGTACAATGTGCACTATGTAAAATTTCAGAAGGCACTGTAAAACACACATGAATAAAATAATAAGCAATATTTACTGATTCACTTCCAAAACAAATGGAGTTTCCCGCAAAGCCACTATTAGACCTGTATACTTAAATATATTCAACAAATATTAAACAAAATATTAATCGAGGTGATTGGGAGCTCCAAAATTTATGATCAGATCTATAGAGCACTCTTTCTCCAGATCCCTGGTTTAAATGTTCCTGATATGATAATAAAGAAAGTTCATTAACTTTAAATAGCTGTTTTGTGTTTTATACAAAATGAGTCGATGGCCTCCATTGACACCATAAAAAACCATGTCTATAATTTAAACTACAAAAATAACTTTCCAGCCTACCTCCTTAGAGACCAAAGATGAAAAGAGTTTTGTGATAGCAGACCTGCACTGGCCTTAAGTTTAAACCTTACTAACAGATATTTTATATAACATTGCAAAACAGTGATAGACAACTGAGAAGTTATTTAAATAGTTATTTGCTTTTGTCATATTCATTTCATGTAGAAGATACTGGTTTCCTGTTCTTGGAATTTTTACATTTATTAATATAAAACAATGGTAGTAAGAAAAATATGTTTGATCATGGCACTGCATTTATACCTTAAAAGCCATTAGGAATATTGTTTAGGATATAAGATAGCAGTATCTTAATTATACATGTGAAGGAAATTCCTTACAATAGCATCTAGGTTTTGAATATCATAGATTCTTTCCCAGGAAATTCATCTAAAATACATGATTCAGCAAATTCTATTCCTGTAATTCATCACCTTGAAGTCAGCAACAAAGGACCAATTTTGTGTTTCTCTCCAGACTGTAGTAATTTCAGCATGACAGGGAGTGTAATTGTAGAGAATATTGGGAAAGCAGTTGCCCTGGAGTACAAATGCCTAACTTGATTTTGCTGCCTCAAAAACTCCTTCTTCATACACTTTGACAGAACTGATATTTTGTTCTGTGTTTGCCTGGCTCACATGCCTTTAAAAGTTCTTATCATCATATAAGCAGACCAGAGATATTCTTCAGGAGACTCTGGATCCATGTTATTATAGATTACTAAAACATGGAGTGTTAATATTATATTTATGTAGGAGAGAAATTCTGATTTCCAGCATATTAAAGAAATTAGCTTTAATAAAATTTTAGAGACAGAGTTAAAGATATTCCTTATCTAATGTGTGGATATGAATTAACTGGTTGGCTTAGCTCATTAGACACAAAGCCAGAAAGGCTAGGTCTAATTCAAGACAGTCTCTATACCTGCAGGATATAAACATTCATAACATGAATATTGATAGTATGAATATCTATGTTATGACTCTCCATAGCATTAATCTTCATAGCATGTATGTTGCTTCATAAGCTACAGCATGAATAGCCATAACACAATGCTACCGCATGAATATCTAAAGCATAGGAGTTGATATGTTAGGACCAAAGTTCACTTGGCCAAACTTTAGTTAGGCTTCAGAAGCCTGGGAATTTTGAGTAGACCCTGAGCTGCAAGTCAGCTTGCCCCAGAATCTATCATGCACTACCCCCCTGAGGATTGGAAGCTCTAACTGTGACCAGGAAGACAAGTTCCTGCTTGGGTATGGCCAGTTCCCAAACCAACAGGGAGAACAATAGGAATCACAGGTTGCCAACAGTCATGAGTTTGGAAATCCCCACCATGTTTCCTAGGTCACCTATGCTGGTCAGTCAAAGTACTGTTGCTTGATGATGCTTGATTCTACCTTGCTGAAATGTATTTAACCTGAACTAAAATTCTGTTTGGGCTATCCTCCCTCTACTTACATGGAAAGTCTGTGTAGAAAGAATTAGTTAAATTATTTACTAGTATTTATATTATATCAGTTGGTTGGTAGTTGTTAATCCTTAACCCGCCATTATAAATTAGAATATAGACACCACATGGATTTTAACAAGGTTTGACCTGGGATGTGCAAACTTAGCACATCTAAGCTAGCTCATAATTCTATTACTCAAATATGACCATATATATATATATATGGTCATATTTGAGTAATAGAATTATGAGCTGCCATTCTCAATGTGAGGCCTATGCTCCAGGCTACCTGGATCATGTTCTTTTCTCTAACCCATGGCATATGTCCTCTTTCCTGCTTTTTGCTGTTTCTCTTGGAGGCTTCTCCTACTTCATCTACTGGAGGCTTCTTCTACACATCAACCTCTGCTTCAGAAGCCCACAACTTATTTCCGCCTATCTCTGTCCTTGCCCGACCTCAGGCCTCAACATTTATTTAACTAATCAGAGACAATGTAAATAACAGACAGCAAGCAAGACTAATTATTTAATATTTAGAATGTATAACATCACCCTATCAAGTCTTTGAGGGTGACCCCAGCATGCTGGGCAATAAAATCCTCTTGTGTTTTGCAATGTTCTGGAGTTCCTGGTGGTTCCTCGGGAGCCCCACATTCAGGTTCAGAAAACCGTTTCTTGACCATAATAGACACTCAGACTGTGCAATAGAACAGTGAAACATGAAATAAATCCACATAGCCCATTGATTTTTTAGCAAAGATGTAAAAATATCCATTAAATGAAAGGATGGCTCCTCAATTAATGGTGCCTATCCAATTGGATATCCATGTATAAAAATGAACTTCTATCCTTGTTTATCACCCTATGTAACTCAAAATTGCTCAAACACCTTAATGTAAGAAACCAAATAAAATAAATTCAGTATATCAGTTCAGGCAATGGTTTCTAAGACAAAACTCCAATGCCTCAAGAAACAAAAACAAGATCTGAGAAAAGGAAGACAATTTTCAAAACAAAAATTACAAAGATAAGAAAACATTGGGGAGCTAACCTGCAGAATAATATACTATTATCACTGCTATTTCATCTATCAGATATAAAGGTCCTCAAAACTACTGCCACATAACATTAACAACAGTAGATAAATAATTTATTTTAAAATACAGAGAAATAACTGGGTGTGGTGGTGCACACCTTTAACACCAGTACTCAGGAGGCAAAGGCAGGCTGATCTCTGTGAGTTTGAGGCCAGCCTGCTCTACAAACCAAGCCCAAGACAGCCAGGGCTCTGTTACACAGAGAACTCTGTCTTGAGAAAAAATCCCAAAATAAATAAAATAAAATACAGAGAACCTAAATACACCTTCCTTAAGAGAAGAAGCAAAAATTGCTACACATATCCAGTGAAGAATGATCAATATGAAAACCAAAATTCAACTGTGTTTCCATCTAATTCCCATATAGTATCCTCATAACATACCAGTGAACTGTAGAGGATAGGAGTCAAAGGAACCTGTGTGTTTCTTATGACAAAACTGTAAATTAGAAGACATGTGGAAAATCCTAGACAGGATCCTCAAAGGGGCCGAAAAGAGAACCAGCAATTTGCTATGCTACTCTTGAGTACAAAGAAAATGAAGTCAACTCCAAAATGATATCTGCACACTCATGTTTATTGTGGCATTATTCCTAATAGCTGACATAAACAATCAGAATGAGTATTTGTCCTCAGATGACTAAATAAATAAATTCTGGTTTATATGTGCAATGGGTATTACTCAACTACCAAGAAGAAGAAAAAGTATCCCATCATATACAGGAAAGTAGATTGAATTAGATTATCATGCTGAAGAAAATGTCAGGAAAAAAGAGACATATTTCATGTGTTTTCTCTCACATGCATAAACAAAAGAAAATGAACTGAAAATAAAAGAGGAACTCTTAGGGATAGGAAAGGGAACCCAGAGGAAAATAAAAAAAAAAAAAAAAGGAGGAGAAATAGACATGATTTATCACAATTTGTGCATATATAGAACATCACAGTGAAATCCATTGATTTGTACATCAATATATTTTGAATAAAGAATAAGATTAATAAATTAATCATAAGACATAAATTGTCAATTTACATAATAATTAATGTCTCAAAACCTTCAATATTGTAAAAAAAATTCCTCTGAAGTTAGTATTACCTACTCTTACTAAAAAAGCATCAGAATTCCTATGGAAGTGCTACATGTCAAGCAACATTTTATTCATAAATCAAACAATATTGCAATGTTATTTCTATAGGAAAATGATTATAAAGTAGTCAGTTTCTTTTATTTTATAAAACCATATTGTTGCTACCTAAATTACCTAGCTAATTAAGTCTCCAATGAACAGGTGTGTAAACACACTCATTTTTAACTTTAAAAATAATTTCCAACACTCCTGGGTGCTGTTAAAAATGCAGCTAATAAAACTAATGTTTAAGCATTGTGAGGATCGCATCATTAATCAGAGATCTCTAAAGAAAAGGGCTACATAAAAACACTGAGCTGTGAAAGCTAATGTTTGAAAATTATAATCGTGCCTGAATAGAGAATATAGTTTCTTGACTTAAATGTAGGTAAGTGGCACTTGTACTATTATATTAGTCACATTAATCATTAAGTTTTCATACAGAGGAATACGGTTAAGAACAGCAGCTGGTTAAATCATTAGGGATAATGACTTACATAACATTTTTAAGAATATGAAATCATTTTTCTATTAAAAAATTAAGTGAATTCTGTGAATAAAATATGCTCCATAGAGTCTAAGAATAGTCTTCATGCACAACCATCATACTCCTTTGATCTTTCCCTAACATATCATGTGCTATTGCAAAAGCACATTAGACCAACCTGTACAAAAAGTAGCACTGTAATTTTGCTCAAAGAGTCCTAGCCTATGTTTTATTTTGTGAAGAAATCTAAAACACTATCTTTTTTTCCAAGATACTCAAATTACATTAGAAATTTTTATCTTGGTGGTATATAATTTCCACTTTGGGAATTATGAAATATATAATTAGTTTAATGAAAAAAAACCAAAACTAGTTCATGTGAAGACTATTTCTAAGGCTTTGACCTTCTCTAACATCCTAGCTGAATTGATGAGTGCTTAAATTGCCTTTCTAGCTTTCAGTAAGTTTTGTCATAGAATTAGATGGTTCTAGACTGTGGCAAGCCACAAAACTGTGATGAGCTGCAACCCTAAGATGGCGCCTGGCTTGATGCCAGAAAGCTCAAGCTTAGCTGTAAACAAGCCTTAGTTGGTAGCA
>CAJQZJ010009649.1:13944467-13963839 GCA_907164525.1 Lophiomys imhausi | reverse complement strand
TTGATTGCATATGGGTTGGTATCCTAGTTTCCCATCTCTGAGAAAAAGATACCAGACGGGTATGGCACCAGCCTGGTTGGCTACTGGGCATGGGGTCATTACAATGTCCTTTACATGCATATCAGAGATCAGACCTCTACCCTTGCCTGTTGCGTTTTAAAACAAAAAGGGGGATCTGTGGCGAACCACAAAACTGTGATGAGCCGCAACCCTAAGATGGCGCCTGGCTTGTTGCCAGAAAGCTCAAGCTTAGCTGTAAACAAGCCTTAGTTGGTAGCAGCTGCCTAGCCCTGTGTGCTTCCTCCTTTTGTGAGCCTATCTTGGATCACCAGGTGGCATGATCTGATTGGGTTTGAGTAGGCATATAAGGGCTTGGGGGAGGAGAAGCGGAGACACAAGCAGAGACACACATGGAGACACAAGCAGAGAAGCAGGGACACAAGCAGAGAGACACAAGCAGACAATCAGAGACACAAGCAGAGATACAAGCAGAGACACAAGCAGAGAAGCAGAGACACAAGCAGGGATTCAGAAGGCTGTTTTCAAGGGACCTGAATAAACTGCTTGAGAAGAGCTTTTGCGAGTTGCGTCGTCCTTGCTGGTCGAGGGGGACGTGACACTAGACCAGCCTGGTGTACGAAGTGAGATTCAGGCCATCTAGAACTGCAGACTAAGACGTTGTATAAACTATTTAAAGCAAATCAAAGCAACAAAATAAGCAAGAAAAGAACCGAGCTTAGGCAGAAACAGAACCCAGAGAGCTTGCTAAGAAACTAAGGAAGTGCTGAATCAAAAATGTATTTTAAAAATTCTTCAGCAAGTAGTGCTGGTAAACTGCATTTCCACAGGAAGAAGAATGCAAATAGATCCATATTTATCACCATGCAATAAACTCTAACCTAAGAGTATCAAAGACATCAACATAAAACCAGATAAATGAACCTGATAGAAAAGAAAGTGTAGACTAGTCTTGAATACACTGGTACAGGGAAAGATTTTCTGAAAAAGACACTGATAGTACAGGCACTAATATCAATAGTTAATTAATGAGACCTCATTAAAGAGAAAAGCTTGTATTATGTAAAAGGCACTATAAATTGGACAAAGTGGTAGACTACAGAATGAAAAAAAATTTAAAAACTCCTTATCAAGTAGAGGGCTATTATCCAAGATATATAAAGATCCAAAGAAACTATACTTAAAATCCAATTAAAAATGAGATACAGACATAAACAGAGAATTATCAATAAAGGAATCTCAAATGTGTGAGGATACTTAAAGAATTTCTCAACATTTCTAGCCATTATATAAATGCAAACCAAAATTATATATGTATATAAATCAAAACACTTTTCAGAATGACTAAGATCAAAAACACAAGTGACAGCTCATGATTATGAGAAGATGGAGCAAAGGAAACACTCCTTTGCTTTCGGGAGTGCAAACTTATACATCCACTATGGAAATCAATATGGAGTTTCCCCAGAAAGTTGGGACTCGAACTACCTCAAGACAAAGCTCTACTACTCTTTAGCATATACCCAAAGGATGCTCCATCCAACCACGAGAGCAATTTCTTAATCATGTTCATTATGGCTTCATTCATATTAGCCAGAAACTTTAAACAACATAGATATCTCTCAATAGTACAATTTATTAAAAGAAAAATGGTACATTTGCATAATTGGTTATTCCTCAGCTATTAAAAAGTTACATAAAAAAGTGGCAGACAAGTTGATAGAACTAGATGTAGAATATGGTTAATTAAATTATTTAACAGTATTTAGATTATATTTAATTGGTCAGTAGTGTTAATCCTTAACCTGCTATTATAAATGAAGACACAGACACCTGATGAATTTTAACAAGCGTTGGCTTGGGTTGTGCAATCTTAGCTCTTCTAAGCTAGCCCTTAATTCTATTCCCCAAATATGACCCCATATAATATACACATGTCCCTTAGAACTGCTGCTGTTGTCTACACTATGCCGATGTTCCAGCCCATGTGGAATGATCTTCTTTCATCTATCCTATCATGTGTCTCCTTCCTGCTCTTGGGTTCTTCTCCCTCTTCTATTGGAGGCCTCTTCTACCCATCAACCTCTCTGTTTCAGAAGCTGGAGCACCTTAATCCTGGCGACCTCACCTTAGTCCCGCCTACCTCTGTCTTTGCCGAATCTCAGGCCTCAGCATTTTTTTTAACCAATGAAAGACAAGCAAGGTAACACAGCATTACTTGATGTACAGCAAGTAATCTTCTGGAAGCAGGTTAATTAACATTTAGAATGCATAAAATCCCTCATCAACTAGAAAAATATCATCCTGAGTAAGAAAAACAGAATAAGAAAGGCAAATATGGTATGTATTTACTTATAAGTCGATATTAATCTTCAAGTAAATGATAACCAAACTACAATCCATTGACCCAGAGAGGTTAAGCCCAAATAAAGGGTCTTGGTGGGAAGTTTGTATCTATCAGGGAGGGTGAAGTAGAATAGATTTGACAGGCAGATTGGGAGTGGGTAGGTACAGACAGGCAGTAGGTGTAAGTGAGAGTGAAGTTGAGGTGGAGGAAGAGTGTGGGGTAGAGAAAAGTGCAAATGGTGGGCTTTTTGTGGGTGATTTGAAAAAGCTAGCCAAAGGAAACCGCCTAAAATGTATGAAGGTGATCTTGATGAGTGAGTAATCCTATAATGGGGAACATGGAGTCTCAACTGGCCATGTCTGTTGTTGGACTTGCATTGCACTCAATTGAGTTGTTGACTAAGATAGTCCCATAGAAATGTCTTAACAACTCAGGCTGTTGCTAAGACAAAGAGTTGCTCTCTGAAAACTGACAGCAGTTCCCCATTGTGAAGGACAACACATAAAGTTCAAACTGAACATGGAGGAGTCTAGCTAGTGCCGACATGGGGCCTTCACCCTTATTTTCCATTCTCTTTGGTACAAGAAGTTATTCTGCAGGAAACTTGAAGAGAAAACTTTAACCTCCTATCTGTTTAACCTGCCTGTAAAATATGCTAGGGTACTGGTGGAACAGAATTCTTAGGAGAGGCCAACCAATGCCTGATTTTAGTTAAGGCCTACTCCATGAGAAGGAACCAACACTGCTAGGGTAACCAAGAATCAGATACTAGATTGCTCAGGTACCTAGGATAAACAAAACACTATTTGTTAATATCTACATCTGTATGTATGTGCATATATATATATATATAATAATGAAATATATTCAATCTATATATCATCTTTATCATCTACATCTTTAACTATATTAATGAAATTGTACCCAATGATATCCTGGTATATTTATAGACAAGTGCTTTTTTCAGTAATCATCAGAGAGGTTGGAAGCATATGGGAACAGATGCAGAGACCCATAGACAAACAGTATGTAGAGAATCTAACTGAGAGTTCTCCATCAAATCCCTCCCCTCAAAGCTAAGGGAATTCTGTGAAGATTTTTAGAACAACAGAGGATGTAGAACACCAGGAGAACAAGGTTATCTGAATCAACTAAACAAGGCTTATATGAGTTCACAGAGACTAAAGCACCAAGCACAGTGACTACATGGGTCTGGGCCATGTCCCCTTTATATATTACAGCTTTTCATTTAATATTTTTATGGGATTCCTGACTATAAGAATAACTGGGTCTCTGACTCTTGTGTCTTCTTCAGACACCTTTCTTCCTGTTGAGTTGCCATGGCCAACTTCATCATGATACCTTTTGCTTCCTCATATTCTATTTTATTTAATCATGTTTGGTTTTTATATCTTAGAATCCTGTACTTTTCTGTTTTCTTAACATTTATTTTCTTTTTTAATTTACATCTCAATAATAGTAACCCCCCTCCTCCCCTTTCTGGCCCCACCCTCCTACCCACTTCCCCCTCACCCTCCTATCCTTTTCTTTTTTCTAATTTAAGGTGTATCTGTTTCCCCCACAACAATTCCCACTTTTAGTCCAATAAAAGTCCCTTTTTCTTGAAACAAAATTACAATACAAAACAATGAGAACAATTAGGCAACAATTATGAAAATTATAAGGTATAACATCCATTCTCAATGTCCAGTCCATATGTATTTTGCAACTAATAATGATATTCTTCTATCTATCTATCTTGATGAGTTTAAAGTTCTATACTAACTCAGTTTCTATCCTAGATGGCATTATGAACTTAAAGTCATCATCTTAGACCTAGATCATCCTTTTAATTCCTAAACAGCTTAAAACTTAACTGTGAGACTAAAACTATCTAGTTTTAAACCACATCAGAGACCTGAGAAGGACAAATATATCTGAATAAATAGGAAGTGTAGAGTAAGCAGCTTCCAAAACTGAGAAATGGCAGACAACTGGGTGCTTGGACAGTTGCCAATTTCTCTCTATATCATTGGAGCATCTATCTTTAGCCTTCTCACCCAGTGTTTCTGACAGAAAATAATTGCAAATCAGGAATTATGAAGTACTTTCCTACCTGTCTTGGCAGAGCTAGGCTGTCGACCTACCTGCTACCTAATTTTGTCCTTTGCAGACAGCATTCTATCTAGAATTGAAGCAAGGGCTTTCTCTTGCCCAGTGACAAGCTTTCCAATAATGCATCCATCTCCAAATGGAGATTCACTGATGATCTTCCTCTACTGGGAGTATAATGGAGCGTGTTGTCAGAAGCTAACATGTCTCACATCAAAAATTCTTAAGTTAAAAAAAAACTTTAAATGCTATATTCTACAGATCTCTTGAGGTTTTTGAAGACCACCTATCTATCTCCATATATTTGAATAAGCAAATGTTTATCTCTTAGTCACTTGATTTCTGACTAACTTAGAAAACATCTGTGATACACTACAATAGTACCTAACAAAATGACAAGTTTTAATGATTCTTAGTTTGCATTTCCTAATTATACTAAACACTTTATGACAGTTGCTATTAAACAACCAAAAGTTCACATTTTTAAGAATTGCATAGGAACAGTACCTTAAAAACAGTTAACCTTAATTTTGTGTCAATATGCAAAGATCTATGGTCTTGCAAAACAAGGTTTAGGAAGTTAGACCCAGGAATTTCTCTCTTCTTCATTTCTCTATCCTTCTTTCTCTCTTATGTAAGGGAGAAAAACTTGAAAAGAACATAAAAGGATATAGACATGACATAGGAATGACAAAGAATAAGAGGTAGATAATTGAATTTGCACTTATTATTTATATATATTGATACAAATTTAGGTTGTATTTGGCTACATTGGAATAGCCTTTGCTTTTTGTTTTTTCTAATGAGAGACAAAAAGGGCATTGGTATGGAAAGGAGGGGAGTTGGGGAGGAATTGAGAGGAGTAGAGTGAAGGAAAATTTTAATCAACATATATCGTATGAGAAAAATACATGTTAAATGAAAGGAAAAAATAAAAAATTCTCTTGAAACACAGTAGCCCTTTTAATCAATGAGAAAACAAAATCAGGGGAAGAAAACCAGTAGCAAATTGAGCAAACTTCATGTAGCTAATGGCATTGTGACCACAGATGAAGTCTCAACACTTTTGTGCAGCAGCTCCCAATGAGAAGCTGGAGTAAGGCAGTTAGGAATTTCCATCAAGTTTGTCAGTGTATTATTAATAACAAGCCAGCTGTGACAGACACAAACAATGTCTTAACCAAAATGAAGAGTGGTATTTATGATTCTTAAGAAGGTTATCCTCCTTCAGGATCAGTTATTTAAATAAAATATTTTCTAATATTATGGAAAAGTTAATAATATTTATTAATATTTTACTAATATTATAAAATAAGCAAGGAGGTGACTGTCTATTGACATATCAAATATTGAGAGAGCCAATGAAGGTGTGAGGTGTTAAGAATATTCATTCCTCAGGACTCAGAAGTAGACATGAGAAAAGGCCAGTGAAGAATAGTTTTGTTCATTCACTTTGCGCTTTCCCCAATCCTTTGCTTCTAAACAATAAAAACAACAAAATTCCACCTTTATAAGATTTTTGAGAAACAAGATAGGGTTTGAGTTGCCATCTCAGCTCATTGTACTTGTCAGTCTAAAGTTTTAAATGCAGGATAGTGTATTTGCAATAAAACTGGAAAACAAATGCTATTTAATGAAATTGTAGGCACAACTGTCACATTTTAACTGTTTTAATACTCCAGTTATTTTCTTAATACTTCAATATTTGGAATATTATTGGCTTGGCATTCTAGTTGTATTTGTTTGACTACCTTCTGGGATTGGTATCTTAGCAAAATTAATGCAAACAAAGACTGAAAAAACATTACATTTATATTTCTATTGAGCCTTCTGTCTTCACTACTTGCCTATGCTTATGGAAATGCAACTCTTCAGCGAGTCAAATACATTGTTTTAGAGAACACAGCTGAATACACTGGTTTAGAGAACCAGACATGGAAGTGACCTCAGTTGAAATCAGACCACAGTGATCCCATCCTAAATCACTCTTCTTTAGATTCATAAGTCTAATATGGGCATATGATTCATGCTGCTGAGATTTGGTGATGCCATTCTAATGTGGTTAATGAAAATGTGATTTATTGGCCAAAGATTCTAAAGGTTTTGTTCCACACACCAGAGGTTATCAAATATTGCCAAAATACAAGAATGCCCTGTTCTTTTCTGTGACTCATTGAGTTCCTAGTTTGGAATATCAAACATATATGTTTTCAGAAAGACTTCTAGATTGTCTTTAATATTGGTACTTATTGATTCATGTGTAATATCAGCTTAATAATTGGAAGATAACATATATATATATATATATATATACAAGAATCATATATGACCATGCTATATTATTATGACAAAAATAATCAATTAAGTTTCCTGTTATGACATAATTATCTTTGTAGTCATAATTTATTGTTCTAATTTATGATACTTACTAGTATATGGGATGTAAGCCAGAAATATAAGAGGATCATGGCTTCAGAGAATTTGTCTTGGGAATATTGACAATTGATAGCATATGGGACTTTGTTTCCCTGTTCTTGTTAAAGGGGAATAGAGAATATTGATGAGTTTAGTCGGGCTCCGAAAACTGTGAGGAGCTCTTCCTGCATATGTGAATTAATAGTAAAACTGCAACATTTCATGTGGCATAGGGTTTGAATGAAAATGGCTCTCTTAGTCTCATGAATTCCAATGCTTGGTTTCCAGCTAGTAGATTGTTAGGAAGGATTAGGAGCTATTGAAAGGAATGAAAATTTTAGAGACCCCCCTTGGCAGGAACCAGGCCAGCTAGGAACTTAGCTGATCATAAAAAGGGTGAACCAAGAATGAAGGTCAATCGAGTCATGGGCCCTGGGTTTCTGGAACTGGCTGACCACAAAGTAGATGGCGAAATAAGATTAGATTCATTCCTGAGAAAAGCAAGTATAGGGTGTGTTTTCTGCTGATTAACTAAATAATGAGTTGGTACTTTCCACTTGTGATTTCCCCCACCCCCTTAATTTGTGGTGTTTTCCTTTAAAACCCTCGCCCACAGGCAGCTAAGGGTCACAGCTCCTCTACCCCTGTGTGGGATATGAGTTGCGTCCTCAGCACGCTGACCCTTCCCCGGAATAAACCTCTTGCAATTGCATCAAGATGGTCTCTTGCGAGTTTTTGGGTGGCCATGATATCCCGAGTGTTGTGTGAGGGACTTCCCTCTCCCTGGTCTTTCATTTGGTGCATTGTCCAGGAATTTGTGGCCACCCCAATCTCCAAGAACCGACTTGGAGGTGAGATTTCTGTGTCTTGGGTCTATTTCTGTTGTCTAGTTTGTGCGATTTCTGTCTCTGTATCTTGGGCCTGTGTCTTGGGCCTATTTCTGTTCTGGTTTGTACGAGATCTGACTTCATGAAGGTTGCTTTCAGTTTTACAGCCATTTCTGTCTCTTGAGGAGAAGGACGGGGTGATCAGGCAGATGTGCTGGTGGATCAGCGGCTGTAGCCCTGGGAGACATCCCAGGAGGACAGGGACCCCAGGGACACCTGGGAGGGTCTCATCTGGGTGCCAGGGAGGATACAGTGGTCCTCTTGAGAGAGGGGACGCGAGAGACCTCCCAGCCATCTGTTTTGTTGGAGTGGTGTTGGCATTCGAGATTGAGAAAGATTTTTCTTAGTGTTTTTCTGTGTATCTTGTGTTTGTGTTTTGTGTTACTTGTGACAATGGGACACACCATAACGACTCCTCTAAGTTTGACATTGGATCATTGGAATGAAGTTAGAACTAGGGCTCATAATTTGTCAGTTGAGGTTAAGAAGAGACTGTGGCAGACTTTTGTGCTTCACAGTGGCCTACTTTTGACATCGGGTGGCAACCCGGAAGGAGTTTTGACTGGACCATTATTTTTGAGGTAAAAGTTATTGTCTTCAAGGAAGGACCAGGGTCTCATCCCAATCAGCAGCCATATATTACTGTTTGTCAAGATCTGGTTCAGAATAGACCCCCATGGGTAAAAACTTGGGTGAGAGGAAGAAAGCCAGGCTCCCGAGCCCTGGCTCTCCATGGCACAGAGCCAAAATTAAAACAAAAGCCAGCTTCAGAAACAACACCTTTGGCTCCACCTAAGATCTACCCCAAGATCGAGGAGCCACCCGAGTGGCCGAGCCCACCACTGCCACCCCCCTACCCCCAGCCACTGCAGGCATCCCCGGCTCCAGCCCCAGATCAGGCCCTGAGCCCGGAACTACAAGGAGCAGAGGGGGGAGGGCAGGCACTCTGAACCAGAGAGGGTTGAGCCCAGAGGGACCCAATTCCACTGTGGCTCTACCTCTCCAAATGGTCGGGTCCGCCATGGACCCACAAGCTTTGCAACCCTTACAATATTGGCCTTTCTCCTCAGCTGATTTATATAATTGGAAAGCTAACCATCCATCTTTCTCTGAAAACCCTATTAGTCTTACAGGTCTGTGGAATCCCTGATGTTCTCTCATCAGCCTACCTGGGATGATTGTCAGCAGCTTTTGCAGGTTCTCTTTACTATAGAAGAGAGGGAGAGAATTCTCTTGGAGGCACAGAAGAATGTCCAAGGAGACAATCTGACCCCCACTACCCTCCCGAATGAGATCGACGCTGGGTTCCCCCTTGATCAACCAGTTTGGGACTTCAACACGGCTGCAGGTAGGGAGCAGCTGACAGTTTTTCCACCAGACTCTAGTGGCAGGTCTCAGAGGTGTGCTTGGTGCCCAACCAATTTGGCAAAGGTAAGAGAAGTACTTCAAGATCCTATTGAGCCACCATCCACGTTCCTTGAGAGGTTGATGGAAGCCTATAGGTATTACACTCCCTTTGACCTGACCTCTGAGGGACAATGAGCGGCTTCAGCTATGGCCTTTATAGGAATCTTGTTAGAGAGGCAGAGAAAGTGTATCATAGAAGAGAGACTGAGGAAGAGAAACAGGAAAGAGAAGAGAGAGAGAAAAGAGAGAGAGAGGATAGGCAGGATTGAAAACAAGAAAGAAACTTGAATAGGATACTGGACTGCTGTTGTAGGAGATAGAGAGAGAGACAGAGAGAGAGAACAAGGCCTAGACAGACAGGGAACCTGGGCAACAGAAGACCTAGACCAAATGGGAATGGAGAACAGAGACGCCAGTTGGAAAAAGATCAGTGTGCCTATTGTAAAGAAAAAGGACACTGGGCTCGAGATTGCCCAAAGAAGAAGGACAAGACCCCTAAGGTCCTGGTTCTTGAAGAAGATGATTAAGAGCGATGGGGCTCGGACCCCCTCCCTGAGCCTAGGGTAACCCTGAACGTGGAGGGAACCCCTGTAAACTTTCTGGTGGACACAGGAGCAGAATATTCGGTCCTGAAACAACCACTGGGAAAATTAAAAAACAGAAAGACTATAGTTGTGGGGGCAACTGGGCAAAAGCAATATTCCTGGACTACATCAGGAACAGTTGACCTGGGGAAAGGACAGGTGTCCCATTCTTTCCTGGTCATTCCTGAATGCCCTATGCCTTTGTTGGGAAGAGACTTATTAACCAAACTGAAGGCACAGATGTAGTTTGCTAAGGAAGGGCCAGAGGTGACGTGGGGAACTCCTACTTCTATGATATTGGCCTTAAAACTTGAAGAAGAATACCAGCTCCATGAGCCTCCCAGGCAACAAAGGGCCCTGGATATCAGTGACTGTTTAGCAGAATTCCCAAAGGCCTGGGCTGAAACCGGAGGCCTGGGGATGGCAGAAAGAGTTCCTCCCATTATAGTGGGACTGAAGACCAGTGCCTCCCCTATTGGGGTAAGGCAGTACCCAATGAGTCATGAGGCCAGAGAGGGGATCAGACCTCACATTCACAGACTGTTACAACAGGGCATTCTGGTTCCTTGTCAGTCATTCTGGAACACCCCCCTCTTACCGGTAAAGAAGCCAGACACTAATGATTACAGGCCAGTCCAAGATTTAAGAGAGGTCAATAAGAGAGTTCAAGATATTCATCCAACTGTGCCAAACCCTTATAACGTTCTTAGCTCACTTCCACCAGAAAGGAATTGGTACTCTGTTCTAGATTTAAAGGATGCTTTTTTTCTGCTTGAAGTTATATCCGGACAGTCAACCCATCTTTGCTTTTGAATGGAGAGATCCTGACAATGGACTAGTGGGACAATTGACTTGGAACAGATTGCCACAAGGATTCAAAAACTCCCCTACCCTCTTTGATGAGGCTCTTTATCAGGATCTGGCCTCCTTCAGAGCTGAAAATCCTCAGCTAACATTGTTGCAGTACGTAGATGATTTACTCTTGGCAGCATCAACTAAACCTGAGTGTCTCCAAGGAACTAGGAGACTACTGGCAGAACTGGGTGAGTTGGGATATTGGGCTTCTGCTAAGAAGGCTCAGTTGTGTAAAACTGAGGTCACCTATCTGGGACACACCCTGAGAGATGGAAAGTGATGGGTGATGGAAGCCAGGAAAAAGACTGTCACCCAGATTGCTGTCCCGACCACCTTAAGCCAGGTAAGAGAATTCCTGGGCGCTGCTGGTTTTTGTAGACTATGGATTCCGGGTTTCGCTACACTGGCAGCCCCCTTATATCCCCTCACCAAGGGGGGAGGAGGGTTCACCTGGACCCCTGATCATCAGAAGGCCTTTCAAGATATCAAAAGGCCTTGTTAATGGCACTAGCTTTAGCCCTATGGGACTTAACCAAGCCTTTCACTCCATATGTGGATGAAAGGGCAGGGGTTGCCAAAGGCGTCCTTACTCAGACTTTAGGACCTTGGAAGAGGCCGGTGGCCTACTTATCTAAAAAACTGGATCCTGTTGCAAGCAGTTGGCTCACATGCCTGAAAGCTATTGCAGCTGTGGCCTTGCTTGTCAAAGATGCTGATATACTGACTTTGGGACAACAGATTACTGTGGTGGCACCCCATGCTCTCGAGAGCATTATCTGACAGCACCCTGACCAGTGTATGACTAATGCTAGAATGACCCACTATCAGAGCCTATTATTGACTGAGAGGGTGATATTTGCCCCCACCCCGGCTGTCCTGAATCCTGCTACTCTACTACCTGAGGCCGATGACTCTGCTCCCGTCCACCACTGCCCTGACATCCTGGCAGAAGAGACAGGTCCCAGAAGTGACCTAAAGGACCAACCCTGGCCAGGAAGTCCGAACATGTACACTGATGGAAACAGCTTCGTGGTTGAAGGTAAGCAGATGGTGGGAGCTGCAGTGGTAGAT
This sequence comes from Lophiomys imhausi, assembly GCA_907164525.1. Taxonomy (NCBI): domain Eukaryota; kingdom Metazoa; phylum Chordata; class Mammalia; order Rodentia; family Muridae; genus Lophiomys; species Lophiomys imhausi. Next base: position 13,952,143 of record CAJQZJ010009649.1, on the reverse strand, counting down.
GGGAGGCCAATGATTTGTGCTAGCAGCCTGCCATAAGGAACTTCTGCCCAGAAAGCTGAACTTATTGTGTTAACACAAGCCCTGAAGATGGCAAAAGGAAAGTGCATTAATATCTATACTGATAGCAGGTATGTTTTGCCACCGCACATGTGCATGGGGCAATATATAGACAAAGGGGGCTGTTGACATCAGCAGGGAAAGACATTAAAAATAAAGAAGAGATTCTGAGTCTCCTTGAGGCTATACATCTGCTAAAGAATGTGGCTATTATCCACTGCGTTGGACATAAGAAGGCACAGGACACAGTGGCTAAAGGAAATCAGATGGCAGATCTAGAAGCCAAATGAGCAGCCCAAGGAACAATGATCTTAACCACCCTTGGTTCTAAAGATATCAGAAAAACCAGCGTCAGGTGTACCCCTGAAGAATTGCAGGCCATAAAAAAAAATTGGGTTGGCTGGAGAATCACCTTGTGGTATAGTTAAAACAGAGGATGGTAAACAAGTCCTGCCTCAAGAAGAAGGATGCAAGTATGTCACCAATTTACACCGTCTGACTCACCTAGGAGAAAAGAAACTAAAAGATGGGGTAAGGTCCTCTGACTATTATGTAATTGTACTTTCTGATTTAACAACGGAGATAGTCAGGAACTGCAAAGCTTGTGCTCTAACTAATGCCAGACCTTCCATGTATAACCTGGGAAAAAGACTCCTGGGTGATAGACTGGGGGCCTATTGGGAAGTGGATTTTACAGAAATTAAACCAGATAAATATGAAAACAAATATCTTTAGTTTTTATAGATACATTTTCAGGGTGGGTAGAGGCCTTCGATACAAAGACTGAGACTGCTAATGCATTGGCTAAGAAGATTCTTGAAGAAATTTTTCCGAGATTTGGAATACGCAAGGTAATTGGGTCTGATAATGGACCCGCTTTCGTTGCCCAGGTAAGTCAGGGACTGGCCACTCAGCAGGGGATTAAATGGAAATTATATTGTGCTTATTGTCCCCAGAGTTCAGGACAGGTAGAAAGGATAAATAGAACCCTAAAAGAGACCCTAACTCAATTAGCCTTGGAGACCGGCGAGGAGAAACTGGACAGCCTTCCTTCCTTTTGCCTTGTTCTGGGTCAGGAACACCTAGGGATGATTTAAGGTGACACCTTATGAGATTCTCTGGGGGGGGGGGGCTCCTCCTCTTACTGAGGAAAGCAGAGTGTTTGATCCTGACGTTGTTCTTTCCAAATCCCTATTCACCTTCATGAAAGCACTTGAATTGGTCCAGCGCGAGGCCTGGGAGCAGCTCAGAGAGGCTTATGAAACTGGTGACCTGGGCATGCCTCATCAGTTCCAGGTTGGAGATGCTGTTCTCGTCTGGATCCATCGAGCTGGGAATCTTGAGGCTCGCTGGAAGGGACCATACTTGGTACTTCTGACAACCCCCACAGAGGTGGAGGGTATCACTGCTTGGATTCATGCCTTCCATGTAAAGAGAGTTCCTGAACCCTTCAAAGATGAGTGGAAATTAGAAAAAAAAAAACCTGTGGACCCTCTTAACCTGTGCCTATATCGCAGGCACTTTCAGATGAAGGGTGACAACCCCCATGTCCCTAAAAAACTTACTTGGCAGGTAGCTTCCCAAACTGGGGAAGTCCTCTGGTCAATCTCTAAGGTAGCCACCCTTGGACATGGTGGCCCCAACTCTCTCTTGACTTCTGCCAACTAGCTGCAGGCCTGAAACAATGGGATATTCCTGAGGCAGACCCCCACAACCTCCCTGAGAGGGACCCTCGACGAAGACACCCTAAAGGGCTAGATACAAAGTTCGGGTGTGGGAGGCTAGAGGGACGCTGTGGGCTGACTCAACAAGGGAAGGTAGGGACAGGAGTGCGGCTAGGCAGTGTGGAGGATGTTGGCTCTGTTTAACTTCTGGACCCCCTTACTATGAGGGTATGACCGTGTTGGGTACTTTTAATAACACCACTAACCATGATGCCTGCTCATGACATGAAAAGAACAAACTGACCCTAACTGAAGTATCAGGGAAAGGACTTGTTTAGGAAACCCACCTGCTGCCTATAAACACTTATGCAATGAGACCCTGAGATCTCCAAAGACTTCTGATACGAGATACTTATATCCTGGCATAGATTAAATGGTGGGCCTGCAGCACAGGATTAACCCCCTCTGTTGCCACTAATGTCTTTAATGATGCCAAAGATTATTGTATGTTAATACAGCTTTGCCTAGAGTACTCTATCTGCCCACAGATGCCTTTGTGGATGAGTTTGGTTTCTGCCCTAAGCGATTTAAGAGAGAGCCTATTTCCCTGACTTTAGCTGTAATTTTAGGATTATGTGTAGCACTGGAACAGCTGCCCTAGTACAGGCCCCTCAGTGCTTTCATCAATTAAGAGTAAGTGCCGTACAGATTTTAATATTGAGACAACAATATCAAGGGTTACGGGGATATGATAATGATGAGTTTGATGAAACAGATGTATAGGTTCTAAGATTAGAACAATGGACTAGAAGAAGTGGGGAATGAAAGGAATGAAAATTTTAGAGACTCCCCTTGGCAGGAGCCAGGCCAGCTAGGAACTTAGCTGATCATAAAAAGGGTGAACCAAGAATGAAGGTCAATCGAGTCATGGGCCCTGGGTTTCAGGAACTGGCTGACCACAAAGTAGATGGTGAAATAAGATTAGATTCATTCTTGAGAAAAGCAAGTATAGGGTATGTTTTCTGCTGATTAACTAAATAATGAGTTGGTACTTTCCACTTGTGATTTCCCCCACCCCCTTAATTTGTGGTGTTTCCCTTTAAAACCCTTGCCCACAGGCAGCTAAGGGTCACAGCTCCTCTACCCCTGTTTGGGATATGAGTTTCATCCTCAGCGTGCTGACACCCTCCCCCCGAAATAAACCTCTTGCAATTGCATCAAGATGGTCTCTTGCGAGTTTTTGGGTGGCCATGATATCCTGCGTGTCGGATGAGGGACTTCCCTCTCCAGGGTCTTTCACTATCATCTTATCGGAGGAGGTGTGTTACTGGGATGGGCATTGAAGTTCAAAAGTTTACATCAGCCATTGTCTCTCTATGTCAGTCTGGTGCCTGCAGATCAGCACTTAGAGTCCTCAGCAACTTCTCCAGCCTTATGTGTCTGAATGTCACTGTGTACCCCTTCATGATGATAATCAACTAATCCTATAAAACTGTAAGCAAGATCCCAATCAAATGCATTCTTCTGTAGGTTGCCTTGGTGATGATGTCTCATAACAATAGAACATCAAATAAGACATGTGACTAAGTGGTAAAACAAGGAAAAAGAAGAAGAGAGCACAAAGGAATGCAAATGGAAGAGAAACCTAATTCTAATTTTCAGTGTCTAGATTGACAACTGGCCAAAGCAAAAACCTAGCATTGAAATATTTTATAATTATTTCACTTATTTATGAATTAAAATACTGTGCATTCCTCTGTGTTAGATTTTATCTTCTTTGTATTTTATTCCTTATAACACACAGTAAGAGAACTGTAATTAATAGACAAGATGAGGTAAATAGCTGTGTAGAAGAAAAAATGAAAATGTTCCCATATAAAATGTCCCAATAGCTAGAAAAATCAAATGACCATTTTATTTAACTGTGTAATATTTTGATATTTGTCCAATATTTTTCATGCTAACAATCAATTTTCCCCCAAAGGGGTGAGAGTTTATTGGGGTGAAGGTATCATAGTTGGTCAAAAGTCATCAGTGCAGTTCTGCCCCTTCCCTCAGGGACAGGGCAAGTTAGTCCAGTGTGTGGAGCTGCAAGCCAAGGGGGAAGGGCCCAGGGAGTGTCACAGTATAGCAGTAGAAATAAGGGTGTGAGCTCTCCCACAGGCCCCATCCACAACCCCGTCTAGGAACAGAGGTCCCCTGTCAAGGTCTTCAGACATCTGCTACTGAGCTGGGGGCCTCCTGAGGCAGAAAGCGTGGTTTCCTGGAGTGTGGACTTCTCTTCCTCCTCCTCTGAGGAAGTGCTCAGTCTGGCGCCCTCAGGGGAGCCCCCTTCATCCCTGCAGCAGTCAGGTCCTGCATCTTCCTCATACTCTGTCAAGCAATCCTATTCCTCCCCATCAGCACAGCCATCAGAGATGTAGCTTGTTGGGGGCTTAATCCCAGACACGATTTCAACCAAATCAGTGAAGCCAGAGCTTTGACAGGTGAGTATATCCCCACGGCAACTCTCATTAAGGTCTGTGGAACAATTAAAAAAGTATTGGAGTTTGGAAGGGATATGAATGTACAATATGAACTTTTAAAAGTACTGTATTTCTCTATGTTCATAGCAGCCTTATTTGTAACAGCTAGAAACTGGAAACAACCCAGATGTCCCTCAACCAAAGAATGGATTAAAAAACTGTGGTACATCTACACAATGGAATATTACTCAGCTATCAGAAACAATGAAATTATGCAATTTGCAGCCAAATGGATGGAGCTAGAGAAACTCATCCTGAGTGTGCTAACCCAGACTAAGAAGGATGCACATGGCATCTATTCACTTATAGTAGGATTTTAGCTATATAGTACAGGATATCTATACTACAACCAACACACCAAAGGGAACATGGACATAGACTTTTTTGTTTGTTTGTTTGTTTTTTAGTTTTCTCTCCCTGGCAATGAGACACTTTTCACTGGTGGTACTGCCTTGTAGGCTCCCAGTGTATGAGGAGGCTCTTGGCCCTCATATGACTTCTGAACTGGGGTGAGGGACTGTTATGTAGGGACACTCCACTCCAGAGGAGTGGGATGGAAAGGTTAGGGGGTAGAGGGTGGGAGGGTGAGACTGGGAAGGGGGGAAAGAGGACAATATGATGGAGATGTAACCTGCAGCAACAAATAAATAAATTTATTTATTAAAAAAATAAAATAAATAAAAAAATAAAGTACTGTATTTCTAAACTGGTAGCAATCAACAGTGGTTCTTTTGATATACAAAGAAGACTCAATTTTTACAACTCAAGTAGATACTTTTAATATTGATAAAATATTTTTAATTCCATTTAAAATGTTAGCTAAAATTTGCTTCAATATTCGATTTAACTTTATGAATATAGTATAAAACTTGCTTTCCTTTTATGACTAAATAAAACATTATTTAGTCAGTTTTGAAGTAACATGTACATTATTATGAGATGCTGTTCCAGTTACAGAGCTTATTTTCCATATTTTTTCTGTCTAGTCTAAAAATATAATTCATTTTGAAGATTCTAAAGCCAATATGCTAAATGTTTTTCTTTGTTCTTTCATTTAAATTCTAATCAGAAAGTGTTTTCAGTAAACTTGCTATGACTGCAATTTTAGGTGTAAAATATTAATGCAACTGAAAATGAAACACATATTGTTTATTAATAAACCTACATGTGTAGGCAATATTTGCATAAGAACATTTTAAAGTAAAGAGTTTTATAAAAATTATTTTTCCTAATGAGCAATGAAAAATGTCTAGGAGTCCAAACAGAAATGTATATGTTTAGTTGGCTGCCTCCAAAAGACACACAAAATAAAACATATGAACCTTAGAAGATTTCAGTAATGCAAAACTGACTTTTACTTAAAGGTCCTGGCAAATCTCTAAAAACAGTCATCTGTGAATATGTCAGTCCAAATGTAACATATCTTAAGGTGTGGTATAGCAGGATGTATAAAAAAACTGTCTCTATATTTTATTTTTATTTCATTTATTTTTTATTTACTTTGTTTGTGAAGTATTATTCTTTCCTTCTTCAAAAGATTGAGATTTGATATAAAAACCTGAAATCTAGAGAGAGCATGCTAGAATATTATCTTTAAGAATAGAATGAAGGTTGTTGGAGGAAGGTCTTGTACTCTGATGCACTCTCTAATTGCGTAATAAAAGTCATTGATGGCCATTTAGCTGGGCTAGAGAGAATGGGAAGATGGAACTTCAAGGGAATAACTAAGGAATTCTGGGAAGAGAAAGAGGAGGCTCCCTCTTTTTGCCAGGGACTGGGAAGCAGCAGAACATCTAGGGATGAGCTCTGAAGGTACAGCAAGCCAGGTGACTGGTTGGGATTAGTTGGTCAAGTTAACTTAGATTAGCTAGTTGAGAGTCTCCCCAGCTAAAGCATGAGAAGTGTACAATTAAAAGGACTTGGTGTGTTTAATTATTGGGAAAAGGCCTCTGTGGGTTTTCAAACCTCCAGCTAAACTGAGTCAATCTGCTACGCTTTCCAGCCACCTTCCACAGGCCTCCAACTAAGGCAGGCCTACAGCCCTCCCACTAGGCCGCTGCCAGATGCTCTGCTGTCCTAATATAACAGTTTTTAATTATTGAAAAATATATTTGTTAGCAGAGTTTCAGTTTAGGTGGCAAAAGGTCGCCTTGGGTTTCAGGCCTCCAGGTGAGTCAAGCCCAGGAGGCTAACAGGCTTGCTGACAGGCCACCACAGGCTGTACAGCTGGCCTAATATAGCAAATTATACTTATTAATAAATATCTTTGTTAACAAGGTTGTGGTTTCAGAAATTTGGTTTATCTCCTGAGATGTTTAATGTTTGGGTCTAAATATGTTGTAAGATATATGCTGAGTGTTTCAACTCCCTGAATCAAATAGCAGACACCACTCCTAGATTAATCACACCATGATTTACCCATAGGTGACAACAATGAAACATAACACCTAGAAATTTTGAGTTGGTACAATGTATTTAAAAAAGTGCCTATTATCAATTAGTCACTAAATCAAAACAAGTGTGAACAGAGTACACCTCCCCGAAATCTCTGAGGAGATGATTAAGGCCAATGAGGATAAACATGAGACCTTTATCTGATGGGACTGAATCCCTGATGAGAAATGGGAGAAAGACTGAAACACCCCTGGAAATGAGGATCTGGGAAGTTATAGTGAGAAGATAAACATTTAGAAGCTAGGAAGGAAGGCTTCACCTGAGTAGCCCTTGACAATTCCTTGGTGACCCGAGAGAACTAGAAAACCTATATCTCTGTGGTTAAGCCATTCAGTCTCTGTCACTCTTCTATGGCACAAGTTGTTAAATACAAATAACAATGATCGAGTGCTATTGTTATTCTTGTTTTCCTGTTTGAAAAACAAGCCAGTGAAAACTGAAGACATTTTCATTTCCTATATTTGGGAGAAGAGGTCAAGGTTTATTATTTGTTTATTTGTTTGTTTTATCTTTCTCATGACCAAGGTTTATTTTCTTTCTAACTGGCTCTTATAAAGGTAGTTATATACAGTAAAGTAGAGTTTTTAACCTTGTTTATTTGATATAACGCAGAACAGGTTATCTTCTTGTCCTCAGATATCTACCATCACAAAAAAGAAAAAAAAAATCACATGAGTCAGAAAATAAATTTGACATTTGATAACTCTAGATAAAATAGATTGCTTACATACCTGAAAAACAGCTTGTGACTTCAAAGAGACTTGTAAAAAACAAACAAACAAACAAACAGCTGGTTAATGTCATTAAGACACTATAAAAACACTCAGTTTTAGAGTCTTGCTTTTTAAGTACTTATATACAACCACTTCAAAAAGTTCTTATAATTTCATCAAATGTTTATTTAATTGAACATATTTGAGTTTTAGTGAGTGGTAATACATTCCATTCATTATCTGCATATACTCATATTAAATAA
>CAJQZJ010009649.1:13921540-13935566 GCA_907164525.1 Lophiomys imhausi | reverse complement strand
CACACACACACACACACACACACACACACACACACACACACACACACGAAAGCAATTAAGTACATATGCACCATCACAAAAAAGGGTTATTCATGAAAGACAGGAAATAATTGAAATAAACCAGTGGAATAAAATGGCATTCTTGTGCCTAATTAGCTGTACTGAGATTAATCACATAATTCAAAATAGGAGGCAATTAATTTACCAAAATAGAATCTTGAGAGAAACAGATAATATAAACATTAATTCAAGAAAGAAAATGGAACCATCTGAATGAATAAAAATTTTAAAGATATTTAAGAAATGCAAGAATTTACATATGAAGCAAATAAAACATTTTATATATATACATATATATGTTGCAAATAAGGACAAAAATCTTACAGATTTTAGTGGAACACATTTAAGTCTATAATAATTTGAATATGGTAGAAATAAAATATGTTTTAGGATGTGCTTCAAGATTATTTTAATGGTCTAAATTGTTCATACATATTTTATAAGCTTATTTCTTTTACATATGATTATTTTGCAATGCATGTATTTTTCTGTAAGCTATTGGAGGAGTGTCTTATACACTGTGTTTTTAGATGCTGATTTCAGTGCCCTGAGATCTGGTTAACATCCTGCCATAGGCAATGTTATGAATGTTGAAACATCTCCTGTATCAATATGATTTAAAGAATGATCTCCAATTATCCCTGACTGGTTAAATAAAAGTTGTTGACAGTCTATAGTTGGGCAGAAGAGAAGTAGTGGATCTGATTTTCCCAGGCTTGACATCTCAGAGAGACCTCAAGATGGGAGGATCAAGAAAAAGACATAGAGGAAGGTGAAGAGGTCACAATGGAGCAATATGGACAATGAACATGTGACCATGAGGGATGACCTGATGGAACAAAAGCACCCAGAAGAGGAGAAGGAAGAAGAAGGGGAAATAGGAAGGAGTTCACCATTAGACAGGATGGACCAGGAGCATGTGGCCAAGAGGAGCTTGTCTTGAGGACAGACTGATGAGGCAGAAGCAGTCCAAATGGAGTATATGCAGGTATACTGGGAAACAAGGCTGGGCCATAACATGATAGCTTAGAGGGTTGATATTTACCAAGGTATAGTGCTTTAAAGCTCAGTATAAGCCTGGCATGGTGGTGCTCATCTTCAATCCCAGCACTCAGGAGGCAGAGGCGGATGGATCTCTGTGAATCTGAGATCAGCCTGGTCTAAAAAGTGAGCCTACGACTGCCAGGGTTTGACACAGAGAAACCCTGTCTCAAAAAACCAAAAAATATAAATAAATAAATAAATCTCATTAGAAATCTAAAGAGTCTTTGTATCTTTTATTTGGGAAACAGCTAGTTAAAGAATAACTCCTGATGTAATAATTTCCTGCATTAATTAATATATACTGAATATTAATATTTATTTTAGAGTAAACTATTAATAATGTGCCTGTGTTCTTGAATTCACAAGTACAGGTTCACATGGAAGGAAGAGGACAGTCTTGCATATTTCTCATATTTGGTCACTTTTTTCTTTATTATTATTACTATTTTTTAATGGATCATCCATTAACCTGAAAATCTCAAATAAACTGCTAAGTAGCCAGCAAACCTCAGGTATCTGCTTGCCTCTATATCCCCACTGATAGGGTAACAATGCAACCCAACACATGGATTCATTTACATGGGTTTAGGAATTCAGCTTAGGTCCCCTATTTTAGTGGAAAGCATTTTACAGATGAAGTATCTTCCAAGACCATAGAAATTATTATAGAGAGTAACATTAACTTTTCCTTAGATAACTTATTTTGTAGTTTTTTATATTTAAAATAAAATAAATATTTGTATTTGAGTTAATTATTTAGGTTAATAAACTATTCCTGACACTTATACCCAAATAATACTCAAATAAGTGGAAGCATTATATAGTTAGCAAATAAAGAATCCCAAAGCACAGACCGATAGAACCATACATAGATTTAATTAGTAAAGTTGAAAAAAGGCATGCCCGCTGCAATTAAGAAAAACTATGAGTTAATAGCAAAGATGACATGAAAAAAAATATTAAAATTATAAAAGAAAAATTTCTAGATATAAATCTTTTCTTTTAAGTCCTTGCTTTAACCTCAAATCTCTATCATGGATATTTGTTTGGTTATCAGACTCAGAATGATGAGGGGCAGACGACTAACAAAATTCATTTAATTGGAAAGATTATATCTTGGAAGGATGACAAAAATATGTCTTGAAGTACGTCTCAAGAAAACTGCAATGCTATTTAGTTTTGAAGGCAGACACATGTGAGATATTTGTCTTTTCCATATTAGCCAAATGCTTTATAACTAGGTAGAGGATTTTCTATGCTAGACAAATGTTTTATAGCTGGCATGAGCACATGAATGTCAAATTTTGAAGCCTCATTTTCTCTTTCATAAATGCTGGGTTTATAGACATATGCCACCACTCTTGGCTACTGTTTTTAAACACCATCATGCCATGAAATTGAGTTTCTTTTTCAGTTCTGATTTTTCATCAGGTTAGTTTCCTGGAGCTACCCTAAATAAGTGGACATGATGTCTTTCTCATATATATATATGCATTAAAATAGGCTTCAGTTCAACTGTGAACTGCATATGAATACATAGATAAAATCAAAATACATTCTACAAAGAAATACATTCTACACAGGAGTAGAGCTGGAAGATTCAAGAAATTGAATAGATTTGTTTGATCACAAATACGTAATATTTAAAAGATAAGAATGACTAAGAATTATAGTCATATGAAATGTATTCTGTTTATTATTGAAAATATTGGACTATCCTGGAACATTAAATTAAGAAAGTGACATTTGAATGCCAAGAAAAGAACTTATTTAAATATAAATAAATCTTAATTATGAGAAATAAGTTAATGATAATTTGCACTTTATTTTATATTTTTTTGTTTTTTAATTTATTTATTTAATACTTCAGGTTACATCTCCATCATGGTGTCCTCTTTCCACCCCTCCCAGTCCTGCACTCCCACCCTCTACCCCCTATCCCTTCCATCCCACTTCTCTGGAGTGGAGTGTCCTTACATAACAGACCCCCGCCCCAGTTCAGCAGTCATATGAGGGCCAAGAGCCTCCTCATACACTGGGGGTCTATAAGGCAGCACCAAAAAGTGCATCATTGACAAGAAAAAATGTCTATGTTCATGTTCACTTTGGTATATTGGTTGTAGTATAGATATCCGGTACTATATGGCTAAAATCCGACTATAATTGAATAGATGCCATATGCATCCTTCTCAGTCTGGGTTAGCTCACTCAGGATGAGCTTCTCTAGTTCCATCCATTTGGCTGCAAATTGCATGATTTTGTTGTTTCTGATAGCTGAGTAGTATTCCATTGTGAAGATGTACCTCAGTTTTTTAATCCATTCCTCTGTTGAGGGACTTCTGGGTTGTTTACAGGTTCTAGCTATTACAAATAAGAATATTATGAACATAGATGAGGAAACGTCCTTATGATTTAGTAAGAAATCAGTTGGATGTATACCCAGAAGCGGTATGGATGGGTCCTGAGGCAGAGCTATTCCAAGTTTTCTAAGATATCGCCATACTGACCTTCATAGTGGTTGCACAAGCCTGCACTCCCACCAGCAATGGAGGAGGGTTCCCCTTTCTCCACACCCTGGCCAGCATGTGCTGTCATATGAGCTTTTGATCTTGGCCATTCTGACAGGTGTGAGATGGAATCTCAGAGTCATCTTGAGATGCATTTCTCTTAAGGATGCTGTAACATATGGAGAGAAAACGGGAACTGTTCAGGCAGCCACTGATATGTCATTTCTTAGTTTTGGATGATGCAGGCCCTGCACTTCCTACATAATCAGATATATTTATCCCTCTCAGGTCTCTGAGGTGGTTGAAGAATAGATAGATAGAGTCTCATAGTTAAATTTTGAGTTGTTTAGGAATCAAGAGGGTGTTCTGGATCTAAGAAGATATTTTTAAAATTATGAGGCAAGTTAGTATGAAAGCTGAGTTAGATATAGAACTTTACACTCATGGAGATGGTTAGATGGTAGAATGTTAACGTCAGGGGCCAAATATGTATGAACTGGACATTGGGAATGTATGCTGGGCCATTTAACTCTTATAAATGTGGCTTATTTATTTCTGTTGTTTTGTATAGTATTTACTGTTATAAGAGAAGGAACCATTTGTTGGACTGAAACGGGGAGCTGTTGGGGGGAAGAGGGTGGAAGGGTGAGACAGGAAGGGGGAGTAGGGAAGGGATTGTGACTGAGATGTAACTTGAAGAAATAAAAAAATAAAGAATATAAAAAAAACAAACAGCTTCATTTTTAAACAAATTATTAAAAGTGATAATACTATCAAAAATCCCACAGAAAATAATTGTATAGGTAACAAACTACTCAAAACAGTTATTGTTATATGAGTAATCATTTATAATTTTAATGTAAAGACTATAAAGTTCTGATTAGGACAGATTTGATATTTTTAAATTACATAAACCAAATGAATGAAATAGTTACTAGTAGAGAGTAAATTTAAAAAATAGATAAAATGGACATGATTGCTCTTAAGTATGGGTGGAGAAAAATGTTTACTGTAAATATGAGGGATAGCATAGTGACAACTATAAGGGTTCAGAGTGTACCTGGTCTTATTGAGCCTTGCAATGTAAAGAGAGAGAGAGAGAGATGAGAGAGAGAGAGAGAGAGAGAGAGAGAGAGAGAGAGAGAGGATGGAGAGCAAGAAAGGAGATGTCACCAAAAGGTCAAAGTGCCAACAGGACAATATAGCTAAAATACTTGTATTCTATGAGGAAGAACGGCTAGAGGAAGGCCAGTCCAGCTAAGTTCCTAGGTTGGAGAGGACTGGGGTCGGGGCATGTATGCCCAGTCAGTAGGACCCTAAGGGCTTTGACATGTTAATAGACACTTTAGTAAGCCACTTATCCTAGTTTTGTGAACCAACAGAGAGTAATCATTATGTTTTCTCAACAAAATAAATAAAGAAACTGAAGCTGTATCCTTACCTTAACTTTCCATCCATTAGCCTTATGTTCATAGTCCACTTCTTTTTAAAATTGCTGTAATACAATTTTTGCCCTCAGGCATTATATTGTCTCTTGTCTGCGTTTATGGATATTGATACATACATGTATGGCTCACCTACATATTTTCTCAAAAAAAAATCCTGCTTCATGTAATCACAATTGAAAGTCCATAACACAGGGTAAAGTGGTAGGACCTAGGCTTTGCTGTGTACCATTAAAGAATTCACCGAATTCATATTTCCAACATATTAGGCTAAAATCTATGAAAATTTTTATACTTACTGGTTTTCTAATATAAGTCATGGAACTCAAATTTTGTTAAGCATTGTATCAATTAGCTCCACAATAAATCTGTTTGGAATCATTATTTTTCACATACACACAAGAGAGTTAAACATTATTAGTATTACATGTATACTTAGAATTGTAGAGGAAAATATCAAATATCTTGACATAAAATATTCACCCTGGAATAATTCTTAAAATATTTATGCATGTCTACATGTGTGCACATTTGCATTGTGTATTTATATACTAACAAACTATTAAAGGAGAAACAAAAGAACACTTGCTATAGGAAGTATTTCACTTGGAGTATGCTTTAAGAGTATTTAGCTTCTGACAGACATTGATTGTAGAGCAGGAATTATGAAGGACTTACCTACCCTGTCTTGGCAGAGCTAGGCTGTCGATTTATCTGCTTCCAAGTTTTGCCCTTTTTGGACAGCAGTCTGTCTGCAGTTGAAGTAAGGGGTTTTTCTTGCCAAGAGAAAGGCTTACCACCAATTCAATCATCTCCCACTGGAGATTCTTCGATGCTCATCTTCTACTTGGAGTAGAATAGGGGATGCTGTCAGGAGCTGGCATGTCTCTATATCAAAAAATCTTAAGTTAAGAAAACATCTTTGAATGCCATATTCTGCAGATCTCTTGAGGTTTTTGAAGATGCCCTATCTATCTCTTATATTTAGATAAGCAAATATTGCTTGTCTCTTAGCACCTTGATTTCTGAGTAGCTTAGACAATAACTGTGATAGACTGTCATAGTAACTAACAAAATGACACGTTTTCATGACTATTAGTTTCTGTTTCTTAATTATCCTAAACAGTTTATGTCAGTTGGTAAGCAAGAGGTCAAAACTTGACATTTCATTTTTAATTATTACTATGAACAATACCTTTAAGAAGCGTTACCCTTAATTTTGTATCAATATACAAAGATCAATACCAATGTGGCCAAATATAATCTTAATTTTGTATCAATATACAAAGATCAATACCGATGTAGCCCAATACAATCTTAATTTTACATCAATATACAAGTGTCAATACCGTTTTGGTCAAATATAATCTTAATTTTGTATCAATGGCTGAAGATTGAGGCTGTAATATATGGAGAGAAAATGGGAACTGTCCAGGCAGCCACTGGTATGTCATTTCTTAGTTTTGGAAGCTACAGACCCTGCACTTCCTATATAATCAGATATATTTATCCCTATCAGGTCTCTGAGGTGGTTGAAGAATAGATAGCTAGAGTCTCATAGTTAAATTTTGAGTTGTTTAGGAATCAAGAGGGTGTTCTGGATCTAAGAAGATATTTTTAAAATTATGAGGCAAGTTAGTATGAAAGCTGAGTTAGATATAGAACTTTAAACTCATGGAGATGGTTAGATAGTAGAATGTTAAAGTCAGGTGCCAAATACATATGGACTGGACATTGGGAATGCATGCTAAGCCATATAACACTTATAATTGTGGCCTATTTATTTCTGATGCTTTGTATTGTATTTATAGTTATAAGAAAAAGAACCATTTTTTTGGACTGAAAGGGAGAGCTGTTGGGGGGGAAAAAGAAATACCTTAAATTAAAAAAAAAAAGGGAAGAGGATGAGGGGTTGAAGGGGAGGAGGGTGGAAGGGCGGGACTGGAGGGAGGAGTAGAGAGGGGATTGTGATTGAGATGTAACTTGAAGAAATAAAAAATAAATTATTAGAAAAAAGAGTATTTAGCCTCACCCTGCTTATACCTTCCTCTCTCTCTCTCTCTCTCTATCTCTCTCTCTCTGAAAGTGATGGTAGCTGTCTCCTATGTGCTTGTTGAGGTACTGGGTGAATTATAAATGCCATGGCATGTTTCCTTGTACAGGAAAAGATGTGGGTTAAATTTATAAGCATTATCAAAAATAAATATGATATATTTAATAATGTTAAATGCTTGCATTTATTCATATTACACTTGTAAAATAAAATGATAAATATACTGACTAATTTTTTTTCGTCAACTGATACTAAATTGAGTCATTTGAGAAGATGAGATTGATGGTTTACTCTTTTTCCTCAGGAATATTTGGGACTGGAAATTGCTTTACATAATCCATTGTACTCCATGAAAAATAATTCTCAATGAACTGACATAAGTTTTAGATGATTGTTCATGCTTAGTTCTCCGACATTTACCTTCCATATGAACTGTCTCTTAGATCTTTTTTTTTCCTTTATTTTTTATTTCATCAAGTTACATCTCAATTGCAGTCCCCTCCCTATTACCCCTTCCAGTCCCACCCTCCCACCCTCAACCCCCCATGCACTTCCCTTTTTTTTAAGTTTAAGGTATATCTTATTTCCCCCTACAGTTTCCCCTTTCAGTCTAACAAATGGCTCTTACTCTTATAATAATAAATACAATACAAAACAACAGAGGTAATTAGGCCACATTTATGAGGGTTATATGGCTTAGCGTACATCCCCAATGTCCAGTCCATATGTATTTGGCACCTGACTTTAACATTCTACTATCTAACCATCTCCATGAGTTTAAAGTTCTATATCTAACTCAATATTCATACTAACTTGCAACACAATTTTAAAAGTATCTTCTTAGATCTATAACACTCTCTTGACTCCTAAACAACTCAAAATTTAATTATGAGACTATAGCTATCTGTTCTTCAACGACCTCAGAGACCTGAGAGGGATAAATATATCTGATTTTGAAGGAAGTACAGGGCCTGCAGCTTCCCAAACTAAGAAATGACATACCAGTGGCTTCCTGGACAGTTCCCATTTTCTCTCCATACATTACAGAATCGAACTTCAGTCGTTTGGCCCCGTTTCTCTGACAGACCAATATCTGTAGTTGTAGAACAGGGGTTATGAAGGACTTGCCTACTCTGTCTTGGCAGAGCTAGGCTGTCAACTTACCAGCTTCCAGGTTTTGTCCTTTTTGGACAGCATTCTGTCTACAGTTGGAGCAACGGGTTTTTCCTACCAAGAGATAGGCTTGCGACTAATTCGATCATCTCCCACTAGAGATTCTTCGATGCTCATCTTCTACTTAGGTAGAAAAGGGGGTGCTGTCAGGAGTTGATATGTCTTGATATAAAAAAATATGAAGTTACAAAAACATCTTTGAATGCCATATTCTGCAGATCTCTTGAGGTTTTTGAAGAGGTCCTAACTATCTCTTATATTATGGTAAACAGATGTTGCTTGTCTCTTAGCAGCTTTATTTCTGATTAGCTTAGAAAATAACTATAATAGGCTGTCACAGTACCTAACAGAATGACCGGCTTGCATAACTATTAGTTTGCATTTCTTAATTATCCTAAACAGTTTATGACAATTAGTAGTAAAAGGCCAAAACATCACATTTCATTTTTTTTTTTAACTCCTAACCCTTCCATGACAGTCCCTCATCTCAGTTGAGAGGTCATATGAGGGCCAAGAGCCTCCTCATTCATCGGTGGGTCTACGAGGCAGTATCATCAGTGAAAAGTGTCTCATTGCCCGGGAGAGAGAACTAAAAAACAAACCAACAAATAAGCAGACAAATAGATAAAAAAGACTAAAAAATAGAAAAAAATAAATAAAAATAAAAAATAGAAAGTCTATGTCCAAGTTCCTTTGGTGTGTTAGTTATAGTATCAATACCTTCTACTATAGAGCTAAAATCCTACTATAAATGAATAGATGCCATATGCATCCTTCTGAATCTGGGTTAGCTCACTCAGGATGAGCTTTTCTAGTTCCATCCATTTGGTTGCAAATTGCATAATTTCATTGTTCCTGATAGCTGAATAATATTCCATTGTGTAGATGTACCACAGTTTTTTAACCGTTTTTCGGTTGAGGGACATCTGGGTTGTTTCCAGTTTCTAGCTATTACAAATAAGGCTGCTATAAACATAGATGAGGAAACTTTCTTATCATTCTGTGAAGAGGCATTTGGGTGTATACCCAGAAATGGTATGGCTGGGTCCAAGGCAAAGATATTCCAAGTTTTCTAAGATATCGCCAGACTGACCTCCATAGTGGTTGCACAAGCTTGCACTCACACCAGCAATGGAGTAGGGTACCCCTTTCTCCACACCCTCGCCAGCACGTGCTGTCATTTGAGTTTTTCATCTTAGCCATTCTGACAGGTGTGAGATGGAATTTCAGAGTCGTCTTGAGTTGCATTTCTCTGATGATTAAGGATGTTGAGCATTTCTTCAAATGTCTCTCAGCCATTCGGGATTCCTCCTTTGTGAATTCTCTACTTAGCTCTGTCCCTCATTTTTTGATTGGATTATTTGGTTTCTTGGCATTTAATTTCTTGAGTTCTTCATAGATGTTGGATATTAGCCCTCTGTCAGATGTGGGGTTGGTGAAGATTTTCTCCCAGTCTGTAGGCTGCCGTTTTGTTCGAGAGACAGTGTCCTTTTGCCTTACAGAAGCTTTTCAGTTTCATGAGGTCCCATTTATTGATTGTTGATCTCAGGTCCTGAGCTGTTGGTATTCTGTTTAGGAAGTTGTCGCCTGTGCCAATGAGTTAGTGGGTTTCTCCCACTTTTTCTTCTAATAGATTTAGTGTGACTGGCCTTATGTTAAGACTTTCATCAACTTGGACTTATGTTTTGTACAAGGTGATAAGTACGGGTGTAATTTCATTCTTTTACAAGTGGACATCCAGTTGGACCAGCACCATTTGTTGAAGATGCTAATCTTCCATTGTGCCATTCTTTGTCAAAAATTAGGTGACCATAAGTGTGTGGGTCTATTTCTGGATCTTCAATTCGATTCCATTGATCTACTGGTCTGTTTCTATACCAATACCATGCTGTTTTTACAACTATTGCTCTGTAGTACAGCATGAAATCTAGGATGGTGATAACTCCAGATGTTTATTTATTGTACAGGATTGATTTAGCTATTCTGGGCTTTTTGTTGTTCCATATGAAAATAAGAATAGCTCTTTCCATGACTATAAAAAATAGTGTTGGTATTTTCATAGGAATTGCATTGAATCTATATATTGCTTTTGGTAGGATGGCCATTTTTATTATGTTGATCCTAGCAATCAATGAGCATGGGAGATCTTTCCATCTTCTAAATGCCTCTTCCATTTCTTTCATCAAGAGCTTGAAGTTCTTGTTGTACAGGTCCTTTACTTGCTTTGTTAGAGTGACCCCCAGGTATTTTATGTTGTTTGTGGCTATTGTGAAGGTGGTTGTTGCCCTTATTTCTTTCTCAGCCCATTTGTTTTGTATAAAGAAGGGATTCTGATTTTTTTAAATTAATTTTGTATCCAGCAACTTTGGTGAAGGTGTTTAACAGCTGTATGAGTTCTCTGGTGGAATTATTGGGGTTGCTCATGTATATTATCATATCATATGTAAATAGGGATAATTTGACTTCTTTGTTTCCAATGTTTATCCCCTTGATCTCCTTTAGTTGTCTTATTGCTCTAGCAAGAACTTGAAGTATTATATTTAAGAGATATGGTAAAAGTGGACATCCTTATCTTGTCCCAGAGTTTAGAGGAAATGATTCAAGTTTCTCTCCTTTTAATTTGATGTTGGCCAATGGCCTGCTGTATCTTGCTTTTATTATTTCTAAGTACGGTCCTTGTTTGCCAATTCTCTCCAGTACTTTTAGCATGAAGGGGTGTTGGATTTGTCAAATGCTTTTCCTGCATCTAGCGAGATTATCATGTGTTTTTTTTTCTTTCATCTTGTTTATATGGTGAATGGGGTTGATAGAGTTTTGTATGTTGAACCATCCCTGCATTCCTGGGATGAAGCCTACTTGATCATGGTGTATGATACTTTGGATGTGTTCTTGAATTCAGTTTGCTAGTATTTTATTAAATATTTTTGCATATATGTTCATGAGGGAGATTGTTCTGAAGTTTTCTTTCTTTGTTGGGTCTTTGTGTGTTTAGGAATCAGGGTGACTGTGGCCTCATAGAATAAGTTTGGCAATGTTCTTTCAGATTCTATTTTGTGAAAGTGTTTGAAAAGTATTGGTGTTGGCTCCTCTTTGAAGGTCCGGTAGAATTCCGTGCTAAAGACATCTGGCCCTGGGCTTTTTTTTTTTTTTTTGGTTGGGAGTTTTTTTTAAGATTATTTCTATTTTCCTAGGGATTATAGGGCTGTTTAATATGTTTATCTGATCTTGATTTAGCTTCAGTAGGTGGAAACTATCAAGAAAATTGTCCATTTTACTTAAGTTTTCAAATTTGGTGGAGTATAAATTTTTAAAGTAGGATCCAAATACTCTCTGGATTTCCGCAATGTCTGATGTTATTTCTCCGTTTTCATTTGTGATTTTCTTGGTTTGTGTTCTCTCCCTCTGTCTTTTAGTTAATTTGTCTAATGGTCTCTCTATTGTGTTGATTTTCTCAAAGAACCAACTCTTGGTTTCATTGATTCTTTGTATATTTCTTTTTGTTTCTAAGTTGCTGATTTCAGCCCTAAGTTTGATGATATCCTGCCTTCTGCTCCTCTTGAGAGGGTTTGCTTCTTTTTTTTCTATTCACCCAGTTTAGCTGTTAATTCACTAATATGAGCTGTCACAATTTTCTTTTTGAAGGCACTTAGTGCTATGAACTTTCCTCGTAGCACAGCTTTCATTGTGTCCCATAGGTTTGGGTATGTTGTGTCTTCATTTTCGTTGGATTTTAAGAAGTCTTTGATTTCCTTCTTTATTTCTTCCCTGACCCAGTGGTCCTCTAGTAAAGAGTTCTTCAATTTCCATGTAAGTGTAGACTTTCTGTTGATTCTTTTGCTATTGAAGTCCAGCTTTATTCCATGGTGGTCTGATAAGATACAAGAGGTTATTTCAATTTTCTTCTATCTGTTGAGGCTGTCTTTGTGCCGAACTATGTGTTCGATTTTGGAGAAGGTTCCGTGAGGTGCTGAGAAGAAGGTGTATTCATTTGTATTTGGGTGAAACGTTCTGTAGATATCTGTTAGGTCCATTTGGTTCATGATCTCTGTTAGACTCATTATTTCTCTGTTTGGCTTCTGTCTTGATGATCTGTCCATAGTTGTGAGTGGGGTGTTGACGTCTCCCACTATTAAAGTGTTTGGATCGATGTGCGATTTACGTTTTAGAAGCGCTTCTTTTATAAATGTAGGTGCTTTTTTATTTGGGGCATAGATGTTCAATATTGAGATGTCCTCTTTGTGGATATTTCCTTTAACGAGTATGTAATGCCCTTCTCCGTCTTTTTTTATTAACTTCAATTGGAAGTCTATTTTATTTGATATTAGGGTGGCTACTCCAGCTTGTTTCCTGGGTCCATTTACATGGAAAACCTTTTCCCAGCCCTTTACTCTGAGATAGTGTTTATCTTCAATAGTGAGATGTGTTTCTTGTATACAGCAAAAGGATGGGTCTTGTTTACGGATCCAGTCTGTAAGTCTGTGTCTTTCTATTGGCGAGTTAAGTCCATTGATGTTGATGGGTATTAGTGACCAGGGGTTGTTATTTCCCATTATTTTGGTATAGCTGGGCGTCTTGTGTTTCCTTTTGTTTAGTTGCTGTGGAGGATTCTATTTCCTCTGTGTTCTTGGGTGTAGTTTTCTTCTCTGGGTTGGAATTTTCCTCGTAGGATCTTCTGTAGGGCTGGGTTTGTGATGAGATATTCTTTGAATTTGATTTTGTCATGGAATATCTTGTTTTCTCCATCTATGTTGATAGAGAGTTTTGCTGGGTGTAATAGTCTGGCTGGGCACCTATGTTCTCTCAGGGCTTCTAGGACATCTGTCCAGGCCCTTCTAGCTTTTAAAGTTTCTGAAGAGAAGTCAGGTGTGATTCTGATGGGTCTGTCATTGTATGTGACTTGGCCTTTTTCTCTTACAGCTTTTAATATCCTTTCTTTGTTCTCTACATTTGGAGTTTCTATTATTATGTGGCGAGAGGAATTTCTTTTCTGATCTAATCTGTTTGGTATTATGTAAGCCTCTTGGATTTTTACTGGCATCTGTTTCTTTAGGTTTGGGACGTTTTCTTCTATGATTTTGTTGAAGATATTTCCTGGACCATAGTGTCAAGAGTTCTCTATCCTCTATACCTATAATTCTTAGGTTCCATCTTTTCATTGAGTCCTTGATTTCTTGGGTGTTGTGGGTGAGAGATTTTTTAGCTTTCTCATTTTCTTTGGATGTTGTACTGATTTCTTCCATCGAATATTCCATGCCTGAGATCCTGTCTTCCATCTCTTGCATCTTATTTTTGATACTCCCATCCGTAATTCCTGTTCTCTTCTCTTGATTCTCCATTTCCTCTTTTAACTCTGACTGTATTTTCTTTATTGTTTCCATTTCTATTTTCATGTCTTGAATGGTATTGTTCGTTTTGTACATTTCCTTCTTCAGTTTGCTTGTTTTTGCCTTGAAATCTTTCATTGCTCTGTCCTTTTCCTATTCAAGCGCAGTCACCTTGGCTTGGAGCTCTTTAATGGTGTTATTCGTTGTTTTGACTTGTAAAATTGTGGCTTCTTTGAATTCCTTCATAGATTTAAGTTCTTTTTGAAGGGACTCTATCACTTTCCATAATGTAGAATTGTCATCGTTTTCATGTGTTTTAGCTGTGGTGAGGTTGTTCGGGCTGGATGGAATTGCGTTGCTTTCTTTTGTTGGAGTCATTTCGCTCTTTTTTTTTTTTTTTTTTTTTTTTTTTTTTTTGTG
>CAJQZJ010009649.1:13902762-13912799 GCA_907164525.1 Lophiomys imhausi | reverse complement strand
TGTGTGTGTGTGTGTGTGTGTGTGTGTGTGTGTGTGTGTGTGTGTGTATGTGTGTGTATCTGTTTATCTGTCTGTGTATTTGTTAATTCTGCACCAGTAGTGGAATAAAGTGTAATCTTTATAATGCATTGTTAGATTATATTTCTCAAATACCAGTTCACTCTTGTATAAGATATTTCTCAACTTTCTGTTCAATTCTGTTGATAAATTCCTCCATTCTTTCAATAATACTTGAATAGTAGAGATGTCTCGTATGTCTTGATTATTGTATCAGTGTTTTAATGGTATTCTTTCTTCTATTCTATCAATGAAGTCTTGATTCTGTATGTAAATTTTAGAATCAGGGTGTACCTATTTGAAACATTACTTGTTATGAGATTGATTAGAGAACAACTTAATTTATACATAAAATGGAGAAATCATATATTAAATGTATATCATCCTTCCATTCATAAATATAGACTATCTCTCACTTTTTTACTCTTAGATTTCTATAATTGCATATATTTTTCTTCATAAAGCTCTTATACATATTTTATCGTATTTATATCTCTGTTTAGTTTGTTGGGTAATAATCAAAATGGTATTTTGCCCTTAGTGAAAGTTACTTGTTTATTGATGTCATATTCATTACTTATTTTTCCCTTTTGTTTATGACATGCCCTTTAAGACATAGCATAAGACTTTATAATATACATTTTTATTTTCTTTCATAGATTATTTATGTTTGTGATCCAATTACTTTAACCATTTTGCACATAAAAACCTCCACTCATCCACATTTATGTTTTAAACAATAAAAGACATGTTATTGACCTTTAGAGTCATTTTTCACATTTTTTATAGTCTGTGTTTATATAGATAAGTATTTTCATCTATTGATTACTGCCTTTTCTGAACAGCTTTTTAAAATTAATTCTGGTATTCATATGTTCTGGTAATAAATTCTGTGCAATAAAAACCTTTTAAGGACTTGAAGTCTTGTCATACAGGTCTTTCATTTGCTTGGTTATAGTTACCCCAAAGTATTTTATATTGTTTTTGGCTATTGTGAAGGGTGTTTTTTTCCATAATTTCTTTCTTAGCCCATTTATATTTTGTATGAAGAAGGACTTCTGATTTTTTTGAATTGATTTGTATTCTGCCACCTTGCTGAAGGTGTTTATCAGTTGTACTGATTCTCTGGTGGAAGTTTTTTGGGTCACTTATGTATACTATCATCTGCGAATAGGGATAATTTAAGTTCTTCCTTTCCAATTTGTATCCCCTTGATCTCCTTAGGTTGTCTCATTGCCCTACCTAGAACTTCAAGTACTATATTGAAGAGATATGGGGAGAGTGGCATCCTTGACTTGTCCCTGATTTTAGGGGAAATGCTTTAAGTTTCTCTCCATTTAATTTTATGCTAGCTACTGGCTTGCTGCTTATTGCCTTTATAATTTCTAGGTATACTCCTTGTATACCCATTCTCTCCAGGACTTTTAGCATGAAGAGGGGTTGGATTTTATCAGATGCTTTTTCAGCTTCCATCAAGATGATCATGGGGCTTTTTCTTTCAGCTTGTTTAAATGGTGGATTATGTTGATGGTTTTTCATATGTTGAACTACCTCTGCATTCCTGGGATGAACCCTACTTGGTCATGGTGTATGATACTTTTGATGTATTCTTGGATTCAGTTTGCAAGTACTTTATTAAGTACTTTTGCATCTATGTTCAAGAGGGAAATTGGTCTGAAGTTCTCTTTCTTTGTTGGGTCTTTGTGTGGTTTAGGAATCAGGGTGACAGTAGCCTTGTTGAATGAGTTTGACAGTTGTTCCTTCTGTTTCTATTTTGTGAAAGAGTTTGAAGAGTATTGATATTAGTTTTTCTTTGAAGGTCTGGTACAATTCTGTGCTGGAACCATCTGGCCCTGGGCTTTTATTTTGGTTGGGAGACTTTTAATGACTGTTTCTATTTCCTTAAGGGATATAGGACTGTTTAATTTGTTAACCTGATCTTTTTTTTTTTAACTTTGGTAGGTGGAATCTATCAAGAAAATTGTTCATTTCTCTTAAGTTTTCAATTTTTGTCGAGTACATATTTTTGACATAAGACCTAAAGATTCTCTGGATTTCTTCAATGTCTGTTGTTAATTCGCCCTTTTCATTTCTGATTTTGTTGATTTGGGTATTTTCTCTCTGTCTTCTCATTAGTTTGGCTAAGGGTTTGTCTATTTTTTTGATTTTCTCAAAGAACCAACTCTTGGGGTCATTGATTCTTTGAACTGTTTGTTTTGTTTCTCAGTTGTTGATTTCAGCCCTGAGTTTGATGATTACCTGCCTTCTGCTCGTCTTGGGAGTGTTTGCTTCTTCTTCTTCTTCTTCTTCTTCTTCTTCTTCTTCTTCTTCTTCTTTTTTTTTTTAGCTCTTCCAGGGCTGCTGTTAAGTTGCTAATGTGAGTTGTCACAGTTTTCTTCTTGAAGGCACTTAGTGCTATGAACTTTCCTCAAAGCACAGCTTTTATTGTGTCCCATATGGTTGGGCATGTTGTGCCTTCATTTTCGTTGGATTTTAGGAATTCTTTGATTTTCTTCTTTAGTTGTTTTCTATCCCAGTGGTCACTGAGTAGAGAGTTGTTCAGTTTCCATAAATATGTAGGCTTTTTGTTATTTCTGTTGTTGTTGAAGTTCAGCTTTAATCCATGGTAGTCTGATAAGACACAAGGAGTTATTTCAATTTTCTTGTATTGTTGAGGCTTGCTTTGTGTCTAACTATATGGTCAATTTTGGAGAAGGTTCAGTGAAGTGCTGAAAAGAAAGAGTATTATTTTGTGTTTGGGTGAAATATTTTGTAAATATCTGTTAGGTCTATTTTGGTTCATGACCTCAGTTAGTCTCATTATTTCTCTGTTTGGTTTCTGTCTCAATGACCTGTGCATTGCTCTGAGTGGGGTGTTGAAGTCTCCCACTATTAATGTGTAGGGATAATGTGTGGTTTAAGCTTAAGAAGAATTTCTTTTACAAATGTGGGTGCCCTTGTATTTGGGGCATAGATATTCAGTATTGAGATGTTATCTTGATGAATTTTTCCCTTAAGGATTATGAGATGCCCTTCCCTATTTTTTAATATTAATTTCAGTTGAAAGTCTATTTTATTTGATATTAAGATGGCTACTCCAGCTTGCTACCTAGTACTGTTTTCTTGGAAAATCTTTTCATAGCAGATTTATTCCTAATATCTAGAAACTAGAAACAACCCAGATTTTCCTCAATCAAAGAATGGATTAAAACAACAACAACAACAAAAACTGTGGTACATTTACACAATGGAATACTACTCAGCTATCAGAAACAAGGGAATCATGCTATTTACAGCCAAATGGATGGAACTAGAAATGCTCATGGCAGCTCTTCACTTATAAATGGATTTTATCCATGAAGTATAGAATAACTCTCTTACAACCAACACACCAAAAGGAACAGGAACATAGACCTTGTTGCCAGTTAGTGGGACACTTTGCCCTAATAGAGTTACCATATAAGCCCCCAGTGCAAGAGGAAGCTCTTAACACTAATACCATTGTTGTACTGGGGGGGTTGATTTGTAGGGGCACCCTACACCAGAGGAGTAGGATAGGTGGGAGAGGGGGAAGGGGGTAACGGTAAGACTGGGAGGGATGGAGAGAGGGGAATGTGATGTAGATATAACTTGAAGTAATAAATAAATTAAAAAAAACACTTTTCAAATTTCTTCATACCGAGACTACATTTCTTTATCTTAAAATATATGTAAAAGTTATTCAGTATATGCTACATATTTATATATGTACTCATTTTCTGCAATGAGAGTATGTATGCATTATTTGTGCACATACTCAAATACTTAATGATGCTCTAATTCTGTGTGAATATGTTTCTGTTTTTTTAAATCTGAAATTCTCTCTCTTTTAGTTAGTTTGGATAAGGATTTATCTTGTTGATTTTCTCTAAGAATGAGCTCTTTATTGCATTATTTTTTTGCATTATTCTGAATGTTTCTATTTTATAGATTTCAGTCCTCAGTTTGATTACATTTTGCTGTCTACTCCTTTGGGATGTGCTTACTTCTTTTTCTTCTATAGCAGTGTTTCTCAACTTGTGGGTCATGACACTTTAAGGAGTCAGGAGACCTTTTCTATCACAGTGGTCTCTTCAGACTATTGGGAAAAACCAATATTTATATTGTAATTAATAACAGTAGTAAAATTAGTTATGAAGTACCAACAAAAAATAACTTCATGCTTTGTGGTCCCCACAATATTAGGAACTGGATTAAAGGGTCACAGCATTAGGAAGGTTGAGAACCACTGTTTTAGAGCTTTCCTGTGTGCTTTTAAGTTGTTAGTTTGAGATTCCTCCATTTTTTTAAACATAGGTATTTAGTGCTATAACTTTTCTCTTAGCACCACTTTTATTGTATCTTATATGCTTAAATATGTTGTTTAATCATTTTCATTGAATTCTAAAATATCTTTTATTTCTTTATTTATTCCTAGATCTATTTTTCATTCAGTAGAGAGTTGTTCAGTTTTTATGACTTTGTAAGTTTTCTGTTTCTGTTATTGTTGATATGGAACTTTCCATGGTGATTGACAGTATGCAGGGAGTTATTTTGATTTTCTTGTATTTTCCTGAGACTAGCTTTGTCCAAGTAAATGATCAATGAAAAAAAAAAGTATATATACTGTTCTGTAATATCCATTAGGTCTGTTTGGTTTATAATGTCTGTTAATTCCAGTGTTTCCTTAGGTTTGTATGGATAATCTGTCTGTTGGTGAAAGTAGGATATTCAAGCCTCCCACTATGTGTGTGAGGATTGTTGTGTTATTTAAGGTGTACCAGTGTTTCTTTATACAAATGTGGGTACCCTTGTGTTTGGGGCATAGATGTTGAATATTGAAATTTAATCTTGGTGGATTTTTCCTTTCCAAATACATTCTTCACTTCCCTATCTTTTTTGATAAGTGTTTGTTTGAAGTCTATTTTGTAATATTTAAAAATTGTTACAGCAGTTTGCTTCTTATGTCTATTTGCTTGTAATATCCATTTCCAACCCTTTATTGAGAGGTAATGTCTATCCTTAATTTTAACTTGTGTTTGTTGGATGCAACTGAAAGATTGATCCTGTTTACACATCCATTCTGTTAGTCTGTATCATTTGATTGGGGAATTGAGATCACTGATATTGAGAGATATCAATGACAAATCTTTGTTGATTTCTGATATTCTTGTTGTTGTTAGAAGTGATGAGAGTGGTGATGATGGTGAGTGTGTGTGTGTATGTTTATTTTGATTTTACTACTGTGAGATTATTTGTACCTTGTGTTGTCATGGGTGTCATTAACTTCTTCAGGTTGAAATTTTCCTTTTAGCACCTTCTGTAGGGCTAGGTGTGTTGATAGATATTATTTAAATTTGACTGTATCATCGAATATCATATTTACCCATCAATGTTTAATAAAACATTTCATGGGTGTACTAGTCTTGGCTCACATCTGTAGTCCCTTATAGTCTGTAGCACATCTGTCCAAGCCTTCTGGCTTTTAGTGTCTCCATTGGGAAGTCAGCTGTAATTATAATAGGTTGGCCTTTATATGTAACTTGGTCTTTTTCATTTGTAGGTAATATTCATTTTTGTTGTTGCTATTATTATTATGTATGTTTAGTGCTTTGATTATTATGTGGCAAGGTACTTTCTTTTCTGGCCCAATCTGTTTGGTGTTGTGTATGTTATTTCTACCTATATAGGCATCTTCTTTAGGTTATGGAACTTTTCTTATATGATTTTGTAGAAGACAATTTCTGGACTTTTAAGCTGTGTTTCTTGTTCCTCTATCTTATTTTTTTCTATTATTCTCAAGTTTGGTCTTTTCAAGGTGGTCAAGATATCTAGGATGTTTCATGCCAGGAGTTTGGTAGATTTAACATTTAGTTTCTTCAATGTATAATAGGGAGATGTTATGTTTTCTAAATGTTAATTAACCTGCTCTCAGAGGCTGTTTGTTGTACATCAAGTAATGCAGTGTTACCTTGCTTTCTAATCATTGTCTCTGATTGACTATACTAAAGCCAAGGCCCGTGATTGATCAGAGAGAAAATTAGGCAGGGTTAAGGCTCACAGACTTCTGGAGCAGACAGAGAGGATCTTGCATAGAAGTAAGAGGAGCAGGGAGGATATACATCATGGGTTTGAGAAAATAACCTCATTCCATCAGAATAACAACCTAAGGAACATATGTATATATTGGGGTTTCATACTTGAGGAATAGAATTATAAGCTAGTTTAGATGGGTAAGATTGCACAATCCAGGCTAAGGCTTGTTAAAATTCATCAGGTGTCTCTGTGTGCTCTTTTATAATGGTGGGTTAAGGATTAACACTGATGACCAATTAATGATAATTTAAATACAGGTAAATAATTTAAGTAATTATTTTTACAAATGCATCCATTTTTTCTATGGATCTTATGTGCCTAAGATTCTTTGCATCTCATGTATTCTGTTGGTGAAGATTGCCTCTGAAGTTTCTGTTGCAATTCTTACATGTTTTGTTTCCAGAATTCCCTCAGTTTGTGTTTTCTTTACTACTTCTATTTCCATTTTTATGTCTTTAATAGTTTCATTTGTTTCCTTCAAACATTTGTTTTCTTGGGTTTGCTACTATTGTTTGTGTTTTCCTAAACTTCTTTAAGGGATGTACTCATTTCTTCTTTAAGCTGATTTTAAGGCCTTTTTCTTGTGTTTTAGCAATGTTGGAATATTAAAGGTCTGCTTTGTTAGGATAGCTGGGTTCTAGTGGAGACATATTACCATGGTGTCTAGGCATCTGAGTTTGGAATGATTATTTGTCTGGGTGTTGATTTACAGGTTTGTTTTGTTGGGTGGGAGTTTTGTTTCTTGGTTTCCGTTTCCTCTCTGGATTTTTGGAGAGCTGATGGCTTTGTGTTTCCTGCTTTACTGACATCCTCAGCTGGTGTATTCACAGGGAATGCCTGCTAGTGTTGAAGGCTTGAATACTGGAAATAGTTGGTGACAGAAGGTTGAGGTAGAAACTCCTTGTTGTCATTGATGATGTGGTCGAAGAAGAAAGGGAGAATACAACAGGTTTCATGTTATAGATTTGGGAATGAGACTGGAGGGATTGGATCTCCAGAGCAGTACAAGAAATATGGGTCCAATTTCAGCACTCTTAATGCCCTGAGAAAAATGGCCCTTGGGTTAGCAGGTGGTGCCTGGTGGGTTTAATGTCTGGGAAAAGCAATGAGTGTGTTATAAGGGGAAGATCTCTGGTATCCACAGGAGCTGGGAGCAGGGAGCAGCTCCCCGCCTGG
The DNA here is from genome assembly GCA_907164525.1 of Lophiomys imhausi. Classification (NCBI taxonomy): domain Eukaryota; kingdom Metazoa; phylum Chordata; class Mammalia; order Rodentia; family Muridae; genus Lophiomys; species Lophiomys imhausi. Next base: position 13,905,452 of record CAJQZJ010009649.1, on the reverse strand, counting down.
TGGCATGGGTGTTCTGCTGCACATATGAGGATGAGACTGGGGAATTGGATCTAGGGGATCAGAAGAGAAAAAAACAAGAGGCAACCTACCTGTTTTTCTGGCAGGAGTGGTCTATGGGTTAGCAGTGGGTGCCTGGTGTTGTTTGGGGCTGGGGTACAACAACTAAATTGTGGGTAGGGATGTTCAGAGGGGATAGCCTATGGGGTACATAGGAGGTGCTATCACTGGGGAAGAAAGGCTGCTTCTTGTATTTTATTGTAGCTTTTGGTATGGATTTGAGTGGGAGGAAAGAGTGGTTAGGGTACTCAATTTGCTTAACTCTTTCTGTGTTCTCTTTAGCTTATGGTGTTGGTGGCTGGGATAATGGAAGGAGTTGATGGAAGGAAGGTTGGGAACTGAGTCAGAGAGTAAATGTAAATCGCCGTGAATTTCCTGCTAAAGAGTCTGAGATTAGACAGGGGGGGACTGGATCTCAGGAGCAAAAGCGACTTTATTTTGTTTATTTTATGTTTATATTCAGACAACTTCTGTTCACTTAATTTCAAGTTGAAATTATCATTCCTCAAATGTATCCAACCTACTGATTCGATTTTCAGAATGCTTCATCTCTGTTCTTAGCTTTATATTTATTTCCATTTTTAGATTTTAGTTTTGACACTTGACTATTTTAAAATAGGGGAAAAAGAATTAAAATGGTTATCTTATTGAGTAGTAGTTAAATATGGTTTGACTTCATAATCTTATAGAAGTTTATTTCATATTTTGTTTCCAGGATTCATTAAGTTATGCTCTTCTACTTGAGCTGTTGTAAATAGTATTCAAGTTCAAGAAAAGAAATTCTGGTTGACCTTGTCTGGCTTACATATTTTACCTGAGAGTGTTTCCAGGGCCTTTTTTTTTTTTTTACATGTTTATTAAATGCCTAATGAAGTCATGTATTAAAAAATTGAATTTTTTTCCAGCCAAAAATATTGACCATTTCAATTAAAGTAAATTTGTTAGCATTTTCTTTTTAATGAGGATTTAAAAGTGAAAACTTTCACCTTTAAATTCTTTTCATCCTTAAAATGTTTTGACCACCAAATTGTCTATGAAACTTTGCCACATTTGCAATTTCAGAGAAATTAATTTATTTTCTTCTGTTCTCCTGGAAGCCTTAGAAACAGTGTATGGTGGCTTTAAATAATGTCATAATTACTTACCTTTGTTCAACACTCCTTCTTTGTGAAGTTTTGATGTTCTCTTACTTTAATTTATTTAGGTTGAGTAAATGGCAATGTACCTATTTAAGAATAAATGAGGCAATATATGTTTTCTTGGATTTATTAAATGTATATTCTTTCTTCTTACGGAATAAAGTTTCTTATTGTATAAATTCACCTTACCTAAATTGCAATGGACTTTAGTCTCTTGTTTAGAAGATTAAATATGGGTCTTATTGAGCTACAAGCAATATTCAATCTTGCTTTTAAAGGAAACACTGGCTTACTCATGTGGAGTTTTAATTTACATTGTTATTCTCAGATCATACTTTCCATTATTCCTACAAGGTGAAAATTATTGGTCTTGATTTGGAAAAACAGTTCATAATAATGGTCTTAATGATGACATCAATGTGGCTTTCAAGTATTATAAAATGAGACTGCCCTAATCTCTGAACAAAATAAGGCAATCAGACAGCTTTACACTTCAGAGGTACCAGCACAGCTGGCAAAATGACCAACATAGTAGTGGTTACAAAATAGTTTTTTTTTTTCTGTCATCATTTTTACCTGTATAAAATTGTCATATTCCATTAGGAGTAAAGTTTTATTAAAAAAATAAACTGAAAATGTTGAAATTAGAAGCCTCTTCTGGTTCAAATAGGACTAGGGATAGGAAAGATTAAATTAGGACTACAAAAACATATAAAGCAACTAATAAGAGTCTCAGAGAATCACAATTCTGGAGCAGAGTGGAGAGATGAGCAGGCATCTTTTTATAATATTTAGATATTCCTTTCAGGATCTTACTATTCACTAGAATCCAGAGAATATAATATACTGTGTTCCTAGTGTTTCATCATCATAGTTTTGTTTTGCTCAGAATTATTTTGTGCTTTTATTTTAAATATACGTATGAGATGGAAAGATTCCATCCCTGTATTCTGATACTCTGTGCATATGAAGATAGTTGAGTGCATAGTTCACAGTTTGCTTATTTGCTTAGAGCTCCTAAATGTTAGTACAGACATATTCTTTTTTAGTGCCTCAAATTCTGCGACTAAATTTGTTTTTGTTCCTTCTTTAACACTAAAGAAGTATGGAATGAATTCACTTTTAATCGAATTTTAGCTATATAGTACATTACTACAACCAATGCACCAAAGGGGACAGGAACATAGACTTTGTTACCTGTCAATGAGACCCTTTGCCCTAGTGGTGCTGCCTTGTAGGCCCCCAGTGTATGATGAGGCTCTTGGCCCTCATGTGACTGCTGAACTGGGATAGAGGACTGATATGTAGGGACACTCCACTCCAGAGGAGTGGGATGGAAGGAATAGGGGGTAGAGGGTAGGAGGGTGGGACTGGGAAGGGTGGGAAGAGAGTACTGTGATGGAGATGTAACCTGAAGTAATAAATAAACATTAAAAAAATCAGAACAAAGCTACTCAGAAATCAAGTTGCTAAGAGACAAGCAATATTTGCTTA
>CAJQZJ010009649.1:13882926-13902362 GCA_907164525.1 Lophiomys imhausi | reverse complement strand
CCCTATTCTACTCCAAGTAGAAGATGAGCATCGAAGAATCTCCAGTGGGAGATGATTGAATTGGTGGTAAGCCGTTCTCTTGGCAAGAAAAACCCCTTGCTTAAACTGTAGACAGACTTCTGTCCAAAAAGGACAAAACTTGGAAGCAGATAAGTTGACAGCCTAGCTCTGCCAAGACAGGGTAGGTAAGTCCTTCATAATTCCTGCTCTACAATCAATGTCTGTCAGAGAAATGTGTCACGTCCCCCTCGACCAGCAAGAACGACGCAACTCTCAAAAGCTCTTCTCAAGCAGTTTATTCACATCCCTTGAAAACAGTTTTCCGAATGATGGGGCAGACCCAACCCACAGGCTAAATACTATATGAACAGCCAATCAAGTAAAGCCACGTGGTGCTATCTTAGAGGCCCATGTATGCAGAAGCAAGCCAGATCAGCGGTCTTAGCCAAATATGGACTTGTTTACCACCAAGAGCGCTCACCATTGGGCTGGTGGAAGGCGGAAACCGGCGCCATTTTTAGGGCGCGGCACGTCACAGCTCTCTACAGTTCCTCCTTTTTTACTTTTTCTAAAGTTGGTAGAAGTCCCTGGAAAGGCTTTGTAATCCCCATATCTGGGGATCTCACAGTGGGCCTGAGCCTGTAGGAGGGCGGTGCTCAAACCCTTACCCGTCTCTGGGTAAGCCTCCCCACTCGGGGCTGCCATGTCTTAGGTGGCCGAGACTTACCCGTCAACTCCGTCATTGACTTGCCAGACCCTAATATCTGTGGAACGAATACCTCAGTGGGCAGGGACTATGCTCAGTGAAGATTTAAGCCTTCATGGCAGCAAGCCATGCCTGAGGGGACTGGCCCGCCTCAATGGCAACAAGGGACTGAATAATCATGGCTGCAGTACGCTTTTGTGTGACTCTCATCTTGTAGATGCACCATAGGCAAACCAGAGAGGCTAGTATCATCAGTATCGCCAAAGAGCCTACGGCCACCCACTCCTTAAGATGATCCATAGCCGTCTGTATCCAGGAAGTCAAACCAGTAGCCAGGATCAGATCCACCCGAGTGGAGTTGATGTGGACGATTGTCGCTCTCACCTCTCTCATCAAATTTCCAAATTCAGCCGACCAATCCTGTAAGAGGAACTTTGACAATTGCCTAGACAGATTAGCAGCCTTTGTTAAATTTTGATAACGCAAAAGAGAGAAGTCCCTGGGTCTGTAATGTATGGAGAGAAAATAGGAACTGTCCAGGCAGCCACTGGTATGTCATTTTTTAGTTTTGGAAGCTGCAGTCCCTGCACTTTCTATATAATCAGATATATTTATCCCTCTCAGGTCTCTGAGGTGGTTGAAGAATAGATAGCTAGAGTCTCATAGTTAAATTTTGAGTTGTTTAGGAATCAAGAGGGTGTTCTGGATCTAAGAAGATATTTTTAAAATTATGAGGCAAGTTAGTACGAAAGCTGAGTTAGATATAGAACTTTAAACTCATGGATATGGTTAGATAGTAGAATGTTAAAGTCAGGTGCCAAATACATACGGACTGGACATTGGGAATGTATGCTAAGCCATATAACTCTTATAATCATGGCCTCTTTATTTCTGTTGTTTTGTATTGTATTTATAGTTATAAGAAAAAGAACCATTTTTTAGACTGAAAGGGAGAGCTGTTGGGGGAAAAAAGAAATACCTTAAACTAAAAAAAAAAAAAAAAAAGAAGGGAAGAGGATGGGGGGATTGAGGGGGAGGAGGGTGGAAGGGTGGGACTGGAGGGGGGAGTAGGGAGGGGATTGTGATTGAGATGTAACTTGAAGAAATAAAAAATAATTTTTTTTTGTTTTTTTTTTTGTTTTGTTTTTCGAGACAGGGTTTCTCTGTGTAACAGCCCTGGCTGTCCTGGACTTGATTTGTAGACCAGGCTGGCCTCGAACTCACAGAGATCTGCCTGCCTCTGCCTCCCAAGTGCTGGGATTAAAGGCGTGCGCCACCACGCCTGGCTTAAAAAATAAATTATTAAAAAAATAAACAAACGAACAAAAAAAAAATTGTGATACCACACCGAAATAACACACAAACCTTGCATTTTCCACTCACACCCCAACTGTGCTAGTTGCCAAAGAGAATCAATCTGTTCTTGTATTAAATCTATGTGTTGATTAACTATCATAAGGCCTCCTTTGAGATGAGAATTCATAGAGGTCTGAGTATCCAATGCCTGTGCTACATTGGCTGAGATGTCATTCAGGGCATTAGCAGTCTGTATAGAACTAGACAAGGCAATAGCTGAGGCAGTAGCCCCCACAGCAGCAACAGTGATGGCAGTAACAATAGCTGCAGTGATGCCAAAATCTCTTTTAAGCCTGAATAGCATCATGGTATTAGGGGCCTCTACAGGAACTGGTACATATCGAGGCCTTCTAGTCACCACAGCCACAGGAAAGGCTGTGGCATTCCAGCACAGGGCATAAAAGCATATGTCCGGAGTGCATACTAACTTTTCTTCACCCAAGGATGCACTCCCATTACTTACAATCCACAGAAAAGGAGGCCAGAGACATACTGGCGAAGCTGAAAAGGTATTATTGCGGTAAGAATGAAACGAAGAATTCCAAGTACCAGAGCCACTACCGCTAGAAAAATCCATATTGGTAGCGGACCCTAGGGAAAAACTACCTCTTTGATAAATTCCTCCCCCAAACATAAGTATAGGTCCCAAATCCATATAGCTACCATTTGTTCCACACAAAAGCCATAAATCAAAAGGATTGGTGGCAGTCTGTTGAGGATCCCTAGTAGATATATCAAGCATCTGATCTTTGATATGTATGTAAAGGACATTGTAATGACCCCATGCCCAGTAGCCAACCAGGCTGGTGTCATACCCGTCCGGTATCTTTTTCTCAGAGATGGGAAACTAGGATACCAACCCATATGCAATCAAACATGTCCTTTTTGAAGTTGCTAGAAGCTGACCCCAAGTGCAGTGCTTAGCCTCGCATCCTGAGCGTGATGATAGCTTAGTCCTTTAGGACAGTCAACCAAGCTTGTGGCTGTCTAGCCTCCAAGGCAGCAAAGGCTTGCACCAGCATGGCATTACTTCTCCTCTGTGAAATCCTCATCTTACAGATACACCATAGGGCAATGAAACTGACTAGGAAGAGCATGCCACCTAGGGCACCCATTCAGATGATTCATGGCTCGGAGGATCCATGTTGACACTCCTTCAGCAGCAGAGACATCAACCCAGGTGGAATTCACATGCACGATGGCAGTTCTCAGATTCTGCATCAGCTTATCAAACTTGCCAGACCAATTTCCTGTAAGATACTGAGAGAGTTGCTTAGACAAATTTGAAGCTACAGTATAATTTTGATATGGCACAGAGGTCACACACAAACGAGTCATTTTCCACTCACAGCCAATCTGGGCCACCTACCACAATACATCCAAGGCCGTGGCTACATTGGCTGACAAATTATTCAAGGTAGCGGCAGTCTGCACTGAGGCATCCAGGCTTCCAACCCCTTGTTCTTATAAGGGGTGATAGCTGCTTTACATTCCTTTGTACATTGCTCATACACAAGTTGTTTAATTAAGGGCATTGCCAAATCAGGGTCTCCAAATACCCTTCCAGCTGCTTCAACCATTATAGCCACGAAGTCTGAGAAAGGCTCCAGGGGATCCTGAATAACCTTGGTTAGATTGCCATTCACTTCCCCTTTGTTAGGCAATGATTTCCAAGCTCTGGTTGCGATTAAATTGATTTGCTCAAACACCTGAGCCGGATACCCAGTTTGTTGTTGAGCATATCAACCTTGCCCAAGAAGCATGACCACATCCCAGGCTGGGTTTCCTGCTGCACAATTAGCAGCAGCTTGTTCATTAGCAAACTCAATCAAGAAAGACTTCGAATCTAAATACTGCCCAGAGGACAGGCAGGCACGTGCCAAGCTCGTCCAGTCACTAGGAGTCATGCAATAACGACTAAGAGCTTCCACCTGAGCTACAGTGAAAGCAGCATTAATCCCATAAGTGCGGACAAACTCAGCAAGTGCTTTAATTACCTTAAAATTGAGAGGTTCATGATAACGATTTCCCCCTCCATCCTGAAAGACAGGGTAGTACAGCTCATGTCTCACTTCCCTCCAGACATTTGGACAGAATGACCGCCCACTAGGACCACTCAGAGGGGAAGTCTCATTATATGAAGGCGGCGCCAACACAGGCGGCCCCGGACCTGAGGGCTCTATCCGGGTGCAGTCAGAACTCTTCCTCAAAGCTGACCTGTCCATTTTCTTTGTTAACATTTAAAGTTCCTCTTTAGACTCTGAGCTATCCTCTTCCAAAGTATCTTTCCCAGATTTGACCGAGCACTCCTCTTTTAACTGTTCTAATGCCTTTTGTCCTTTTTCCACTGCCTTGCAATATCTCTGATCTCCTTAACAACTCCTCACCATCTTCCAAACCAGTCTAACTCCATGCTTCAGAGTACCTTGCTCCCAGGCAAAATCCAAGTCCCTGCCTAATTTGTCCCAGCAGGATACCATAAGATTCGCGGACACCGCAAACCACGGAGCCATGGAGTCGCATTCATTCAAAAATCTCTCTAGGGATGACTTCTTAAGTTTCAAATTCCTAGCTAAAAGTAACTCCTGAAGAGCCAGAAAAATTGGATGTGACTGAGACAATCCCATGATTAAAAATTTACTTTCGGTTCGCAGCTTCCCCGCGAAACTTTACCTTTTGTTCGCTATTTTCGCGAAACTTTACCTTTTGTTCGCTATTTCCGCGAAACTTTACCTTTTGTTCGCTATTTCCGCGAAACTTTATTGTCCCAATTTACCCCGGGAACTTACCAGTGCACTGCCCCTGACTGCAGGAGTTCTGAGTCTTTTCTGGTTCCCCGTATGGGCCACCACTTGTCACGTCCCCCTTGACCAAAAAGAACGACGCAACTCGCAAAAGCTCTTCTCAAGCAGTTTATTCAGGTCCCTTGAAAACAGTCTTCCGAATGATGGGGCAGACCCAACCCACAGGCTAAATACTATATGAACAGCCAATCAAGTAAAGCCACGTGGTGCCATCTTAGAGGCCCATGTATGCGGAAGCAAGCCAGATCAGCGGTCTTAGCCAAATATGGACTTGTTTACCACCAAGAGCGCTCACCATCGGGCTGGTGGAAGGCGGAAACCGGCGCCATTTTTAGGGTGTGGCAAGTAGCAGCTCTCTACAGAAATGGAGCCAAATGGCTGAAGATTGATGCTGTAATGTATGGAGAGAACTGTCCAGGCAGCCACTGGTATGCCATTTTTTAGTTTTGGGAGCTGCAGGTCCTGCACTTCCTATAAAATCAGATATATTTATTCCTCTCAGGTCTCTGAGGTCGTTGAAGAATAGATAGCTAGAGTCTCATAGTTAAATTTTGAGTTGTTTAGGAATCAAGAGGGTGTTCTGGATCTAAGAAGATATTTTTAAAATTATGAGGCAAGTTAGTATGAAAGCTGAGTTAGATATAGAACTTTAAACACATGGAGATGGTTAGATAGTAGAATGTTAAAGTCAAGTGCCAAATACATATGGACTGGACATTGGGAATGTATGCTAAGCCATATAACTCTTATAATTGTGGCCTATTTATTTCTGTTGTTTTGTATTGTATTTATAGTTATAAGAAAAAGAACCATTTTTTGGACTGAAAGGGAGAGCTGTTGGGGGGAAAAAAGAAATACCTTAAACTAAAAAAAAAAAAAAAAAGAAGGGAAGAGGATGGGGGTTTGAGGGGGAGGAGGGGGGAAGGGTGGGACTGGAGGGGGGAGTAGGGAGGGGATTGTGATTGAGATGGAACTTGAAGAAATAAAAAATAAATTATTAAAAAAATCAGAACAGTTTTCTAACATAAAGGTAGTTGCTTTTTATAACATACGTAGAATACATAGAAGAATTTTATATAAAATTGAAAATAAAATTTATTTTCTTGAAACTTAGTAAATTAATTTTCCTACTATAGGTTATTTTCCACAGTGTGACATCAAGTCCCCATTGATTAAAACAAGACCTACACAATTCATTGACCATGGAGAAGCTAAGCTGGTCCCTACTACATGTCTCTTTGAAGACATGCATGGTACATCTCTGATTAAGAAACTAAAACCGTAGGCATGATTCAATTGTCTCTCAGAGACTTAGTTATTTTAATTACAAAAAAATGATAATAAAAACTTTTTACTGATATTTTATTCAATTGTTCCTCTTTTAATATATTCAAATCACATGAAACTGCCATCCATCCCTCCCATCACTTTTCCCGATAGGTGACATACAAATTCTATATATAGTAGTGTTCTCTGAGATTCTATATTTGAACAAACTTGTTGCATATTGTTTTTGCATACTTTATTAAGTTTAATGTTATTCAAATGCTGCTTTCTCTATCACTATGTGGTTTCAATCAGGACATGGCTTTGTTATGTTTATTTTAGAATTGTCTGTCTCAAGTTTGTATGAGCGTGCAAACCATGTCTTCTCTGCTTAGCCCTTAAAACTGTCTAGGCAGTAGTTGAGTGTTAGAAAGAATAGGGTAAGATTTCTGTTTCCAATGAAGACAGGAAAAGATTCGGGTCACAAGGAGCAAGTACAGAAGGCATGGTGAGAAGGAGCAGAATCCAAAAAAAAATTGTAAATGCAAATGTTAGGGGATTTTGGCTGGGAGAAAAATATATTAATCATGGTGCATTAGACTGGATTTCATGCTCAGTCTTTTAAAGAAATCATAGTCTCTATTATGGTTATTAAGGAACTAGCTGATTGAAGAGTAACTGCTGCCATGCTAATTTTTAAAATCTGTATTAATAACAATAATAATCATGCAACAAAATAAAACAAGTTTTCTTCCAACTGAGCACTGATTTAGAGAAAACGGGTAGTGTTTGCTTCCATTGTCTTTCACCACAAAAATACAGTTACAGTAAGGCTCAGCTGTGTTCAACGTAGACAGTATTTATGGAATAGATTTTTTAAATTAGTAATGAAAAAGTAAATTTTTATGATTTTATGAACTCTTTTCCCTTGACATTTTTGTGACAATTTCATATTTTATTTTTTCTAACAGTATGTATATTTGTTTGATTTAGTTGGGGAAAATGTTTTTAAAAAATCACGATTTTTTTCCTCTTTCTCATTTCTTCCCTGCTCCTCCTCATACTTGATTCCTACCCCCAATCCTCTCTCCAGTCCTCTCCCCAATCCTCTCCCCAACCTCTCTCCCACCCAGTTCCCTCCCTCCATCTACTTCCTATGTCCATTTTATTTCCCCTTTTGTGTGAGATTCAAGCAGCCTCTCTGGGGCCGTCCTCGTTACTTAGCTTCTTTGGGTCTATGGATTGCAGCATGATTTTCCTGGACTGCATGGCTAATATCCACTGAGAAGTAAATATATACCATGCATGTCATTCTAGGTCTGGGTTACCCAACTCAGGGAAATTTTCTACTTCCATTGATTTACCTAAAAATTTCATGATTTACTTGTTTTCAATAGCTGAGTAGTATTCCATTGTATAAATGTACCATATTTTCTTTATCTATTCTTTGCGTAAGGAATATCCAATCTGTTTTCAGTTTCTGTCTATTATGAATTAAGTTGTTATGAAGACTGTACTTCCAGAGTTTATAGCATCATGGGATTAGAGTTGGTAGAAGAGAAAAAAAAGAGTATCAATAGTTTTTAGAATATATACATTTTTTTAACTTTTTTTTCCCTTTATTTTTTATTTCTTCAAGCTACATCTCAATTGCAGTCCCCTCCCTATTCCCCTTTCCAGTCCCACCCTCCCACGCTCAACCCCCATCCTCTTCCCTTTTTTTTTAACTTTAAGGTATATCTTATTTCCCCCTACAGTTTCCCCTTTCAGTCCAACAAATGGCTCTTTCTCTTATAATAATAAATACAATACAAAACAACAGAGGCAATTAGGCCACAGTTATGAGGGTTATATGGCTTAGCGTACATTCCCAATATCCAGTCCATATGTATTTGGAAAATGACTTTAACATTCTACTATCTAACCATCTCCATGAGTTTAAAGTTCTATATCTAACTCAACATTCATACTAACTTGCAACACAATTTTAAAAGCATCTTCTTAGATCTATAACACTCTCTTGACTCCTAAACAACTCAAAATTTAATTATGAGGCTCTAGCTATCTGTTCTTCAACCACCTCAGAGAACTGAGAGGGATAAATATATCTGATTTTATAGGAAGTATAGGGCCTGCAGCTTCCAAAACTAAGAAATGACATACCAGTGGCTGCCTGGACAGTTGCCATTTTCTCTCCATACATTACAGCATAGATCTTCAGTCATTTGGCCCTGTATCTCTGACAGACATTGATTTTAGAGGAGGGGTTATGAAGGACTTGCCTACCCTGTCTTAGCAGAGCTAGGCTGTCGACTTACCTGCTTCCAGGTTTTGTCCTTTTTGTACAGCATTCTGTCTACAGTTGAAGTAAGGGGCTTTTCCTACCAAGAGATAGGCTTGCAACTAATTCAATCATCTCCCACTGGAGATTCTTCGATGCTCATCATCTAATTGGGGTAGAATAGGGTTGCTGTCAGGAGTTGATATGTCTCGATATAAAAAAAATCTAAAGTTACGAAAATATCTTTGAATGCCATATTCTGCAGATCTCTTGAGGTTTTTGAAGAGGCCCTATCTATCTCTTATATTAGGGTAAGCAGATGTTTCTTGTCTCTTAGCAGCTTTATTTCTGATTAGCTTAGAAAATAACTATAATAGGCTGTCATAGTACCTAACAAAATGACCCACTTGCATAACTATTAGTTTGCACTTCTTAATTATCCTAAACAGTTTATGACAATTAGTAGTAAAAGGCCGAAACATCACATTTCATTTTTTTTCTTTACCTCCTATCCCTTCCATCCCATTTCTCTTGGGTGGGATGTCCTTATATAACAGTTCCTCATCTCGTTTGAGAGGTCGTATGAGGGCCAAGAGCCTCCTCATTCATTGGGGGTCTACGAGGCAGTACCATCAGTGAAAAGTGTCTCATTGCCCAGGAGAGAGAACTAAAAAACAAACCAACAAATAAGCAGACAAATAGATAAAAAAGACTAAAAAATAAAAAAAATAGAAAAAATAAATAAATAAATAAAAATTAAAAAAGTCCATGTCCAAGTTTTTTTTTCAATCAATGCAAAGCATATGAATTAAGGAATACAAGAGATGAGGTTGCTTATCCATTGAGAATATTCAGTAAAGAATGGCAAGAGTAATGGAGTAAGAGATACTAATACAGTGGTAAAAAGTAAGAAATGAGTATATCTTAATTGTCTGATTATAGTTAAGAACCAGTAGATAGAAGGATATTGTTGCGGGCTATTTTAAAAAACTAGAAATATTCTGAATTAATTTTCATAGAGATAATAGGAGAGTATACTTTGAGCACATCATAATATAAAGAATTCTTTAGGCCCAAGTGAAGATCTATTGACTTTTGGAAGATTGACAACTGTAACTGCAGAGATGAGCAGTCAAATTATGAAGTGAGGTTGGGGAAAGGCAGAAGATGATTGATGTACTTCTAAGTATAAACTTTAAAAGTACAGTTACATTTATCTTGCTATGGTGTAGATAAGAGTTTTAAGATAACTTTGGAGGTTACCCAATCCTTTTACAGGGTTAGATTAGATGGCTGTAAATATGTTGAAGTTCGATAAACAGAGTGATAAAAAAAACTTATTTTTGTATTTATTTATTTGTTTGTTTATTATTCAAGACAATGTCTGTTTTGTAGCTTACTTTAGCATCATGATCATCCTATTTGTGAACTACTAGAATTGTTGGATTGTGACAACAATAGTTTAAAATTTAAAATAAGCTAAATTAATGACTGAAACAGATTTATAACTGGTAAGAGTGATAGTTACCTGTAATAGAGATGAGATGTATCTTCTTATATGTCATTAAATGAAAATGATATTTTTAATGGAAGGTGCCAAAGACCAGACTTGAGACACATTGTATCTTAGGACAGGTTGCATCACCATCAATTCCTTGGTTCTATTTTTTTGTCCAAGAGTAATGCAGGGTGTTATATTTTAAGATTTTCACAGTTTTTTATTATTTATTTTATATTCCAATCACCATCCCTTTCCCTCCCATCCTCCCAGACCCATCTTCCTACCAAATTCCCAGATACTCACCATCACCTTCTCCCTCCACCCGTAACCCAGTACCAAATATGTTTACTACATCATGGTTTAGCAGTTAAGAATTTCTTCTTTCTTCCTACTATTGCTCTGTTGTATAGCTTGAAATCAGGAGTAGGGAAACCTCCAGATGTTCTTTTATTATACAGGATTGTTTTAGCTATTCTGGGTTTTTTTTGTTTTTCCATATGAAGTTGAGAATTGTTCTTTCAAGGTTTGTAAAGAATTGTGTTGGTATTTTGTAAGGAATTGCATTGAATCTGTATATAGCTTTCAGTAGGATGGCCATTATTATTATGTTGATCCTACCTATTGATGAACATGGGAGATCTTTCCTATGCTTCTGATATCTCCTTTGATTTCTTTCTTCAAGGACATGAAGTGCTTGTCTCACAGGTCTTTCACATGTTTGCATACCTCTAGGCATTTTATATTATTTGTGGCTATTATGAAAGGTATTGTTTCCCTAATTTCTTTCTCGGTCCATTCCTCTTTAGTGTAAAGAAAGGTTACTGATTATTTTGAGTTAATTTTGTATCCAGCCACATTGTTGAAATTATCAGCTGTATGATTTCTCTGTTGGAATTTTTTGGGACACACACACACACACACACACACACACACACACACACGTATATATATACTATCATATTATCTGTGGATAGGGATACTTTGAATTCTTCCTTTCCAATTTGTATCTCCGTGATCTCCTTTAGCTGTTTTATTGCTCTAGGTAGAATTTCAAGTACTATGTAGGAGAGATATGGTGAGAGGGGTCAGCCTTATCTTGTCCCTGATTTTAGTGGAAATGACTGAAGTTTCTCTCCATTTAATTTGACGTTGGCTACTGGCTTGCTGTATATTACCTTCATTATGTTTCGGTATGGACCTTATATGTCTGATTTTTCCAAGACTTTTCGTATGAAGGGGTGTTGGATTTTTCCAAATGCTTTTTGTGACATCTAATGAGATTATTATGCTTTTTTTTTTCCTTTCAGCTTGTTTATATGATGGATTAGATTGATAGATTTTCGTAAGTTGTACCACTCCTGCATCCCTGGGATGAAGCCTATTTGATCATGATGTATGTATGGTACTTTTGATGTGTTCTTAGATTTCATTTGCAAGTATTTTTATGAGTATTTTTGTATCGATGTTTATAAGGGAAATTGAAATTCTCTTTCTTTGTTTGGGTCTTTCTGTGGTTTAGGGAGTAACTGTGGCCTCATAAAATGAGTTTGGCAGTATTATTTTGTTTCTCTTTTGTGGAAGAGTTTGACTATTGGTATTAGTTCTCCTTTGAAGGTCTGGTAGAATTCTCTGATGAAGCCATTTGGTCCTTGGCTTTTTTTTGGTTGGGAGACTTTTAATGACTGCATCTATTTCCTCAGGGTTTATAGGAATGTTTAATTTGTTTACTTGTTCTTGATTTAATTTTGGTACATGGAATCTATCAAGAAAATTGTTCACTTTCACAAAGTGAAAACAAAATTGTTTTCCAATTTTGTGGAGTACAGGTTTTTCAAATAAGACCTAATGATTGCTAGTATCTGCTGTTATTTCCCCCTTTTCATTTCTTAGTTTGTTGATTTTGATACTTTCTCTCTGCCTTTTTGTTAGTGTGGCTAAGAGTTTGTCTATTTTGTTGATTTTCTTAAAGAACCAACACTTAATTTTTGTTGACTCTTTGTATTGCTGTCTTTGTTTCTATGTATTTTATTTCAGCCCTGAGTTTGAGAATTTCCTGCTGTCTGCTCCTCCTGGGAGTGTTTCCTTTTTTTTTTTTTTTTTTTTTTTTTTCTCTAGAGCTTTCAGTTGTGTTCTTATGTAGCTAATATGAGTTGTCTTCAATTTCTTTTTGAAGGCACACAGTGGTATGACCTTTCCTTTTAGCATTACTTTTATTGTGTCCCATAAATTTGGGTATGTTGTGCCTTTGTTTTCATTGAATTTTAGGAAGTCTTTGATTTCCTTCTTTACTTGTTCCCTGACTCGGTGGTCAACGGATAGAGTTGTCCCATTTCCATGAATGTGTAGGCTTTTTGTAATTTCTGTTTTTTAAGCCCAGGTTTAATCCATGGTGGTCTGATAAGATACAAGGGGTTATTTCAATTTTCTTGTATCATTGAGGCTTGTTTTGTGTCTGACTATATGATCAATTTTGGAGAAGTTTCCATGAGGAGCTGAAAAAAAGGTATATTCTTTTGTGTTTTGGTGTACTGTTCTGTAGATATCTTTTAGGCCCATTTGGTTCATGACTTCTGTTAGTTTTATTATTTCTGTTTGGTTTCTGTCTCAATGACCTGTCCACTGGTGTGAATATGATGTTGAATTTTCCTATTATTAATGTGTGGGGATCAATATATGGTTTAAGCTTTAGTAATGTTTCTTTCTTTTACAAATGTGGGTACTCTTGTAGTTGAGGCATACATACTCAATATTGAGATGTCATCTTTATGAATTTTACCTTTGATGAATATATAGTGAACAAACCTCTTGATCAATGGAATTGAATTTAGGACCCAGAAATAAACCCACATACCTAAGGTCACTTAATTTTTTACAAAGAAGATAAAACTGTACAATGGTAAAAAGAAAGCATCTTCAAAAAACAGTGTTGATCTAAGTATATGTCAACACACAGAGGAATGCAAATAAAACTATGTTTATCACCCTGCATAAAACTTTACTCCAACTGGATCAAAGACTCAAACATACAACTGGACAGGACACAGTAAATTTAATAGAAGTGAAAGGGAGGTAAGCCTTGAACTCATTGGTACAGGAGGTAACTTCCTGAACAGAACACCAATAGCTCAGGCTCAAAGACCAGCAATCAATAAATGGGACCTTATGAAGTTGAAAAGCTTCTGTAAGGAAAAGTATGCTGTCATTAGAACAAAATGGCAGCCCACAGATTGGGAAAATTATTCACGAACCCTATATCTGACAGAGGGCTCTAATCCAAAATTTGTAATGACCTCAAGAAATTAAACACCAAGAAAATCCAATCAAAAATGGAATACAGAGCTAAACTGAAAATTCACAAAAGAGGAATCTCTTATGACCTACAGACACTAGAAGAAATGCTCAACATCTTTATTAGTCAGAGAAATGCAATTCAAGATGACTATGAGATTCCATCTCACACCTGCCAGAATAGCTAAGATCAAAAACTCAAATTACAGTACATGTTGGTGAGCTTGTGGAGAAAGGGGATTACTCTTCCATTGCTAATGGGAATGTCAACTTGTACAACCACTTTGCAAATAAATCTAGTGGTATCTTGTAGAGAGCTGCGACGTGCCGCGCCTTAAATATGGCGCTGGTCTCCGCCTTCCACCAGCCCGACGGTGAGCGCTCTCGGTGGTAAACAAGTCCATATTTGGCTAAGACCGCTGATCTGGCTTGCTTCCGCATACGTGGGCCTCTAAGATTGCACTACATGGCTTTACTTGATTGGCTGTTCATTTAGTATTTAGCCTGTGGGTTGGGTCTGCCCGACCCTTTTCGGAAGACTGTTTTCAAGGGACCTGAATAAACTGCAGGAGAAGAGCTTTTTCGAGTTGCGTCGTCCTTGCTGGTCGAGGGGGACGCGACAGTATCTAATAAAACTGGGAATAATTCTGCCTCAAGACCCAGCTATGCCATTCCTAGCAAATAACCAAAGGATTCTTCACCAAACAAGGACATCAGCTCAATTATGTTCACACCAGATTTATTCATAATAGCTTGAAACTGGAAAGAACCCAGATATCCTTCAACCAAAGAATGGATATTAAAAAATATGGCACATTTGCCCAGTGGAATAATATTCAGATATCAGAAACAGGGAAATCATCCAATTTGGAACGAAATGGATGGCACTAGAAAAGCTCATCCTGAGTCAGCTAACCTAGACCCAGAAAAATACACATGGCATTTATTGTATTCATTTATAACTGGATTTTAGTCATATCATACCAGATAACTATCCTACAGCCTATAGATATAAACAGACAGGAACCTAGCATAACTCCATAACTTTCATAATTTCCCATGAGAAATTCCATCTAGCAGCTAATTAATCAGATGCTGAGACACACAGTCAAACATTAGGTGGAGCACTGGAAGTCTTGTATAAGAGTGGGAAGAGGAATTGAGAGTCAGGGAGGGAACAAGAACAACACATGAAGATCAGCAGAACCAATCAACCTAGGCCCCTAGAGGCTTACAGAGACTGAAACACTAACCAAAAAAAAAAAAAAAAAAAAAAAAGGAAGTAAAGAAATTAGATTAAATCTAGCCCCATATATATAGAGAAAGATGGTAGGCAACTTAGCTTTCAAACAGATCCCTTAGTAAATGGGGGAGGGGGGAATCTTAGTCATGGACTCTGTTGTCTTTTAGAGAGACACTTTACCTTAGCTGGGCTGCCATGTTGGGCCCCAGAGTAAGAGTGCCTAATGAACTGAGTGTGGTTGATATGTGGGGGAGCCCTCACCCAAAGAGAAGGATAGGAAGGAAAGTGGGAAGAGGGTGGGAGGGTGGGAGTGTGGGACCAGAAAGGAAGGATGGAGGCTGTTGTGATCGAGATGTAACTTGAATTAATAAATAAATGTTAAAAAATTAAAAAGCAAAACCAAAAAACAAAAAAACTAAACAACAAAAAAGAAATTATAAAATTTCTCATGTTCATGTTGAGTGTAACTGGCTTCAAATCTAACTTGCTATAATGTTATAGCTACTATTCCCTGATCAAGCACTGTATATTTTCAAAATATAGTGTTTTGTTTGCTTAAATAGTACAGGTAATGTATATTGCATAAAATGAATATTGCATATGTCATGAACAACTGAATACGTTAATGAAGACATTATATATATTATAGATTAATATACCTGAGGAAACTATTGCTTTTTTAATTGTGGTTTAGAATTAATTAATTTCAAGTTCATTAGTTGCAAATCACAGTACTGTTGCGCTCTCACTTTTTCCCACCTGGGGGAAGTATAAGCAATTACATTTTCCTTTTTTTTTTTTGCTTTACATTAATATGTAATAGATCTCAGATATAGAAATATCCATTTGAATGAGTATCTGACAATATTTAGAACTTTCAGGTGAAAAAATTGTGTGAATGTTTCATTAATCATGCAGGAAGGTAAGCATCTATCAGAAATACATCCCAAAGTAACAATAGTCAGAGACTACCACCATATACTCACTGGCCACATTTAAGTTAATATGAGAATCACATTTTAAGCTTACATCTTGACTCATGGAACTCTTTCATAATGAGGTATTTATCTCAAGAAATTTCAAAGATTATTTTCTTCATGTACAGAAAAACATAACAAAAATCTGATTTTGTAGCAGTGTTGAGATGGTTGTGGAAAAAAAAGATAGTACATTTGATGATGTTTCAGATTTTGTCTACAAACATTCATATATTTATTCAAAATATACCACAATGGGAGAGAATTGATTCGACCATGAAGGAAAGAAAGTGTATGTATAAAATCTGTATATGTAAGTGTGTTAAGTCCCAGAATGTCAACACTCAGATAGTCACATTTGAGATAGGTAAGAAAGGTCTCACTGAAATATTGCACTTTATTTTCCTTGTAGACCTTGTAGACACAAGCTAGCCTTGAACTCACAAAGATCCACTTACCTCTGCCCCTATGAGTTCTGGGATTAAAGGCATGTGATGTGACACCATGCTCAGTTTCACTTCATTTTCTAAGAATACTAACTAAAAAAATAAACATTCAGTAATTAAGAGTTGAAAACGTTCAAACTCAATTTTCTATTATAATCTAAAAAATAATAGTGATGATTGTTTATTTATTGATTGGTCTTTGATTCTGGGTTCTTACAGATGGTTTATACTCAAAATAAATTAGAAATTGCTACTTCATAATTTTTACTCTTGAAAGTACTGATCAGCTTCTTGAAAGAAAGAAAAGTATGTAAAATCTGTGGAATATTCCTTAAGTGAATCTGATAGTGGAGATGATTTTCATTCCCAAGTGACTTATGTTTTCTTTCAACTTTTAGTCAAAATTCAGTTATGCTAATCTCAAAATATTCAACTACATGGCACCCAAAAAAATAAGTAAAAGTTAAATTAATGAAGGATTACTATTCTTTAAAATCATACTATAAAGAAATAAAATATCATTAAATCAAGATCTTATAGGTCAATACAGAAAATTAAATAATCCCTTGCTTTTCAGGAAATTGTATGAATATTCATGTGCTATAATGTATTTGCTTAAGATCTAACATTATGAAAGCAGGACTTAAAGATACATCTTAAATCTTCACAAACCCCACATCTGATAGAGGGCTATTATCTAAAATCTACAAAGAACTCAAGAAATTAAATGCCAAGAAACCAAATAATCCAATCAAAAAATGGGAGATGGAGCTAAATAGAGAATTCACAAAGGAGGAATCCCTAGGGCTGAGAGACACCTGAAGAAATGTTCAACATCCTTAATCATCAGAAAAATGCAACTCAAGACGACCCTGAGACTCCATCTAACACCTGTTAGAATGGCTAAGATAAAGAGCTCAAATGATAGCACATGCTGGCGCGGGTGTGGAGAAAGGGGAACCCTACCCCATTGCTGGTGGGAGTGCAGGCTTGTGCAACCACTATGGAGGTCTGTCTGGCGATATCTTAGAAATCAAGGAATAAACTTGCCTCAGGACCCATCCATACCACTTCTGGGTATACACCCAAAGGACCTCTCACGGAGACATAGGGAAGTTTCCTCATCTATGTTCATAGCAGCCTTATTTGTAATAGCTAGAAATTGGAAACAACCCAGATGTCCCTCAACTGAAGAATGGATTAAAAAATTGTGGTACATCTATACAATGGAATATTACTCAGCTATAAGAAACAATGAAATCATGCAATTTACAACCAAATGGATGGATCTAGAGAAGCTCATCCTGAGTGAGCTGAGCCAGTCTCAGAAGGATGCACATGGTATCTATTCACTTATAGTAGAATTTTAGCTATATCGTACAGGATATCTGTACTACAACCAACACATAAAAGGAACATGGACATAAACTTTTTTTTTTTGTTTTGTTTTTTGTTTTTTTATCTCTTTCTTTTTCCTTCTCCCTTTTTTCTTTTTTCTTTTTCCTTTTCCCTTCTCTTTTTCCTCTCTTTTCTTTTGTTGATATTCTTTGTTTTTGTGGGTTTGTGTGTTTTTTGGTCTTTTTTTAGTATTCCCCCACCTTTCACTGGCAGTACTGCCTCATAGGCCCCAGGTGAATGAAGAGGCTCTTGGCCCTCATATGACTCCTGATCTGTGGTGAGAGACTGTTAGGCAGGGACACTCCACCCCAGAGGAACAAGACGGAAGGGTCAGGGGGTAGAGCATGGGAGGGTGGGGCTTGGAAGTGGGAAAAAGGACAATATGATAAGGATGTAACCTGAAGCAACAAACAAATAAATTTATCAACTAAAAAAAAAAAAAAAAAAAAAAAAAAAAAAAAGAAAAGAAAAAAAAAGGGCAGGTGGCAGGGCTGAAACACTGTGAATGGAATGGAGGATACAGCCGTTCGGCCTGGTTTTGCAGACCTCCAGGTGTTGAGAACACATGGAGCTAAGGTAAAATACAAGAGAATTGTGGTGTTGGCCCATGCCTTTGACTTCAGCGGAGATGGCGGGAGCACAGTAGAGTTGGTGGTCTTATGTATTCTGGAGTCATACGGAGCGGGGTGGTGAGGGTGCACACCCTTGCTCCCATCATTCAAGATGAGTACACCCTTGGTCCCAGCACACTGGAGACAGAAACGGGCAGATCTCGGAGCTCAGGGTCAGCCTGATGCAGGGCAAACTCTAAATAGAGAAAGACTTCGATCCAGGAGTGGTGGAACACATCTTTGATCCCTTCAGATGGGAACTACAGGTCTCTGATCCCAATAATTAGAGTTCAGAGACACACACATGGGATTTGGAGGGACCTAGGTTTGGAGGCTACTTACAAAAGGCCTTCTCGATGCAGGCAGATTGTCCTTTGGGATCTCAAAATATATACACTAGAGCTGGTTTAGCTCCAAGGTGACAGAATGATTTCTTCTTTAACCCAGATTGAAAGATAACGCTTTGTATGATGTCAGAAGGCCAAATTTGCTTCAGGAGAAGTATTACCTAGCCCCCCCCCCCCCAAAAAAAAGAGGGTAATTGTCCCAGGGTTGGGATTGGGGCAGGGCTCTGTTCTTATCTTTCCAGGAGAATGAAAGCATCCATTCGGGGAGCCCGGGGACGGCTGGACAGCGGAAACCTCAGCAGAGAGCAGAATCAGGTACCAAGGAGGATGAGTGCCCCAGTTGATTCAGCCTGGCAGACTTCCTCACTAGCTGTATCCATCGGGGGCCTGCAACCATGGCAATCCAATGTCGCTGGAACCATTCAGCTTTACACAATATCCCGGCAGGAACCTCAGTGAAGTCTGCAAGATCAGCTTCTGCCTACAAACTCCTTAGGTCATCTAAACAGCTGAGAACAGAAGGACTGAACATAAAAGAATTGTACTAACATTTTTAACCATTTTTCCATTTTGGTTCAGGCCCCAACCAGGTTTACTACGACCCAAATCAACAGGAAGTCACTTTAAGAGAGCAACGTCCCATGCCCAGAGGGTGGGGAGGGTGTTTCCCCGCACTTCTTTTTGGTTATTTGAAGGATAACTGAAAACTCTGATATTTAGGGGAAGAGATTACAAGCTGTTAAATGGTCCTGTTTTATGGGTTTTGGAGGTTAGCCCCAGGGAATTCCTACTTTTCCTTTTCTGTATCCTTCTTCCTCTCCTATGTAGGAGTGCATAGGCTTGAGAAAAATGAGACATAGACATAGCACAGGAAGGTCCAAGAAGAAGGGGCAGATTATTGAATATGCCCTTATACTTTTGTATATTGATACAAAATTAGTAGTATATTTGGCTAAAGTGGTATTGACCATTGTTTATTGTGCAAAAATAAGATTGTATTGGATTACATCGGTATTGATATTTGTATATTGATACAAAATTAAGATTATAGTTGGCCACAATGGTATTGACCCTTGCATATGGACGTAATATTAAGATTGTATTGGGCTACATAGGCATTGATCTTTGTATATTGATACATAATTAAGAGTATATTTAACCACAATTGAATAGATCTTTGTATCAATATACAAAGATCTATTCAATTGTGGT
>CAJQZJ010009649.1:13824586-13854602 GCA_907164525.1 Lophiomys imhausi | reverse complement strand
TGTGTGTGTGTGTGTGTGTGTGTGTGTGTGTGTGTGTGTGTGTGTGTGTGTGTATATATATATACAAAAGGTAAAGCTTTTGTGGCCATTGAATATTAATAATGGTTTTACACAGTGAGGATTCTTGTGAATATCGCCTTGAGAGTGCTGAGACTGGTTTGTCAGCTCTCACTGTTAAATTAAAACACCTAAACATGCAAATATTGAATAAAATGGCTTATATTTGATTCACGGTTTCTGAGGTTTCTGTCCTTTATATGGGGAGGAGTGATTATTGCTTTATTTTAGGCTTCTTTTTGTATGGGTTATTAGACAACAGGGTTTCAATGTTTAATGAAACTATATTTCTCACACTCTGGTCAGGAAGCGAAAGAGAAAAAGAAGGAAGAGGAAGGGTGCCAGGGTCTTATTTTTCCCTTCAAGAACATACCTCCAGCAGCCTAAAGACTTTCCTCTGTCCTTTCCTCTGAAAAGTTTTACTACCTTTCAATAGGGCCACCCTCAGGGCCAGCCTTTTAACTAGGGACCCATGGGGTAATCTGAGAACCATACTGAAGTATAAGTAAAGAAGATATCAAGTCATTTTAAGGTTTGTGCCTCCTGTTTACACTTCTCCTTTTAACCACATGTAAAATAAAGGACAACCGATTCAAGGCTTCAGCTTCTGTTATTTTTACAATTTCCCATTTTTTTCTGTACTTTTAACAAGAACAAAAATTAATCTGTAGTACTTTCAAGGAAGAATTTTAATGACACTAGTCTTATTTGAATGACTACCTTCAGTAATCTTAGCTTATGCCTATATATTTACTTTCTGTTGTTAATTGCATAAAACAATATTTTAATCTCTTTTCCACTGACTAATATAGTTTCTTTTTCTTTTAAACATATACTTCTTTCATATTACTGATTTCTTAATAAGGAAAAAAGTTCTGAAAGACCAACATCAAGGTTGTTTGGAGAAATCTCAACTATTTTCCACATATCATATTTGTTCAAAAAGCATATCAGTTTTGACAGGTAAAATGTAGTCCTTATACTTGCCTTCAGGGTAACTCGATATAAAAAAGGAAACCAGCCTAGCTTTTGTCAAATGGTCTCAGTCACTAGATGGTTAAAAACCTCTAAACTATATGCTCTCCAAGCAAAAATTACATGGTGAACAGGCTTAATCTTCTAATCACATCCAATATCTTATGAATTAATTACTTTATAAATAAATTACATCCTGAAATCTCTGCATAAAATAATGTGCAGTCATTCACTTCCATCCCTTTGAGGTCTGAGTGTTAGTTCAAGTTTTGCTAATTACTAATCAGGAACAGCAACAAGAAACACATTGTTTTGTGTTCAACAGAAGGTGAAAGCAAAGTGAAACTCTCAGGACCAGAGGGATATCTACTTGCTCCATCTCTTTCCTCTTCGGTTGCCTCTGTCTCTCACATGTATAAGCAGCAGTCCATATAACAGAGTGATGTTTCACAGCACTCATACATCCTTAACTGTCAAATATATACAGAAATATTTGCATAAAACTTCCACCTTGTCTGAAATGGGTAATATTCAAGGAACCTAGCTATATTGTTGCTTTTCAGGGATAAATATATACTAACCAGAGTCTCTTTATTTTAGCAAATTATGTGTGCTATTTTTTAAAATTGTATGGCAATTGTTTATTTATCTGTTTGCTTATTTAGTGTTTGTGTGTGTGTGAGTGTATGTATATATGTGTGTGCTTCCTATGTCACATGTATGAAGATCAGAGGACAACTTGCAGGAGTGAATGTGTTCCAGAGATCAAATTTAGGTCATCATGTTTATGGGAAATAATTTTAGTCACTGAGTCATCTTTTCCACCCTTATTTTCAACAATATTAATATAACCATTTTAATTATTTTATGTTATTTTAATTATAAAATCTGCTCTTTGATTCCTTTAAAACTTACTATGTTTCTTTTGTAAATTTTTCACAGCTTAGATTTCTTCCTGGAATAATCAATTAATAGTTAATATGTATTCACTGAATGAATAGCTGAATAAGTCAGATTATATATATGTATATATAGTGCATACATGCATATCAGCATATCTGTATATATATATAATATAAAATTAGTAAATACAATATATTAAAACCTAAGTTAGTGATAGAATTTGTTATACAGCATGAAAAAAATCTATGATAAGAAGTATTGTCAAGTAGACAGAATCTACAATCATGTGGGAGATAGGCTCTAGTCATGCTTATATTAAGTATTAGCTTGATTGCTTTGATTAATATAACATGGTTCATCTACTGTGGATGATATAATTTTCTACCTGGGATTCCAGAATTTGGAAGTGGAGAAATGAAGTGAGTATTTGCGTGCATTCATTGCTCTCATTTCATGACTAAGCAAAATCCCAAGATTCTTGGGTGGTAGCTTAGTTTCTTTCCAGTTACTCTGCTAAATATTCTGAAAAAAAAATCTTAAGAGGAAAATTTGTATTTTGGCTCACAATTCAAGATTATATGTCATTAGGGTAAGGAAGTACAGCCACAGGAGTTTGAAGTAGCTTGGCATTTTGCTTAGTCATGAAATATTTGATCAAAGGCTTGTTTTTCTAATGATCTTTAAATTATAAATAGAGTAAAACATTGGAATTGTATCTAAATAGTCTAGGTTTTAACAAATACTTAAATTGTATGCTGGCTTTTGCTTATTTAGTTGTGTTTGTTTGTGTGTATGTGTGTTGTGTTTTTTTGTTTTTGTTTTCGTTTTTTGTTTTCTGTTTCAACAGATTTGTTTACTGACTAGAAAATGATGTGTTTTGCCTGGTTCTTGAGACCCCAAAGACCACCTAGAAGCCAACTCTGATATAAGTACATGAAGGTTGTTTATTCAAGCTCAGAGCTTGGACTCTCAACACTCACTGACACAGCAGTTTGAGTTGAGAGCCCCCATACCCAAAAGTACAAGGTTTATATAGAGACTCAGACAAAGAAGCATGCTCTTTACCATATGATTGGATGACATTTGGGTAGCTGGTCATGTCCATTTCTGATTGGCTTGTTGTTACTGACTAACCAGCTGAGGTCAGTTTGACTGTCAGAAAGTTTGTTTAGACTTTTTGGGTGCTTTCTTAGAGTGAGCTGTCTGGTGATGATGAGGGAACAGCCCTTGTTGTTCTGGAACTGGAGTTCAGCTCTGAGTCAAAATACAAAATGGAATCTTTTTTCAAGATGGATTCAGTCAGGCTCCCCAGATGATATTTATTTTATTTTGAAACCATTGAATTTATATTATATATAAGTGTGAATTTGTTTATAACTAGATCACAATATTAATGCAATATATTTGTACCCATCAACCATATAAAACTATTCTGTGTTGTATTAAAAAACCCAAAAACTATTAATGTGTTATCAGATAATAACAAGTTTCACTATGAAATGCTTGCAAGATGAATCTCATGATTTCTTAGATTACAAACCAACAAGTAATTGGCTTACTACATAATACAAAGTTATGAGTCACTTCTAAATTCTAATTTTATACATAAGCAAGTTATTTATTAACTGAGATCATAAACATTAGTTAATTTTGTGTGAAAGTATTATTTTTCTTTCTACTAAAAGCATTCTCAATTTGAAATAAATAATTCCTAGAAATTTCCAGAATTTCTTTTACTTAAATTGTATTTAAAATGTTTCAAAAAGCATTTTAGTTACGAGTAAGTGGACATAAATGTATCATTGCCAACGAATCCTCTGAATTCTGCCTAGATGCTCTTGTCGTAATTAGAACTATGCAAAGAGACAGGTCTGCAAGTGTTCATAATTGGTCCCTAAAGAGATTTAAAGCCCTCAGTGGATTACAAATCAATTATGAAAATAAAAACACATATACACACTAGATAATTTAATCAAATTTGGTGGTGGGATGTATATGAATTGTAATTTATCAATATAGAAATTATTGCTTGGTTTATATTCCTGGCAAAGATTATTTTTACTTCCTTATGAACACACAACTTATTTGACACATAAATGAGTGTGGACCATTCATTGAGTAGCACAGATATAAATTAAGTGAGTACATTTCTCAGAAAATATTATATACTCTGTACTGAGTGTCATGTTTTGAAGCTTTTTTTTTTGACTCTGTTAAATACATAAGAAATGGGACAAAGTATGGAGGACCACAAAAGTCCCTCCTCAGTGTGAAAACAGCACAGGAGTTTTGCTATCAAAATGACAATGCATTGATGGTACACAGCTATGCATACTGTCACTTTAATCCTGTTATGCTTATGAATGTACCAATTTTGTATTACAATTATAAGATAAATTTAAATGAAAAATAATTGCATAAAAGGGAGTAAACACATTTAGATTTTACTTTCAGTTATTCATGTTGACAGCATCAAGTATTCAACTAACATAGTTTTACCTGTAGCCACCATACATATGTGGTATAAATAATGTGAGAAAAGAAGGCAGAGGCTCTCTACCAACAGATCCTGCATACAGGCTTGTTTTTTACACTCTTAACATTCTTGATGATAGGCATTCTGACTACTCTGAAATGCAAGCTCATCGTAGATTTAATTTGCATTTCCCTGAGAGTAAGGATTTTCAACATTTTTATATATTATTCTTTCTATTTTATTTTTTCAAGCTGTCAGCTCAATATAGTGAACCAATCATTGGATGATTTGTTCAGTTTTCAACAGTTTCTTAGTTTGTCATGAGCACTGGCTTTTAATCCTCTGGCACATACATAGTTGACTAAGATTCCCCATCATTTTGTAGTTTATCTCTTCACTTTTTGAATTATTTCCTTCACAGTACAAAAATATTTTTAATTTCATTTAATCCAGTTTGTCAATTCTTGCTTCTGTTTGCTGAGTTACTGAAACACTTCCAAGAACTCCTGGCCTGTGAACATATATATTTTTTCAGCAATTTCCATGTTCAGGTTTTACATTAAAGTCATTTGTCTAATTTAAAATGACTTGTCTATTGCTTTTGGTAGGATGGCCATTTTTATTATGTTGATCCTACCTATCCATGAACATGGGAGATCTTTCCAACTTCTGATGGCCTCTTCTATTTCTTTCTTCAATGGTTTGAAGTTCTTGTCATACAGGTCTCTCACTTGCTTGATTAGAGTTACCCCCAGGTATTTTATATTGTTTTTGGCTACTGTGAAAGGTATTGTTTCCAAAATTTATTTCTCAGCCCATTTATTTGTTGTATAAAGAAAGACTTCTGATTTTTTAAAATTCATTTTGTATCCACCCACCTGACTGAAAGGTGTTTATCAGCTGTAAGTGTTCTCTGGTGGAATTTTTGGGGTCATTTATGTATACTATCATATCATCGGCAAATAGGGATAATTTGACTTTTTTGTTTCCAATTTATATCCCCTTGATCTCCTTTAACAATCTTATTGCTCTAGAAAGAACTTCAAGAACTATGTTGAAGAGATATGGCAAAAGTGAACATACTTGTCTTGTCCCTGAGTTTAGAGGAAACGCATCAAGTTTCTCTCTATTTAATTTGATGTTGGCTACTGGCTTGCTGTATATTGCCTTTATTATTTCTAGATATGGTCCTTGTATGCCTATTTTCTCCAGGACTTTTAGCATGAAGAGGTGTTGGATTTTCAAATGGTTTTTCAGCATCTAGAGAGATGATCATGTGGTTTTTTCGTTCATCTTGTTTATAAGGAGAATTACATTGATAGATTTTCGTATGTTGAAACATCCCTGCATTCCTGAGATGAAGCCTATTTGATCATGGTGTATGATACTTTTGATGTGTTCTTGGATTCAGTTTGCCAGTATTTTATAAAGTATTTTTGCATCTATGTTCATGAGGGAGATTGGTCTGAAGTTTTCTTTCTTTGTTGGGTCTTTGTGTGGTATAAGAATCAGAGTAACTGTGTCCTCATGGAATGAATTTGCCAGTGTTCCTTCTGATTCTATTTTGTGAAAGAGTTTGAAGAGTATTGGTATTAGCTCTTTTTTGAAGGTCTGATAGAATTCTATGCTGAAATCATCTGGCCCTGTGCTCAAAATACCAACACAATTCTTTATATACCTGGAAAAAACAATTCTCATCTTCATATGGAATAACAAAAAACCCATAATAGCTAAATCAATCCTGTACAATATAAAAACATCTGGAGGTATCACCATCCCAGATTTCAAGCTGTATTACAGAGCAAGAATAATAAATAGTGATAAATAACAGCTTGATACTGGTATAGAAAAAGACCAGTGGTTCAATGGAATTGAATTGAAGACCCAGAAATGAACCCACACACCTATGGCCACTTAATTTTTGACAAAGAAGCCAAAACCATACAATGGAAAAAGGACAGCATCTTCAACAAATGGTGGTAGTCCAACTGGAGGTCCACATGTAAAAGAATGAAATTAGACCCATACTTATCACCTCGTACAAAACTTAAGTCCAAGTGATCAAAGACCTTAACATAAGGCCAGGACACACCAATTCTACAAGAAGAGAAAGTGGGGAAAACCCTCCAACTCATCGGACAGGTGACAACTTCCTGAATAGAACACCAACAGCTCAGGATCTAAGACCAACAATCAATAAATTGGACCTCATTTAACTGAAGAGCTTCTGTAAGGCAAAAGACATTGTAATTCGAACAAAATGGCAGCTTACAAATAGAGAAAAAATATTCACCAACCGCATATCTGCAGAGAGCTAATATCCAAAATTTACAAAGAACTTAAGAAATTAAATGCCAAGAAAACAAATAATCCAATCAGTAAATGGAGAACAGAGCTAAACAGAGAATTCACAAAGGAGGAAGTCCTAGTGGCTGAGAGATACTTGAAGAAATGCTCAGCATCCTTAGTCATCAGAGAAATGCAACTCAAGATGACTCTGAGATTGCATCTCACACCTATCAGAATAGCTAAGATCAAAAGCTCATATGACAGCACATGATGGCGAGGTTATGGAGAAAAGTGAATTCTACTCCATTGCTGGTGGGACTGCAGATTTGTGCAACCAGTGTGGAGGTCAGTATGGCAATATCTTAGAAAACTTGGATTAGCTCTGCTTCAGGACCCAGCCTTACCACTTCTGGGTATACATCCAAATGATTCCTCACTGAATCACAAGGAAGTTTACTCACTTATGTTCATAGCAGCCTTATTTGAAATAGCTAGAAACTGGAAACAACCCAGATGGCCCTCAATTGAGGAATGGAAAAAAAAAAACTGTGGTACATCTACACAATGGACTACTACTCAGCTATCAGAAATATATCATGCAATATGCAGCCAAATGGATAGAACTAGAGAGGCTCATCTTCAGTGAACTAACTCAGACTCAGAAGGCTGCACATGGCATCTATTCACTTATAGTTGGATTTTAGTCATATAATATAGGATAATTATACTGCAACAAATGCACCAAAGGGAACATGCACATAGACTTTTTTTCCTGTCAGTGAGACACTTTGCCCTCATGGTGTTGCCTTGTAGGCCCCCAGGGTATGAGGAGGCTCGTGGCCCTCATATGACTGCTGAACTTGGGTGGGGAACTGTTATTTAGGGACACTCCACTCCAGAGGAGTGTGATGGAAGGGATAGGGTGTAGAGGGTGGAAGGAGCAGAAAGAGGTCACTGTGATGGAGATGTAACCTGAAGTAATAAATAAATATTTGCTTATCTAAATATAAGAGATAGATAGGTCATCTTCAAAAACCTCAAGAGATCTGCAGAATATGGCATTCAAAGATATTTTCTTAACTTAAGATTTTTTGATATCGAGACATGTCAGCTCCTGACAGCACCCCCTATTCTACTCCAAGTAGAAGATGAGCATCGAAGAATCTCCAGTGTGAGATGGTTGAATTAGTGGCAAGCCTATCTCTTGCCATGAAAAACCCCTTGCTTCAACTGGAGACAGGCTGCTGTCCAAAAAGGACAAAACTTGGTAGCAGGTAAGTCGACAGCCTAGCTCTGCCAAGACAGGGTAGGTAAGTCCTTCATAATTCCTGCTCTACAATCAATGTCTGTCAGAGAAACGGGACCAAAAGGCTGAAGATTGATGCTGTAATGTATGGAGAGAAAACGGGAACTGTCCGGGAAGCCACTGATATGTCATTTCTTAGTTTTGGAAGATGCAGGCCCTGCACTTCCTACATAATAGACATTTATCCCTCTCAGGTGTCTGAGGTGGTTGAAGAATAGATAGCTAGAGTCTCATAGTTAAATTTTGAGTTGTTTAGGAATCAAGAGGGTGTTCTGGATCTAAGAAGATGTTTTTAAAATTGTGATGAAAGTTAGTATGAAAGCTGAGTTAGATATATAACTTTAAACTCATGGAGATGGTTAGATAGTAGAATGTTAAAGTCAGGTGCCAAATACATATGGACTGGACATTGGGAATGTATGCTAAGCCATTTAACTCTCATAATTTGTGGCGTATTTATTTATATTGTTTTGTATAGTATTTACTGTTATAAGAAAAGGAACCATTTGTTGGACTGAAAGTGGGAGCTGTTGGGGGGAAGAGGGTGGAAGGGTGGGACAGGAGGGGGGAGTAGGGAAGGGATTGTGACTGAGATGTAACTTGAAGAAATAAATAAAGTATAAAAAAATCAAAATAAAAATAAATAAATATTTAAAAATAATAATCATTATTATAGAAAAACACTATTTGTTGAAGAAGCTGTCCTGTTTTCAACATATTTTTGGAAATATAAAAAAATCAAGTGGTTGTAGTATTCTGTTGTTTATTTCTGACTTCTTATTTTTTTATGTATATTTTCTGAGGCTACATGTGTATTTGTGCCAGTATTTTCCTTAAGATATGTCTCTTCAGTTTAATTATTAATTAAATATTTTGACACCTACAACATTGGTCTTTCCTTTTAGAATTTTTTAATTTCATGGGGTCTATTGAATTGCTTATTAATTTTAGGGAGGTTTGTTTTTGTCAAGGGAGAATGATATAATTTTGATGTAGATTTTGCTGAATCTATACTGTTCTGTAAGTACACAGGCATTACTAAGTTACTAATTTGTTGATTCATTTGTTATTTTTCATGGAAAATGTCTCCAGTGTGTTTTCCCCATTCAGTACAGTATTGCATATAGCTTTGTCATATAGCCCTTTATATGGCAAGTTATATCTTAACAAGTTCTAGTTTCATTAAGGATCTATTATGAAGGATGTTGAGCTCTGTCAATAGCATTTTTGGCATACATTGAGGTACTGAAGTGAATACTACTCCTGAGTTAATTTATGTGTAATATTCTATTTAGTTGTTTGCATATTTTGGGCCATACTTCTTTCCCTGTAATAAGGCCAAGTCAGTCATATTATGCAATCTTTTCAATGTGTTTTTAATTCAGCTGGTAAGTATTATTATATTTAGAGTTTGAATGTCATTCATGAGTGAAATCTGTTTATGTGTGCGTGTGTGTGAGTGTGTGTGTGTGATCTTGTATCTTAATCTTCTTTATTGGGCTACTAATAGCTTTAAAAGGGAGTTTGGTAGTGTGTTTTCCCTTTCAATTTTATGCTACTTTTAGCAAAATAGTTTTATCAAAAAAGTTAGTATAGATCTTTCTGCAAGTATTCTTAAGGATTCCTTACTTTATTCATGTTATTAGATTAAAAATGAGGATTAGGGTCTTTTGGAGATTTTGTTTCTTTATGTTTCTACTGTTTCTGTATTGCAATGTGCACACTGGTTGGTTTGATATCTCTTACAGTCTTATTCTGCAACTTTCATAGTGTGAAACCTTCTTTGGAAGGATCATTATTTATAATGGTCAAAAAAGAAAAAGAACAGTAATAACAATTAAGTTGATTTTAGACCATAATCAAGTGCTAAATATTACTGCTACTCTCTACTCTTTTAATATTTCTTTCTTTACATACATTGAGCTTCTTCCAGCCATACTTAGCAATGTAGTCTGAGTCGTGCAGGATCTTTCAGACTCTCAAGATTTCCTATTTCCCACACCATGGTGCAGAGCTCTATGTGTCTTCCAGTGCACATAACACTGACTTCTACAAGACAGGACCAGTTACTGTGGTTTCAAATCGCACTCCACTGAATGTTGCTACTGTTGAAGTCAAACACCCATTAGAGTTTCCCTATTCTTATTTCTGCCAGATAGGAACTGTGAGGCAGATAGGTGGCTCTCATAATGGCTACTTTTTTGAGACAATGAAAGTAGTAGCTCTCTCCTCCATAACCTTTACTAATATAGCTGAGCCTTCTGTGGCTTGAACTCCTAAGTATGCCACTTATTCCTGTAATGTTCTCCAAAATTCTCTTGTGAGTATCCCTCACCTTGTGGCTATGGCAGGTTGACCTCAGAGTGCCTAAGCCAATATTGTTCCATATTAGTTGGTACCCACCTTCAGCCTATCTTAAGTTTGTCTTACAAGATGATGTCCATTTTCAGTCTGCTGAGACTTGCGGAGTAACTAAGTGAACCTGCCCACAATCATTGCTCTGTTAAGCAAGAAGAGTCACTGGTTTACCAAGCCCTCAGTTGAATTCAAGCCTTCATAGAATTATGATCTTCCCTGTGAGTGGAACATACAATCTCCTTTCAACAGGCTTATTCTTAGGATGTGGCCTGTATACCTAATGTCACCTTTAGACCTTCATCTGAAAACATATAATGCTCCCTAATTCATCTTTCTCTGTACTTTTCACGTGCCATATTAAGCTGTTTCCTATTTTTGATGCTTTTCAATTTGTTCTCTCTATAGAATGGTGTCTGTTATTTGTTATTTTGATTCCCCTTCAGTGCACCACTGTATGCTTGCTTCTGATATGCCTGGAAATCTTCCAAGTGATTCTTGTTCCTTTGTTTAATTTTTCCTTTGAAATTCTGGAGTTGTGTTGCTGTCAAGCATACCTCAAAAGAAATGCTAGCTCATTTTTACTTTTTTTCCTCTCTAATTCCTTATGAGATTGTGATCAGTGAATACAGAAAAATAATTTTAGTATTTTTCATATGCAAGTTTTTTGATTCATATATATTATGTGGAAATAGGTATAGTAAGTTTGAGATGTAAAGAAGAAATTATAATGTGAAGGGGATGTTTTTACTTGCATATCTCCTTTGTTTCCTGACTCCTTTTGAATAGTGGTGAAAAGAATTACTTTGATTTCCAATAAGCAAAAGAACATCCCTCTATCTTTTAAGAGTGACTTCAATAAAAACAGGACTGTTATTTTTCTTCACCTCTGACAAATTTCACAGTTATGCTCTTTAATTGGAGCTTGGAAATCATGACCTCTGGCTTTGATATGCTTGTGAAATCACTTCTCTGTAGTTAAGAGTCACTTTTTCTAAATTGAGTTAATGAGGTAGCCAGGACCTCAGAAAATTTTTTTGTTGTTGTTTTATGGTATACCACGTTGGCTTATGTTAAACAACTTCTCTTTGCGCAAGGAAAAAACAGCGATTAATGAGCTAAAATGCTGCATTTTATATTATTGTAATTGAGAGAGGATGTTTGACAGTGGCTTCTTTTTTCTTTTAGCACTGGTACATAATTGGAGAAAAAAAACCCTCAATTGTTCTTTAGTGTTTCTCTACATAATGTAATACATTTGTCATTTCTTATTAGCTCTTCAGATTTCTATTATTTACAATCCCTTTGAGACACAACAAAAAAAAAAAGTTTCCACACAAAGCTCATTATTTCTAATTAATCCCATAACAAGACTTCAAGATGGCCATGCAATGAAGCTCTTTTTCAAAACAATAGTGTCTTATTCTTTATTTCACTTTGTAAATTGTACTTTTGAGGTATTAGTGTAATTTGTATAATACACATTTTGAATTGTTTTAATATAAGCTACAATATATAATATTTGAAAAATTATTCACATCTGTGAAATGTTAACTTTTATCCTATTAATCATATATAGCATAGTTAATCTGATTTAGATATGTTTTTAATATGTTATTACCAAGTATTTTGTGTTATAATTTAATCCCTGCTCTGGGCTAGGTTAGAAAGTCATTCTACAGTGGTTAGTGGTAGGGATTTTCCGAGCTCATTAGCATTAGGTAAGGTCATCAGAGTAGAGCTCTTATGATTGAATAATGGTAAATTTATAACATGGAGAGAAAAGAGGAAAAACATGACTGTCAAAACACTCTTTATGTCCTATACTTTGCTGTGGAAATCTTGGATGATTCTCAATATCTATAAGAAATACAGTCATCCCCGTTGGTGTCCCTGGCCCTTGGCATTCCAGATCCATGAAAAAACAAAGAACAAAAGCAAAACAAAACTTATACTGCTGCCTTTACAATTTTTCCAGTTTTTGATAATGTACTCCTATTTAAACAAAACCAGAATAATATTTTAGACAAATGATGAAAGGAAACATTTGAAAATAAAGTCTAGGAAACATATGAAAAATGCAAAAACCCATCTCTTATAGAAAAACTAAATTCATATTGTTTGTCTATAGTATTGGAAGTATGACATGTGACTAGAACAAAATACATGTTCCGTGTTATCAATAAATATTAGTTATTTAAAAGACACTTATCCAATTAATCAGCTGCATGTTTTCCCCCAAATAAAAGTGCCACTATTGAATCTTCCATGGTGTGTGGCCAGACTGACCATTGTTGTGTTTTGTAGGTTTTATAGCTGGAATGACTATTAACTGATCTTCTACCTTGGTAGTTTTCATATCATCTTCAAGTAATGTAAGACATAGTCCTCATAAGGGGGCTTCAAGTTTCATTAAATTTAGATTCCATATCCTGAATCTGCAGCAATAAGGTCTTACAAGTTTTGGGAGACAACAAAGGAAAATGGCAAAATACTATATATTATATTAGGAATTTCTTAAACTCCCCTGAACAACAACTTGAAAAAAAAAGTGCCTTGCCTGTCATAGGGGTTCTTTGTTAGAGAGCCTGTAGCTCTTGGGGAGTTGTTATCATGCCAAGTGACATAACTTCATTCAAGACAGATAGTATACAGAGAGGCAGAATAGATTAATAGATGTGTTGTTAAGTAGTATGTATGAATCTGGCCAACTACCAGCTGATGTGAATATGGACCATAGAAAAGTGTCTACAAATTGCCACTTTCCTAAACCAGTATAAGTCTAACTCAATCTTCAAAACTTATTCTTATACACAAAGATAAGTGTTGCTCTCATTATTCATAAAAGAATCTTCTTTTTGAAGCAGATGGAGATTATCACACTAACTCACATTTGCTAAAAATACAGAGAACAGCTGATCATGGGTTACTAAATCATGATTGATTAATCTGCAATATACCAATTCACCTAGGGATGAGTGACATTAGGGAAAAGGGAATAAAGAGCCTGAACACCAGAATTTCTGCCTTGCATCAAGTGTCTTCTTATTTGACAAGGATGTTGAACCCATTGCATCTTAACAGTCCAGTCCCCTTAACAATACCTGGATAATGATTACCACTGTTGACTGACAACTGCAAATTAATTAATTAATGTAGCTATTAGTAAGTATAAACTGTAATATTAGGCTGGCAGAGTAGCGGGCGGAGTAGCCGGTGGCTTGACAGAGGAGCAGGCAGCCTGGCCTGAGTGCCTTAACCGGTTGCCTAACTTATCCTGGAGAAAGAGCCCGGGACCAAAGGTGGCCTACACCACCTATAACCTAAACTCTGTTAATTAATATAAGTTGTTATATTAGTCCGGTAGAATTACCGGCGGCTTGGCAGGAGATTCTCCTGGGCTCAAGGGGAGTCTGGGAATCCAACATCCCAGGACTGCTTCGACTGAGGGCCTATAAGCTGCCGCAGTCTTTTCCCCAAAAATTAAACACACCAAGACCTTTTAATATTTTAATGCTTAACCCTTAGCTGGGCAGACACTCAATTAGCTACTCTAAGTTAACCCCAAACCAACATGTACCTGTGAGTACCTTCCAGACTTCTCCAGATGTCTGTCTCCTTCTGTGTCTCCTGGTGGAAAAAGAGAGAGGCCCTGTGTGTGCCCAGTTCCTGTGTTGATCTGAGGAAGTCCCGCCTTCCTATACTCTTTCTGCCCAGTTAATTGGCCATAAGCGACTTTTATTAACCAATCAAGAGAATGCCTCAGAAGGGGCAGTAACCAGATCTCAGCATTGAATTTAATGTATCAGAAACAATATTAGACCTTCCATCAACAGTTGACATAGTAATGGGCTTGTGGGACATCTCACAACATTCTTTTCCTAGGTGAAGAGCTACAGGTTATTGATGACCATGAAAGAGGAAGATCAGTATTTTTTTTTTCACTTTATAAAGGAACAGCATTATGGGGCCCAGCAGCAGGCTGTATTTATATGTGAGTGTGTGTGTGTGTGTGTGTGTGTGTGTGTGTGTGTGTGTGTGTGTAATAGTTGACTATAAGGGGTTATAAAGTTGAAATGTAGTTAGTGTAATTTTCAGTTTACATTTTTGCAAGTAATAATACTACTGAAAATTGTTTTATTATTGTTTTATAGGTTTATTTTTAAATAAGAAATTAAAATTAACTTTTTAGTTAAGAATACTAGGGCAAAACTGCTGCAGATTGAAACAAAATTTCAAAAGATCTTTTCTTGAACATGATGTTATATTTACAGTAGAACTTACAAGAAATATATTTAAATATTTTTAAAATTTAGTAAATCCAATTTAGAAAACAGAGGAAATATATAGGATTCTGAGTCTTGTTTGAAAGAAAAACGTACCTGACATTTATTTCTGTTAACCATGTTGATGTCCATAAGTGAAATAGTAGAAAAAGAATTCAGAAATCATTGCTGTTTTATTATTTATACTTGTGTATAAAAATGTATCATCACTCAATTCAAGACTGTGGTACATAAG
Source organism: Lophiomys imhausi (assembly GCA_907164525.1). Taxonomy (NCBI): domain Eukaryota; kingdom Metazoa; phylum Chordata; class Mammalia; order Rodentia; family Muridae; genus Lophiomys; species Lophiomys imhausi. The sequence goes on along the minus strand of CAJQZJ010009649.1, from coordinate 13,839,720 downwards.
AGGTACCTTTTATTGTTAACTTTATGTCTTAGTTCTCAATAGAAAAGTATTTGGATTCACCCAGGATATCAGCAGTTTATTTGCTCTTTCACATTGAAATAAACTAGTTAAAGAGATGCTATTCTGAGCCAATAAATTGTTTTTCTGTGTTCTTTTTTGCCTTTTTTTATTGAAAATAAATTCTTCCTTCATACAATACATCTTGACTATAGTTTCTCTACCTTTCATTCCTCTCAGCTCCACCCCACGTCCTCTCTCCTCCAGACGTATCACCTGCCCTCAGAGAAGAACAGGCTTTGTAAAGACACCAACCTTATTGTATCTTGTTTTATTCAGTTATCATTGGTTTAAATAAAGCCAGACCTTTAATTGTTCTTCAAAGAAACACTATTTTATATTTTCTGTGTTCACGTAAATGCACACACCAATTCTGAAATAAATCATAGCAATGACACTTATGAAGGGTTTCCCTTTTACATTCAAGGCTGGATTTTGCATCATCCTTCGTTTCCTTCATTCCTTCTTTCCCTTCCTCATCCCATCATCATGTTCTCTCAGAATTACTATCTTTAGGTCTACATTACCTACTTCACAAATGATACCAACACCATTTTCATATTTTAGTTATTGTATAAACACTCAACTAAAGATGCTATATAAACATGCAAAATAAAAGTAGACATCTACGCTTTGTAGGTTTTGCCATATGAAACATATGTAAGATATATGATGACAATATTAAAATCAAATTACTTTAAATCATATAGTAAGTATAGGACCATTATTGGTCTGATTAAAATAGATATTTCAGGTATACACAAATTAAAAAGCACAATGTTTATCAAAGGGAAATGTGTAATTGACAAAACAAGTAGTTCGATATTCTCCACTTTTACACTATATTCCTGTACATTACAACCGGAGAGTTCGCAAAATGAAAACACAGCAGATTCCTGGGAGCTTGAGACATATACTTCATTTTTATTTTATTTTTATGGTTTAAAGGAATAGCATTCACTCTTGTTCTTTCCACAGGTAATGTGAAGGCCATTGTGACATCTATCAATTCCAGCAGGGAATGAGTTTTCTTTTGTTTCTGTGACTAAATCAGTTTTTATGTTGGAAACTTTTGACTCATTCACATCTCCTTTGCTGTAACTGTGTGGCTTATTTCCTGATCTTGTATACAGAAACTATCTCACACAACTCTGAGTCATCTGGTAAGCTATTGACAGGACTCCAGGGATATCCCTGCACACTAAATGGCTGTGACACTCTTGTAATGACTCAGTACAAATATGCATAGTCAATCCTTTGAGTACTTTTATTAAGCTAACACATTAAAAATGTTTTTTCATGGCATTCACACCTTTAATTATTTATTTTGAATAACCCGGTTGAGCAACTTATACTTTAAACTAAAGTGGTAAGTTGTCTCAATTAATAATGTTCAAACTGTGAGGAGAGGTTATTCTTAAAGAAATCAAGAAGAAACCACAGTTTTTGCTATGTTTTTCTAAGTGTTCATTTAGAAACTTTTGTGCCATTTTCTACATTCAAATTATTTCAGAAGCATACACTCATGAAAGACCTTTTTATTCCTTCTCCATAACCCTTAAAATGGTGATAATGTAAAGTCTCTTTTTTGTGATCTGATTTCCAATTTGTGCTATGTCCTCAGCCTAGTAACACCCAAGATTTTAAAACAACTCTGTCTATAACATAAAATGGCAGAGGTTTTTCAAAGCCAATTATAAAGGAAGGAAAAGGAAAGTTTCATCTTGATTTATAAAGAGATTTTTCTATATGCAAATTTAATAATGTCATAAAAATTGAGATCTTTTATTAACATGTATTAGAAATAATGGATTGAAATAAGTCTTCTGAGGCTTCTTTGTATCTGTTTATATTTTCTTAAGGGTCAAATTTAAGTATATTATGAAGAAGATCAAGTGTGTTTTTTTTTTTTCAAATCATAACCATTAAACATTTTAAAACCTATATACATTGTCCTGTATTTAAAAAATAATTTTATTGTCATGAATTCATAAGTAATACAACACTGAGCTAAACTTTTTCCACTCTTGAAATAAACACTCTTGGACAATTCTTCCTGTGATAGCTGCACTGTACTGGTGAATATATTGCACAAAATACCACATATCAATGACACCTTAAAATTAAATATTATATTGTTTTATTATCTACATGCTCAGTATTATGTTTTCAATCTATTTTTAAAGTTAATCAAGTGGATCTTATCTATTTGTTATAGATAACTGTATATGTTTTATAGTAAATAATATTAAAATAATGCTTATCACAATTAATTTTTATTTTAGCAAAAACTAAGAGAATATGTTCTCTCTAACCCATACCATGATTTCAGTCAGTGACTCTATAATAAACATAATTACTTTGAAATATTTTAAATAGCTTAATGCTCAACAAATCTTATGATAATATGCATCCTATATTTATCTTTAAATTATATTCATAGTGATAACCTATTATTGTGATAAAATACAAGAGTGACTTTTAAAAATTATATACATTCAGGTGAACCTTAAATCTCACTTTATAAGGTATATCAAAACTGGGAATAATCTTCAAGTCCATTTAATCGCATCTATACTTTTATCTATCATGATTTTATTTAAACTCTCTTTTTATTTTTCTTTATTTCTCTTACTTCTTTGAGAACTTGATATGATATGTTTTAGTAATATTCACTCTCTCCCCCGACTATTCATAGGTTCACATTGACAACTTCTTATCAAAATTTGTGTATGTTTTGTTTATCAAGGATAATGTGTGCTGGCCAATCAATTGTGGATGTGTTGGTTTATCACTGGCTTCTAATCAACTTTATAGGGGCAACACTTATAGAGGAAACTGGCCTTCCCTCTGCTGCTAGAATTTTCAATAGTTCCTGTGCTAGAGGAGGGATTCTATTGATAAAAATTTAAAATCATTTGCTTGCATGTCTTTTGATTGTCGAAAGATGTAAATACAACTATGTATTGTAAGAAGTTTAAGGTTATTTTAACTCTTGCTTTAATGTACATTGATGAAAATTTAAAGTTATTGTTTATGTATTGTACATAAACAATTTATTTATATTGCATATGTAGTTATGATTGTAGATTTATTTTTTTATTTTACAAGAAGGGGTATATGTAGAAAGTTAGTTTAATTAAATAAGATTTAGTAAATATCTAAGAGTTTCTGATACAGTCTCTTAATTCAGGGCATGAAGATCAACTTGGCTGTGACCAATTAGCTTATCAGCTTGTGGAAAACAGGAAAGGCTTAATGGACTAAAAATCAAGGTTGAAGCCAGGAAAAACAGGAAAGACTTAATGGACTAAAGACAAGGTATTTGGCCTGGCATGTTTTCAGCTGCTAAGTAGGCAAAGCCCAAATTAAGCAGAAACAGGTGGAACAAGGAAAGATCCTATTTAAGGACAAGTCGATGGAGCCAAAAGGCCCCCATGCAAGAGAGCTCCGATGCAAGCGATTGCGATTGCACACACTAGAAAGGACGAGTAGTTTGTATCGTCTGATGGAGAAAGTGCTGGTGAATTGATGGCCAGATCTCCCCGAGGCAGAAAGAAGCTGGTGAGCACAGAAAGCCTCAGCAAGACAGCAAAAGGCCAAGGACTAAACCGTGTGGCTCAGCTTTTGCCTAGAGGAGTTTGACCTGTCCAAACAGTGGCCTAAACGAAACTGTGGCCAGCTTTAAAGACTGAGGCAGAGTGGCAGAGTTAAGATAGGAAGGAAATAAGTTGGCCTACAGACGGCTGAGATCTCCCAGAGAGAAGAAAGCATCAAGCATTATTTAAGGTGAAACCGCCATAGCCAATTCACCCTGACAAATCTACATCTGAGATATTCCAGAAAAAAGACTGCTAAGTGCATTAAAGGGACTACCACAGAGACTGTGTTCCTGATGACTGAGGACTTCCCCCAGAGACTGTATTCTTCTAAAAGGTTATGAAAATAGTTGTAATAGTTATCAATAGGTTTAGTGGTTAGGTCATAGGGGTTGTAGGAATTTATAGGGTTAGTAGTTAAGAAAGTGTTTATATTTTGTATAAGTGAACATAGTTATCAATAAATAAATATTTAATAATTTTAAAAAGTTCAGTTACAACTCTCTATGTCTAACTTCCCTCATAAATGCTGAAAGTTGGTCAGATTTAGTCTTGAACAGATCTTGGTTATGGTGTCACAACTAATATGAATTCATATATTCACTTGCTTTGTTCTATCAAAAACAAAACCAAAAACCAAACCAGACCAAACCAAAGCAAGCAAGCAACCAACCAATAAAACAAATAAAAAACAGTTTCTTTTTATTCACCTACATCCTCTTGTTTTAACACCCTACCCGCCACCTTTTCCACATTCATTTCTGAGGCTTAGAGTGTGGAATATATATTTTCATTTAGGGTTGAACATTCTGAAATTTCCTATTCTCTGTACAGTGACCAGTTGTGGGTCTCTGTTTAGATTATTTACTGCAAATAGAAGATCCTCTGATGAGCATTGAAAATGCTTCAATAAATGGGTAAAATGATAAGTCCTTAGGAATTGGCTTAATGTTATGTTCATTTAGCCCAATAACTGTATTAAGTTATCTCGTAGGTTTTATGATCTGGCTAGCCACAGGTTTTCATGATATCTGAGTATTTTCACTTCTTAGTTTTCTCATTTGTTATTGTATGGTAAATGTTAGTGAAGATAGTAGAGTGAATCAGCACAAACTAATAAAATGGAACCATAGTTATATATTCAAACTTCTGTATTTGCTTTATGTACTCTAGATTTACTAGAGTGTTCTGTAGTTAAACATCTAAAAAAATTAAACATTAACTCCCTTACTAATTAGAAGTTCTCTACATTGATAAAGTTATAAGTAATCAGAGCATTATGAGAAAGGAATTTGTGATTTCTACTTGATCTGATTTTTGTCAGTGCTGTATTGTGTTTAATGATACATACACGTAAGCTTACTTAAAAAGCCTGTAAACAACCTCAACTTTTGATCATCTTCAAGATCATTTTCTCTCCTACCAATGTGAGAAAATACATGTCTATTGGGAGGAAACTGTAAATTAATCAAAAGGATAGAAATGAAGCAACTTTTATCATTTACATTATTTCTTTACATATTTCAAAAGTACATAATTTTACAAAACTTATATAAAAACAATCAATCAATAAATAGTTAACATACCCACCTTGGAACACCTAAGTTCTTCAGCAAAACTGAAATCACTATGGAGCTGATGAGGGATTTTTGAAGTGCCAATCAAGTGGCCACTCCTCACTCTTCTCACATGGTTGAAGTCCTGCTGTAAGGAATATTTTGGAAAGTTTTCATTGATTTGTGGTGACAGATACAGACTGTGACAAACCTCATATTGGGCCTCTTGCCTAAGGGAGTAACAGAGTGAAATGAGAGATACAAAATTAATATAGGAAACTGTCACTTGTCAATCACCCATCTCACTACTTAATTCACTTTGGACTATAGTTCACAACATTATTAAGTGACTGAAAACAGGTGTCTGTGAGTTGTTTTCTTAGCTCTTAGACTTGTATCCAGAGACAAAATACTTTCAATAAATAATTAGCAGATTGAATATTTTTTAGCTATTTAAAGAAATTGTACAATTCTTCGGAAGAATAAAAACCAAATTGAATTACTTAACATATAATTAAACAGGAAAAAAATTAAAATGAAACTTTGTCTTACCTATGAAAGTCAGTTTAAGTAATAATTGGATATACCATTTTTTAAGAGAACAATTACTGTCTAGTCTATCCATTTCATTTTTCTTTTTTTTTTTGTTTGTCTTCTCTACCTGTTGAGAAAAAAGAAGAAATTACCAGATCTAGTATAAGCTTAGTTAGCCCTAGAATGTACAGCTCAAAGTGGTAGAAACCATGAAGCACACCCTCTCTTTTGGACCAACTGTTTAAAATGTTCAGACTGATGCAATGGACCTGAGTAGACTCAGTTCCTCAAATCATCTTTCTAACTTGGGGTTGGAGTGGAGATATCTGCACTGAAATCAGCTCCTCATGATGTGTTTCTGATGAATCAAGGTCTGGAGTGTCTACTCAGTCTACTGTGAGGCACCTAGATAGATTACTATGAGCAAGCAGTTCCTGATTGGAATAGTCAGTAATGATCACTGGTCCCATAGAAGCATGGAATTATGGGACACCTGATGGCACTTTTCTGGTATTACTTAGAATCAGAGGTGAGGCAATAAAGCTTAGTAGTAACCATAACAAACATCTCTTTCTCGTTCTTGAGCATTTTAGAATGTATTTAAGAGAAGTGTAAATAATAACACCTCTGAACACTCAGAAATTGTTCAAAATACCTTTTTTTTTTAAGGCAGAATAACAAACTTGAATGGATAGAAGTAGAAACCAATGTTGTTCTCTTCAATCACACCAAACTCAAGTTGACAGCAGAGAAGTGAGTGTGAGTTCACATCTGCTCTTCTTGGTAGCCTCATCTGTTAGAGAATACCTCTATTCATATCATCTTATCATCTGTCACCAAGATTTCAGTCTTTATGCTTACATGCAAGAAATCAACTCAGAAAAGTAAACCTTTAAACAGGATAGATTACAATAGCTCTCAGCTGAACTTTCTTCACGTTTTCCATAATTTGTGAAAACATTTTTTTGCATTACCTAAATGTCCAAAGATTTTATCAGCATGTTACGAGTGGTTTCCCAATTCTTCCTTATCTCCATATTATTCAGTCATGCAAACCTAGCTCTCATTCTACCTTATCTCAACATTACAATCACCCAAACCTCACCTCAAACATAGATTTCTCTACTGTGTTAGGGCCCATAGTCATACATTGTATTACACTATTTAAATTTTGGAAACCTGAAAGGTGAATAGGAATATATTTAAATCCACCTCTTCCAAATCCTCTGCCTGTTGCTATGAAATCTTTCTACAGTTTTGATGTATTATGTCACTACAGATGCAACATAAGTAACAAGAATCAATAGTACATACAGAGGAGAAACAATTTACAAACTACGCTTCAATAATTTCCATAACCACTTGACTTATATCCTGACTGTTGAACATGATATGATGTTGAATATTTGGATTTTAGGGTATGAGGGATGTATTTTCCAGAAATTAAATATTCATACACTAAATAGGTATTGGCAGATTACACAATATAACGGCCTAAATGAGAAGGACAAAGAGATTAAAGAAATCATTTATAGAGTTTTACATGCTAATTCTGCACCTGCAAATGGAGAACATATATTCTTTCAGACTACCAAAGAAAATTTACTAATCTTAGCTACTTGTAATAGTTATGAAAATGATAGAGCATAGAGCAATTTGCACCAAATGCTTAATATCATAAATTGCCTTGTATGTTGTCATATTTTTAAATGATATATCTAGATTATAATATAAAATGCATTAGAAATCAAGTTATTACAAATAAAACCATATGAGATTATGCAATTTTATTTTCCTTAAAAATTTAAAAGAAAATATTTATTTAAATTATACAGTTTAACATATTAAGTTATACAATGTGATATTGTCTTAGCTATTGATTCAAGCAACAAAGTAAACAGTTTTATACTTCACAAAAATGAACACAACCACACATAATTCATTCTTGAACACGAAAGTTAATCAATATCTACCTATGAATTGAAAATATTATTTTCCAACCAGCAGTACACGAGAGGTTAAATAGAAATTAACTTAAAGCTAAAACATTCTGTATAATTAATTACTAAAGTGAATTAGAGGACATGAAGAATTGCCTCTGCAATTAAGAGTAGTTGATGCTCTGCCCCTAGAGCTAGATGTTGCTGCTGTGTCATATGTGCATCTGTAGGTGGCAGAGAAGAGAGAGGTTATGTCAGAACATTCAATGTTCTGACCTATGAACACCTGAATGAATAGTATCCTAACATTCCCAGAAAAAAGCAAGACAGAGACCAACACCAGTTCAGCGCCATGGCACAAAACAGGGAGCTCAATTGTGACGACCACCAGTTCAGCACCAGTCAAGTACCACATGGGCTTCCAGTAGAAGAAACAAGACAGAGACTAGAAGAACCCTGCCTGGCCCTGGATGTGTGAGTTTTGCGTGATCCAGACCCAAGGGAGTGAGTGTAGGAGAGCCAGGCCTGCCTTTTTTCTGTTTTTCAATAGTGTTGGTGAGAGAGAGAGAGATCTCCTCCATTCTATGATGCCCTGGTCACAGGGCATATGTGGAAGAATTGGCCTTGATGGGGTCATGAGAACAGGAGAACTGGTCTAGCTCCTTATCTGCTATAGAATTCCAGAGAGCGGGCTATAAACCTTATCCAAGTAGTACAGTAGAACTGGAACTGGATATGGGGGTTGCAGGCCTAGAACCAGGGCTTTAAGTTAGCCAATCCCAACATAAACCCCATGGATGAAATGCTGGAGTGCATAAAGAGGTCAGTTCTACAAACACAAAGCCACAGGATCTTCATGATCCACAGGGCAACAACATGTTATCTGAGAGGAATCATAGTGAAGTCCAGTATTGATAAAGTAACAGATACAGAGACTTTATACCAGGTCAAGGAGTCATCAAAATGAACATTTGCAAGCCAAAAGTGTGGATGAAAGGTTCTATTGTGTGACACACTGAGACACACTACAGCTTCCACAATGGAATTTCTTTTTTAATGTTGGGAGAGGTTGCAAGAGTAGAGAGTGAATCTGAGTGGAGGTGAGAGATAAGAGAGAGAACAGGGTATATAATGTGAAATTCACAAAATTAAAAAATGAATGAATATCCAACTCAGTTCTATCTGAGTTAGATATAGAACTTTAAACTCATGGAGATGGTTAGATAGTAGAATGTTAAAGTCAGGGGCCAAATACATATGGACTGGACTTTGGGAATGTATGCTAAGCCATGTAACTCTCATAATTGTGGTCTATTTATTTCTGTTGTTTTGTATTGTATTTATTGTTATAAGAGAAACAACCATTTGTTGGACTGAAAGGGAGAGCTGTTGGGGGTAAAAAGATATACCTTAAACTAAAAAAAAAGGGGGGGTTAGGGGGAAAAGGGTGGAAGGGTGGGACTGGAGGGGGAAGTAGGGAGGGGATTGTGATTGAGATGTAACTTGAAGAAATAAAATATAAATTAGTTTAAAAAATGAATGAATGAATAAAACGAACACTTGGAGCTCCTCCACATTACCTGAGATCAGGTCCCAGCATCTAGACTGGGTCACACTAGAATACAAATTGTAAATTTAATTGTATGTATCAAATGTGACAAATGAAGTACATAATTTATAAACTTAATGAAAACAGAAAGGAAAGCTTATATAGCAATACATTAAAGCATTGTGTGTGCGTGGGGGGGGCACATGACCCTTTATTTGGGTATTTAGTAGAACAAGCTAAATGATAAATTACTCATAAAATGTAGACATTACCTTGCATAATTTGTTTTTATGAAATTTTAGAACAAATTTATAAAGAAAAATTATTTTCCTTAAGCCATGTGTTAAGAATGTTGAAAAGCCAAATTAGAAGATATATATGTATATTATTTATAAATACTAAATTCAATGGGTATATGAAGAAATAAACTTATGAAAGTTTTATGTTGTGGATGAAAATATACAAAACAAATTGGGATGACCTTATGTTGATTAGTGCAAAACTAATATCGTTAAACAAAAAGTAATAAATGACATAATAAAAGTCCAATACATGTTAACCAAATAAAAATTCAAATTTAAAGGAAAAATACCCAAGTAAAGCAATTTTCCTACACATCTATGAATGAGTATAATGCATCCCATCTCTCAAAATACTTTCCTTCTAATAATAACTCAAAAGTGATATGAACATAATAACATTATAGAGTGACACTAAAAATGATGTGAGCTGCAGGATATACATTAAATAATGACACAAATATGAATTATTTTAAATTCACGATAAATATACATTTAGCATTAAAATGTAAATTAAAACAAATTCAAAATATTAGCAATGATTTTTGGATCTTGTTCACTACTTATTCAATCAGTATTGATATAAAACAAAATTAAAATGAACTAAAAATGATTTGTGTGTGGGTATGTATTGATTTTTTTTTAATTCATGAGTGTAAACCCAACAAATATTTTCCTTTCTTACTGATTATTTTCAATGTCAATGTAATACAGTCCAAACAAAAACTGAATATCATAAATTCATTTTAGTGCTGACAACTGTACAAAATTATGTGAATGTTGAGTATTTTCGTTTGGATAGCAGAGTGTTTTGATTTTATACTCACTGATGCTCTGTTAATGAGACATGTACCAAACACTGATCCCTTTGCTGTTTTTCATACAGCATCTGTCATTGAAATTTTGGAAATAAATATAAATTCAATTAGAAAAAAAAAAGAATTTAAATAGTCTGAAATTTCATGTTACTTTTCTCCCTCCATTCCTGTACCTCTCTTCCATTCACTTCCTCCCATGCTTCCAATTGTTTACCATATTAAAGTATTAAAATATACTCCATAGTAAACAAAGTCATTTCTATAAATAAAAATATTATTTTGGTGCAATATTTTCCAATACTTTCAATAGTGATGGCAAATTGGAAATACTTATTATCCCATAAGGAAGTGCTAGTGACCTATGGGAAAAAAAGTGCTAAGATAGATAGAAGGGTAAAGAGAATATAAGATAATTTTGGAACAGTAATTCACAAAAGTTACAAACATACCTATTTAGTTTTGTTTTTGTTATCCAAGATATAATGTAACTATATCTCCCTATTATTAAGGCTAATGATATGAAATGTTTGAAAATCTAATATTGGAAATTGCTATGCTGGACACTGTCATTAAATTTCCTGCATAGCACCTTCTACATATATGATCATGAAAGTAACTACAAATTCCTAAGGAGATTTAAAATAATGAGATTGTTGAGTATTATAATGAAAATATACCTGTTGAAATGCAATTCACACCAGTCACCAAAACAGTATTAGTCACTCTACATGAGAGGATAATTACTCTAAATTGTAATTTAAACTAATAATCTATAGAAAGAAATTCAATTTACAGTAATATAAAATAACTAATATCAGTGTTTCTGTTTCTTTATGATTAGTTAACAAAATATGAAACATTCAATTAAAACATGAATTTGTCAATATATTCTTAGCCTTTTGAATATAATGAAATGCAAATTTGTCAGTCTAGGTGAATTTCAGAAAGACTGATATTTAGAAGCACATTTCTTCTACACTAATAATTAGCTTAGATGGGTTGATTTGAAAAGTTTTAACTTTATTATAAATCAATTGTGAGTGTTGGGGAAAAAAAGTAATCAGATTAAATAAACATGAATTCAAATCTGAGTGGAGAACTATGCTACAACACAAAAATTAAAATATACTTGCATATATATCCATTGTATACACACATATGAACATCAGTATATTTAAATAATAGAAAGATCTGTTTAACTTTCTAAAGGAGATATAATATGGAACAGAACTTTTATAATTTATATTATATTCTGTTTTCCTTTGTTACTTCTTTCTTTTTTTTCATTAACTTACTTATTAGTTTATTTTACATGTCAATCACAATCTCCCTCCTTTTTCACCTCCCAGTCCCACCCTCTCACCCACTTCCCCCAAACTCCCCTCCTAGCCGCCTAGTACCAACACATTGTGGCATTTCAAATGGAATCAGGAGTAAATGACTCCTCTTTCAATTAGGAAAGACAAGGCAGTTCTGCAAAAAAAAAAAAAATAATAATAATAGGATACAGAGGGAGGCATGAGAGTTCAAGTCAGAGATAGTCCCCACTCCAACTGTTAGGGATCCACTTGAGATCAAGCAGCCCATCAGTTCCACATGTAGTGTTTCTAGGACCAATCCATGAAAGTTCTTTGGTTGGTGGTTCAGTCTCTATGAACCTTACTGTGTCTGAGTTAATTAGCTATGTGGGTCTTCTTGTTGTATCCTTCACCCCTCAAACCCCCTCAAACCTTCCCCTAACTCTTCCTGTTTACCACTTTTTAAATTGCTTTTAGATTTTTTTTTTAATTTTAATTTTTGTTGTTTAGTCTTGTTTTATGTAAGGATCTCACGCACTTCAATCTGATGTTCACCTTGCACATGGATGACATTGAATTCTCCTGTTTCTAATTTCAGGTTGTTGGGATTTATCCCGTGATCGAAAAATATTGAGGAGGTGTAACAAAGTTTTTGTCATCGCAAACAGGAACCAACAAAGGACCAAAGTTAATGTGCCTACAAAGTCCAACTTGCTGGACCAATGAGTTCCACCGGGGTTTCTTACTGGAATATAATTTAAAGGATAAGAAATGACTCAAGGACAGAAGCAATAGTAAGGCCTACCCCAATATGTATAAAGTTCCAGGTCTTGAAAGATATAAATCTAGAAAACACTGCACAACCTGGAGAGAACAACACAAAGGGACAGTGTCTTTTTCGGTTGGTAAAGTTGCTCTGAGTCTGCTACAGGGAGCTAAACTGGTATTTGTTTCACCTACAAAGTCTGGCTGGTCTGTACTTATTTCAGACTGGGTTTGTCTGTCAGTCTTCTTTGAAATTTGTCTCATCTGACAGTGACTCTCAGCAAACTTTCATGTTTGCATGCAAATGGGAGGGGCCTTGTGAACCTGGCTATTTTCAGGGATTTCCTGAAGTGCTTTTGTATTGTTTGCTTTCTATTTTAAATAGCTTTCTTGAAGGATGGGATAGGATATTTCACATTTGGAGGAAATTGCTACAGAGTAGATTGCAAATATGTGACTTGGTATCTTGACACCCTGCATATGAATATTTGTGTGAGATATATGTATATATTAAGAAAAAGTATAGGAAAATAATATGGAAATACTGACTATAGCAAACCAAATGGCTAAGTACGGAGAGCTTCAGTTATAATATAGAAGCAAAGTCAAAGCAGCAGCAAAATATAAATTATCTAAATTTACTATTTTATGCATTAATTGAAAGAAAATTGAACTACTTCTGACACCTAGACACAGTATTATGTGTGAAATATGTAACAGCCCTCTTACCTACACAGCTTTCCATTGGAAAGAGAAGACATCGAGTAAAAGAATAATGGAATCTATTCTTATGTATTTCTTTTTTTTAATTTAAATAGATTCTTCTTCCATACGGTATGTAGTGACCAAAGTGTCCCTTTCCCAGCTCTTCCCTACCTTCGCTCTCCCCAAGGTCCACTCTGCCTTCTATTTCTTTTTTATTATTATTTTTTTATTTCTTCAAGTTACATCTCAATCACAATCCCCTCCCTATTCCCCCCTCCAGTCCCACCCTTCTACCCTCCTCCCCCTCAACCCCCATCCTCTTACTTTTTTTTTTTTTTGTTTTAGTTCAAGGTATTTCTTTTTCCCCCAACAGCTCTCCCTTTCAGTCCAACAAATGGTTGTTTCTCTTATAACAATAAATACAATACAAAAAAAACCAGAAATAAATAGGCCACAATAATGAGAGTTATATGGCTTAGCATACATTCCCAATGTCCAGTCCATATATATTTGGCACCTGACTTTAACATTCTACTATCTAACCATCTCCATGAGTTTAAAGTTCTATATCTAACTCAGCTTTCATACTAACTTGCATCACAATTTTAAAAACATCTTCTTAGATCCAGAACACCCTCTTGATTCCTAAACAACTCAAAATTTAACTATGAGACTCTAGCTATCTATTCTTCAACCACCTCAAAGACCTGAGAAGGATAAATATGTCTGATTATGTGGGAAGTGCAGGGCCTGCAGCTTCCAAAACTAAGAAATGACATATCAGTGGTTGCCTGGACAGTTCCCATTTTCTCTCCATACATTACAGCATTGATCTTCAGTTGTTTTGCCCCATTTCTATGACAGACACTGTAGACAGAATGCTGTCCAAAAAGGACAAAACTTAGAAACAGGTAAGTCGACAACCTAGCTCTGCCAAGACAGGGTAGGTAAGTGTAGAGAGCTGCAATGTGCCCGCACCTTAAAGATGGCGCCGGTTTCCGCCTTCCACCAGCCCGACGGTGAGCGCTCTCGGTGGTAAACAAGTCCATATTTGGCTAAGACCGCTGATCTGGCTTGCTTCTGCATACGTGGGCCTCTAAGATAGCACCACGTGGCTTTACTTGATTGGCTGTTCATTTAGTATTTAGCCTGTGGGTTGGGTCTGCCCGGGCATTCGGAAGACTGTTTTCAAGGGACCTGAATAAACTGCTGGAGAAGAGCTTTTGTGAGTTGCGTCATCCTTGCTGGTCGAGGGGGACGCGACAAGTGGTGGCCCGTACGGGGACCCAAAAAAGACTCAGAACTCCTGCAGTCAGGGGCAGCGCTGGTAAGTTCCTGGGATAAATTAGGACAATAAAGTTTCACGGAGATAGCGAACACAAGGTAAAGATTCGTGGATAATAGCGAACAAAAGGTAAAGTTTCGTGGAGATAGCGAACAAAGGTAAAGTTTCATGGAGATAGCGAACAAAAGGTAAAGTTTCGCGGAGATAGCGAACAAAAGGTAAAGTTTCATGGAGATAGCGAACAAAAGGTAAAGTTTCGCGGAGATAGCGAACAAAAGGTAAAGTTTCGCGGAGATTGCGAACAAAAGGTAAAGTTTCGCGGGAAGTTGCGAACTATAAGGTCTCCGGGAGGGAGCAATAAGGACCTTGGTAAAGAGGCAATAAGGTCTCCGGAGGGAGCAATAAGGACCTCGGTAAAGAGGCAATAAGGTCTCCGGGAGGGAGCAATAAAGTTCCGTGATTCGGACTAGTAGAAGACACAACTGGCAGAGCAAGGTGAGGAAAGCAGAGAGTGCCTCACAGAAATGGAGCGAATGCTAGCCTTGCTGGCCTTTATCAGTTGCTGGGATAAGCTTGGGAGAGATCTAGATTTTGCCTGGGAGCAAGGTACATTGCAGGGAGGAGCACGGCCTATTTGGAGACTTGTTCATAGTTGTTTAGAAGATCAGAGATATTGCAAGGCCGTGGAAAAGGGACAAGAGGCATTAGAGCAGTTAAAAGAGGAGCGCT
>CAJQZJ010009649.1:13767566-13814586 GCA_907164525.1 Lophiomys imhausi | reverse complement strand
AAAAAAGGAGGAACTGTAGAGAGCTGTGATGTGCCGCGCCTTAAAGATGGCGCCGGTTTCCGCCTTCCACCAGCCCGACGGTGAGCGCTCTCGGTGGTAAAGAAGTCCATATTTGGCTAAGACCGCTGATCTGGCTTGCTTCCGCATACGTGGGCCTCTAAGATAGCACCACGTGGCTTTACTTGATTGGCTGTTCATTTAGTATTTAGCCTGTGGGTTGGGTCTGCCCGGGCATTCGGAAGACTATTTTCAAGGGACCTGAATAAACTGCTGGAGAAGAGCTTTTGTGAGTTGCGTCATCCTTGCTGGTCGAGGGGGACGCGACAGGTAAGTCCTTCATAATTCCTTCTCTACAATCAAATTCCTGCCTTGTATTTCTAACCTATAAGTATTATGAAGTTAAGAGCTAAGCAACATTAAAAAGGCACATTTTTACATTTTTAATTTTGGGACACGTTTTTAAACAATTATTTAATGTGTGTATTTTAAATATACATATTCCTTTAACAGAAAATGAAGATCCATTTAGTTTTTTATCCTAAAGTTGCCTAGTATATCATAACCTTAGGCACATTAGATCAGTTAACAAGTGGCCTCAGGATAATAAGGAATTAATGTCAACAAAATTCACTATGCATTTCCTCACTGTGAATGCAATATTTATACTTCTTGACAAGATCAAATTTATTATAAAATAGATGTTCTATTTTTATACTTATAATGTTTTGTGGGCCTCAAAAATGTATGTTTTTTTTTTCAGTAAATGACATATGCATAGTATTCAATTGAAAATCATCATGATAATTGTATTATTATCATTTTATAAAGAGTTAAGAGGTTTTACTTGGTTTAGTAAATAATGTAAGTATTATATTATGGCATATTAAGGCTTCTATTTGCATAATGTTAAGGGAAGAGAGACAATTGATATGTAAAGAAGCCAAAGCACATTTTATGCAGGAACCATTGAAACAGGACAGAGAGAGAAGGTGGAAAGCAAGAACAAGTAAAGGTGAACCTCAGTTTTGAGCTTGGTTATTTACAATTATAGCATAGGGACATATAGAGAGGTCGCTAATCCATACATATTCATAATTACTAAGACATTGTGCAATCATATGTGTAAAGTTTTATTCGTTTATATTTATTTTGATCCATTGGCTTATGTACAGCTTTCATTCAACTAGTGTTTGCCTATATAATTTAGTCTAATATAAGGATATTTGTTGTATCCAAGTCGGTTGTTCTTGCTCATGTTTAACTATTTAGGGTTTATTTTGATTTTTTATTTCTTTTTTGTATTGCTTTGTTTTGTTTTGTTTTTTTATTTGCTTGTTTTGTTGTTGTTATTGTTGTTTTATTTCAAAACAGAGTTTCTCAGTGTAGCTCTGGCTATCCTGGAACTTACTTTGCAGATTAGACTGGCCTCAAACACAGAAATCCTCCTGACTCTGCCTATGCAGTGCTGAAATAAAGGCCTGTGACACCAATGCCCAGAATTTTCAGTTTCTTTAAACAGCTTTTTAAAAAATTATAATTATTCTTCCTTCACTTCCAGTCTGTGTGTTACCTTAAGGCTGAATAAGTACATCTAGGGAAACACTTATTTGGACTGTATGAATGGCCATGTTCTTTGCATTTTCCATTAAATATTTCAATGAGCGAATATATAAAATATCAATTAATAACTTCATATTTGTGTTGAAAAGTGCCTATGTCAAATTTGAAGGTCAGTACTATCAGCTAAACCACACTTGGTAGAGATGTTTTAATGTTTTGTATGTCTTTTCTGTTTATTCTTTTCAATTTGATTATGAACTCACAGGATTTTTTCTGTAATGTTTCATTATAAAGAAAACATAAAAGTTTCATGGAATTTTTTCCATGTGAAGAAATTCTGGATGATAAGCATCTTTTATTTGATCTTTAACATTTTGTCTACTATGTAAAAGGAAGCTTTCTTGGGCTCAAATCAAATTTGATATTCACAATCTTCATATGCCAGAATTACCAAATGTATTATAAATTTGAAACAGATTAAATAAATCAAAGTTTCCATAAAATCATCTAGTTGGGGGTTAAATATTATTAGTATTATGCCTTCTGAAAAAATTTGAATATCTTACTACATTTAAAAAATATTTTATTAATTCTTTGATAAATTCATTCAATGTATTTTGATATTTACCCCAACTCCTAAATTCTCACATGTCCATCCTTCTCTTAGTTCCTCCCTACCTATCTTAATTTGAGATTTTTTTCTATTTGTTTGTTTATTTGTTTTTCATTTCTTTGTTTCTTTATTTCCATGAAGTCCAGTTCCTAATGGCTATCTACTCTTGGTAGTAGAAGGGTTATTTCCTTAAAAGAAATCAGTCTGTCTTCCAGAAGGCACCAAATACCCATAGCTTCTCAGTTAGTAGTGCAATTTGTAACCGCCTTTCTTCTCTAGGCTAGGATTTTGATAAGCTTAAATGTGCACCAATCTTATGCATATTCTTACAATCATGAAGACTTCATAGGTGCAAATGTCCTGCTGTGTCTGTAAAACAATGCTTAGTTTAAGATAATATTGCCTCTAACTTATAGAGGTTTTCTGCCACTTCCTGGATAGTCCTGAGGCTTCTGAGAAAAGATGTGATATATACAAAAACGGTAATTTCTAAACTGGACAGAGCTCAGTAATTAAAGCTCAAAAATGAATAAATAGATGATAGATGAATAGATAGGCAAACAATAAGAATTACTCTACCTGAGGTATGAGATCATAGACTGTCCTCTGGTACTCACACTGAAACACATGAGCACCCCCAAAGACAGAAAAGACAATGATTTTCTAGATCTTTTCTGTAAATATCTTTTAATTTATTTTGATTAATTTTAAATTATTTAGCAAAAATTTCAGAGACATCATTTGTATTGTTGGTTGACAGATCTTTCTTGCATGTCTAGCTTATAAAAGCAGAAGCTCCCAGCAAACTTACCCCACAGCCACTCTACCCCAGTACCCATCTGCTCTACTTTGGTAGTATAATTTCTTTTCATACTTATTACCTATCTGAGTAAACTCTAAGAAAACAGAAATACCGGTGAAATCACAGCTACTATGGAAGCCACTTTTCTGCTTCACGAAGAATGGCACAGGTCATTGTGGACACCTTCCACTAGCTGTGGAAGAAGACTAGATTTGCAGAAACATGAGCCTCAACAAACTCCACAGGGAACTGCTCATCTTGAGTTATTAGATCTCAGTACAGGCTACAAGTATTGTTCCTACAAGTATTGCTATTAGTTTACATGTTTGTTTTGCTGCATAGGAAATTAGTGCTAATATTCAGTGTAGTTACTAGGATGGAAGTGAATCTTAGCAGAAAAAAAATAATAACACCACTAGTGAATGTATAAGAATTACATAATTATATAGTTTTATATACTCTACACCAGAGTACAGTGAAATGTTAATTTAAGTTTTCTTATTCATATATGATATTCTTAGCATGATTTGAGTAAATTGGGTTTAAGCATATTAAGAACTGGAGACTTAGTCTTAAACTTGAATTTACATCCAAAAAGGGAAGAGAAGGAGAGGAGAGAGCAGAGCTGCAATTGGGATGTAAAATTAGCAAATAAATAAACTAATGAAGAAAGAAACCTCAAAAAAGTATTAATGAACCATTAATTGTAATCAAAATAACAAAGCACAAAAAAATCAATAAATTGAGAAACCAATCATTTTGATTGTCAAGTAAAATAAATATTTTTTCAATTAGTTTAGTATTTCTAGTTTTACAAACACAAATTATAAATACCATGGAAGAACACAATGTGTCTTTTTGTGAAGATATATATATATATATATATATATATATATATATATATATATATATATGTGAGATACTACAGCATTTTGGTAGCTATATAAGGCTGTTCTTAATTTGTTTTACATTGGGAGCAGTGGTTAGATTTAATTTAATTTTCCAATTAAAAATAATTTATTGCAGTTTTCACGTGAGTATGCGTTCTCCAGTTTAATGGCACACCATAATTAGGGCTCAGAAGAGGAAGGTTTACAAAATGCTTATTAACAATCTTAATTGCCAATGTTCTTTACATTTAACTTTAAAATACACAATTTAAAAACTAGTAGAACTTCTTCCAACATGACTTGTGTTATTGGTTGATAAAGCAAAAATGTGGTATCAGTGGTGTTGCACTTTGCTTTCTGAGCCACTAATATGAAAAGAAGAAAGCTACATGCTTGTAATGACAGTTGTGAAACTGAAACTTAGTTAACAAATATATTTATTAATAACTATGAATTATTATATTAGGCCAGTGGAGCAGTAAGCAGTGGTGGCCCAGCAGAAAGCCTGCAGGCATGGAGGGCCTGACTAACCTTAGCTGGAGGACTGTCCTGTCCTGGGCATAAAGCCCTGGGTCAAGGATGGCCTTCATCACCCTCGAAACTGCACTTCATAACTGCAAACAGCTATATTAGGCCAGTGGAGCAGCCAGTGGAGACATGCAGGCCTGGCTGGCCTGACTCGCCTTAGCTGGAGCCTTGAAGGCCGCAGCCTTTTCTCAATAATTAAATACACTAAGACCTTTTAGTTGTTTCAAAGCTTAGCCATTTGCTAACTCTCAATTAGCTAATCTAAACTACCTAGGACTAACTATTCTCAGTATACCATGTAACACTTGCTGTACTTTAAGAGCTCATTCCAAGACATCCTGCTGTTCCTGAGTCCTGGTGAGAAGAAAAAGCTTTTTATGTCTCTTTCCAGGGTTCTTTAGTTAGCAGCAGGAAGTTTTGCCTTCCTAGTCACTCTCTCCCCAGCTAAATGGTCATCAGAAACTTTTATTATCCATTTAGAGAGTGCCTCAGAAAGGGCGCAGCAAAACCTTCCTCCAACACAGTAATCATAAAGTTGAGGCAGGAAAAACAAGAATTTGAAGCCTCCTTTTTTGAAAATACTAAACACAGAAATGAAAGGAAGAAAGATAGAATTGACATAGTAATAGCATAGTATTATGTCTTGTGACATTTCTATTATCCGAATGAAGGGAGTGTGCTGTTTCAATTGAAAAAAAAAAAAGTTTTTTTGTTCATGACATCTTTCAGGACTATATATTTTATATGTCAGGACAAATCTTCCTGCTCAGTTCCAACTTAACTTCCTTATATGATGTATCTAAGGTTCTATGGTGTCTTCAAATATATAATCGTATTACTTATTATTTAGTTCTGGTGATCAACAAAGAGGAATGGCCAAAATCTGTATTGTTTCCTCTGTCTCCAGGGCCTCCCTCAACAGGGACTTATAAGACGGCATACCAGCATTGAAACTGTAATATATATAACATATATGTATATATTATATTATATATATAATTAAACATATATCATATATATGTATATTACAGTTATAATTTGATAAGATAGTAAAACTTTATTCTTCTTTGCATCATCTTCATTATTGGATAACCTACAACAATTTCTCCCAATCCTACTATCCAAGCACGTACTTATTTCCACAGAATTTGTTTTCTCTATTTTTTATTTTTTATTTCTTGGTGTTTAATTTCTTGAGTTCTTTATAAATTATGGATATTAGCCCTCTGTCAGAAGTGGTGTACTCAGCTATCAGAAACAAGGAAATCATGCAATTCACAGCTAAATGGGTGGAAATAGAAAAAGTGCATCCTAAATGAGCTAACTCAGACTCAGAAAGATGCACATAGCATATAACTCACTTATAATTGGATTTTACCCATATAGTACAGGATAACTATCCTACAACCAATTCACCAAAAGGATCAGGAAAATAAACTTTGTTAACTATTAAGGGACAATTTGTCCTAGAGGTGCTACTACAATGGCCCCAGTGCAAAAGGAAGCTTTTAGACTGCATATGACTTTTGAGCTGAGAGGGGCTGATATGTAGGAACACTCCACATCAGAGGAGTGGGAAGGGTGGGAGAGGGAGGAGAGTGTGGGTGGTTGGAACCAAAAGGGGTGGAATGAGGGCACTATGATGGAGATGTAACTTGAAGGAATAAACAACAACAACAAAAAAATCCTTTTGTTTCTACCACTTAAAAATTAGGTTGTATTTTTGCAGGGTCAAGGCACATTATCATGATTGTTGTCAAATAATTCTATTTTTTATATGGTAATATAATATATCTCTCAAGTATTGAAAGCATGTAAAATAATTACACATGAAAGAAGTTGCTGTTTAAATAGAAGCTGTGACAAAAATGGCTACAGAGAACTGTTCCATGAGATTTAACTTTATTTAATAAAGTTTTTGTAAAAGTCATAACATTGAAAACACAAGCTAGAATTTTTATATTATTAAAAAATGGTGGTAAAATTTAAAATAAATACTGGCTTTTCATAAGTCATTGAAGTTAAGTTAGAAATTATAAGCTTGTCTCCTAATGAAAAATCATTTTTCTTATATACATTATTAGCTAAACCTACAATCCTTTAGTCTTTTTTAAATATAGTTCATAGTATTTGTATATTCTTATGTTGTAATATTCAATTGAACTTTATATGTACTTCATCAAAACAGCCATAAATATAAAGCATATATATTAAAATATAATTTTATGCAGTTATGAAATTTATATTTCAAAAATATTTTATCAATGGAATCCATATTTTAGGGTTATAACTTAAGCTAATTTTATTTTTGCTAATTATATTTTAACACTTTTGTAAAACTATATTAGTCATCAATTCATTCCATTTATCTCAATGTAAATATTAACAAATTTATTAAAATATAACATTTTCATAAAATTTATTTCATGAACTGCTATACCTTTTTTGAAAAACCCAAACCTCTGGTAAGCTTTTTCAAGGAGGCAATTACTTCCTCAAAGTAGTAATTCCTTGATATTCTGGACGAGTGTCAATTCGCTGCTCTTGGAGAGATAAGGTGCTTACTTATAAAAGAACCTGATTAGATTAAGATATTTTTCCTGTTGGATATACTTCTCCTTTATGAAAAATAATGGTTTAAATGCAAATACACAGAAATATCTGATGAGAGAAAAAAGGTGTTTGCTCATACACCAATTTCTGTGACCTGAGACTTCACTGGTAAATAGCAGAAATACAAATAAGTATACTTTATGAAAAATGAACACAAAACAAAAGCACTTATTGGAAATAAATTTATTACTCTTAATACAGTATTTTATAATAATGGAAAAGGTCAATAATTGACAAAAAGTTTGATTTTTAGTGTGCTGAATATTTTGTAGGAAAATAACATATTGGAATAGCATTTATTTGTTAAGACAGAAAAATAACTGAAAATAGATATCTTTGATACCTTTAATGAATTCAGCATCACACCCCTCAGTACACAAAATCATCACATTACAATTCTGCATTGATAGCTGCTGTTTTGGTCCCAGATAAACAACATTTCAGGATGGGAACAGTGTATGTGTGCATGAGTGTGTGTGTGCATTTTCCCACTGACGTGTGTCTGATGCTTTAACAGTTTTATTTTTATATCTTGCAGAATGTAGTATAGTTAAACATTTTAATCATGAATATATGATGTGATTAAGAAACACTTGCTATGCCAAGATTGTTCAAATAAACATGTCATATATACTAATGTGAACATATCTGCAATTAGAAATTTGATAGCGGGATACAGTTTTCTTTAGTTTTTATTTATCTAATCCATATTATTTGAAATATGAAACAAGAACATCATATAGATAATGTGTTTTTTGTATTTATTTGTTCTGTTTTCATTTACAGGTTGGACAATCCTATCCTACTGTTTTTGAAAATATATGTCAATTCAATGAAATATGCAGTTTACTGTTTTAGAAGGTAACATCAGAAAACAATCAAGATTTCTTTGCTACATTTTTGTACATAGGGTTTATATATCTAATCAGAAAAATATGTTTGTTTTTTAAAAGTGTTGGATGTTTTGGAAATGAGAATAGAACATTTCATATTTTTGATAAACTTCAAGTATCAGTGTCTTCCTTTTCTCTCTGCTCATTTGTATTATAAAATGTAATATCCTAATTAAAGTATACGAGAGACAAAAAGTAAAATGTGGGAATGTTTTACCATAAGCCTCACCAATATTTTTTTCCAGATTGTGTTCCTGGCAGTGTATATTTTTGAAAAAATTTATAAGATCTTGAAGAAAGTGAATGGTTGTGTTCACTCAGTGATGAATGTTATTGGCCTTTGGTTTGGAAATATAGCTCATCTTCCTATTTGGGACAGATGACAATTATTGTATAGTAACTGAAAGCTTAATATAGACATTAATTTCTATGAAAATGAATGATCTCAAAAATTTCATAATTTTTGTTCCCTATTCTTTTTGAAACAATTTCATATATGTAAATGATGAAATATTATCATGTCTACCTCGTTCCTCCCTCAGAAACTCATGTCATATTTCCCTCACCGAATTTCTCTCCACACTTCATTTCACTCAATTTTTTCATAATGCACTACGCCCCATTAGTGTTGCCATGTGTGCATGCCTGTGTGTCCATTCTCTGCATTATGGGTATCCTATAAGTGGCCACCTCCCAAAAGAATGATGCTGCCTCTCACAAATAATTGCCAATTGTCAATACATCCTTAGTAAGAGCCTGAGAGAGGAATGCATGGCTGGAGATCACAAAATCCAATATTTTGCTGGGTTGTTCTTATATATGATTATCCTGATCTCTAACCTGGATTAACATAATAGTCAGGAAATTCCTTACTGTACATCAAGCCTGAAATTCATTAAGAAAATGGTTAGCTACCCCTTAATATTCCTGCTACTTCTGCACCACTGGGCATATTTTGCCTCGTAGGTCAGTATTGTTGCATGCACCACCCAGAGTTGAGTAAAACCATTAATATCTTTTATCCACAGCAGCATGCATAGCAACTCCCAGAACTCGGAAAGCTAGTCATATGGGAAAGAATTTCCAGGTTGAAATTAAAATAATTATTCTCATCTTACACTCAAAGTATATGGTACCTTCAGAAATAGAGCATAGTCGTGTAATTTGATATGGAACAAGAGCAATGACAATAGTCTGTTGTTTGGACATTCCTGTGTTCTCTGTGACCAAGAAATCAAAGTGAATTATGCCATGCTAGGGAAATAAAAATCAAAGTTCCTGTCATATTCCATCTCTCCCTAATCAGATGTCAATAAAAATGAAAACAAATTATTTGATAATATGGTCAAATGGGGAAGTCTATACACTGGGATGTTGCAGCAGCATAAAGTAGTGTAGCCATTTAGCAAATTCTGGAGATTTTTTCAAAACAACAGAAATCACGTTTACATACACTCAGGTATCTCTTAAGGATATATATAACCAATGATGTCTATATCCTACTGAAGAGACATTCACACATCCATACTAATTGCTGGTCTTTTAAATGTAGTTAGGGACTGAAATCACCTTGTAATATAATGAAACAAATAATAAAATACCTAAAAGTGACAAACAAAACAAAATGGAATATTACTCAGCTACATGAAAAAAATGAAATCATGATCTTTGCATGCAAAATGGGTGGAACATGAGAATGTCTATAATGAAAAAAGTGCTTTAGTTCAAGAAAGAAAAACAACATATGAAACCCAGGTATGTACAGAGACCTATTTTAGAGAGGAATATGGTAAGTGCTAAGAGATTCTAGAGTATAGAAAATATGAAAGAAAAGAAATGGAAAACCAGAGTAGGGAGATATAACTCAAAATAAAACCTATATGGGCACCTACAGTCACATAAACCATTTAAAAATAATTGAGAGAATAGTAGATGCATTTAAAAAGAAGAGGAAAGAATAATGGGGAGCTAAAGAGTTAACTTGGAAAAGGATAAGAGGGAGTAATGGTTGGATTAAGCTAAAGTTATTGAATTTTGAAATATAATGATAAAAGAATAAATAAAGCATATTATATTGTTATTTTATTAAGCATATATATTTACTTTAGAATAAACTCATATTGTTTTAATATCTAATAGCCAGAACACCTTTTGAATGATTACATAATTTACTAATGATGATTCATTTATTTTGCTAGACAATTTGAAATATAATTGTATCTTGTGCAACCACATGCATACATTACAAATTACATATGTTCAAACTAGATTTGAGATAAAATTATATACAATTATTTTATATAAATTTCTGCATACATATTATATATGAAACTTGCTTACCTGAAACACAATGAATACAACGTGAAGAAGACCCTGTCTTGTAAGTAATTTCATGTTTTGTCTCCATTGATAACATTAAAACCCATTATATGCAATGCCCTTGCTTGATTACCTCCTGCACTGATCCAGATTTTCAGAAAGATATATTATTTGCAAAATAGAACTATCATTGGCTATATACAGAATGCATTACCATAAGCAAAGGAGACATATCTATGTAAACATATTAGCAATTTTTAATGTGATACTTGGCATAAATGTTTCTTTAAAATCATTATTAATATTCTACTGGAAACCAGCTGGAGTTGGATTTTCTTCAACATAAAACCTGTATTTATTTGTTTTTTTTAATGAGTTCTATATTAAAAGATACACTTGTGTTAGTTATTATTTTTTAAATTTATTCCTGACAATGAAATAGCAATTCAGTTCTCCAAAGAAATCTCTTAAAAAATGAAGTAGATATAAAGTCACTTACACACAAAGCAATGGAATGATCAAATGTCAAATAATTGAAAAATAAGTGGAACAATTTCATGGCAAGATGTAGGACATGTGTCTGGTAAAAATCATAATCCCTAATGGTGAACTCTTTTCAATATAATATTAGTTTTTTTTCTTTGTGACTTTGTGGTATTGGTGTTATGAACATTAAAAACAAAAATACAAAAAGGTCACTGCAAAATTTCATAAAAATATTTTTCATAATTATTGTAAAGACATCTTTAACACTTTATCAATTGTCATTTGAAATTTGTTTCATTTCTGTTCAGTTTATTGATTCATGTAATTTACATTAGGCTGCTTTGTGTTTGGAGGAAGCTGGGACTTTTATAGACTTTTTGTCTTCCTTTTGTCTCTGTGTTTACAGCTAACTCTTAGTTTCCCAGAATATTCATGCATTTGGACATAAAAAAATTAAAGAGACAAGGAAAACTAAGGTTGTTAGAGTGACCTTTAATAAAATATGACTGATTTCCGTAGAAGAAGTTAAATCACAGAAACAGAGAGACAGAGGCAGAGATATGGACTGAAACACTGAAACACAGACAGAGACAGGGACAGAGAAGACAGAAAAAAAAGAGATATACAGGGAGAGAAGAAGTAGGAGAGAAAAAACAGAGAAGAGATAGAGAAGAAAAAAAGAGAAGACACATTACAAATGAACACAATAAAGAAAGTCCATGTGAGAATGCAATAGGAAGTTTTCATTTTTGACATAAACAGAGCTCCAGTACAATTAAGCCCTGCTGCACGTTCTTCTTGCATTTGCAGCTTCTGTCACTGCTAAAGCAAAGGTTTCTGTGCTTAAGGTATAGACTCAGTAACACTTTAAATTAAATTCCTAGAAAGTTAATATCAAGACCAAGGAAAGTGAGACTGATGACGTGTTCCTATATTCAGTTAAGATTACATCATTCTCCACTAGCTTCACCAGATTATGTATTGCAGATAATAAATCTTATATCATAACCAAAATTTTTCTTACCTATGTTTCAAAAAATGTGCAAAGACTTTTCAATCAAATGATATGGGTTACAAGAGAATACCTATAAATAAAAGATTTTATAAAATTAGATTTTAGAGTTTCACTCTGTAAAAAAAAAGTCTTGTTTTTCAAGTGAAAATATGACATTTATTTTGAAATATTGACCTTTTCAAATCTAAATAATTTTTTCAGTGATGAAATGGATTCTTCCTTGAAGAAAAAAAATGCTTCCTTTGATCTCATGAAATATTCAAAGTGATAATGAAGCATGTTTTTGCCTTTTTGTAAACCTGCTAAGATATTATTTTTCAGAGTTTGACAGTGGTGAAAATTTTATCACACAGCATGAAATGTGTTATTTTGATACATCGACACCATATCAAATCATATCTTTGCACATTCAACTTTGTGACAAAGATTATTTCTCTACAAACTTCATAGACAGTTTTCATGTAATTTTAAGAAAAGTATTAGTTTTAGATTGTTAATTGCTTTTTTGTACTCTTAATTAGTGGAGGCAAGGATGTGAGTATACTTCTGACAAACTAGCATCACGTTAATTTCTGAAAGTAAATATGATACAAGTTAAAAAATGATATTAAACTTTAAAATTCACATAAATTGAAAAAAGTTCTTTGTAGTTGTAGTAACTAAAATTCTTACTTTCTACTGCTATTTACAGAATCCTTAGTAATTAAATGCAGGTGTGTGATTTTAGGTATGTGACACACAAACATACACATATATATGTATATATATGTATATGCATATATACACATATTTATATATAGGATATATATAAATATGCATGTATATATAAGTATATATGTATACATACCATATATATCTATACACAGATATATAATATATGTGTGTTTATTTATGTCATCAAAGCACCACAATCCAATCTTATAGGCTATTCTTTATTCTTCTCCCAATTGCTTTTATAAAGAACCATATTTTCTTCAGAAATACAAGATCAGTTATGCTACAGATATAAAAACAAAGGGAAAAAATATGCAAGTAATAGGACAGAAGAAAACTCTAAAACATGATCTGATATAATAATTACATTCTTGTGGTTATGATCAAGCATTTTAGCCTCAACTTCCAAGTTCTAAAAGTTTTATTTCCTTACTATTCTTAGACTAAATGTGCTGATCCTACTTGTATCTTAGGGCAAGTTTTTAACAATATCAAAAGCTATCCTCTAGTCTTCATCTATTTTCCATACACTTTGTAAGAGTAGCAGTTGGATTTTGGGGAACTCAATAGGCATCATGCTATCCCATTGTTTCAAAAATGTCTCCTAAGAAATTTTATGATGAATTTATATAGGAAGACTGAAAAATAAGCGATTATATATGACTGAAATATTAACTTTCAAAAATTCTGTACTTATATGCTTGTAATTCAAGTTATGGAGGAAATTAAGGAGGGTGAATTTATGCCCTGCCTGTCTAACTTAGGGACTTTCTGTCTCAAAAGAAAGAATATTACTTTTAGTAAGGACAGATGGATACCACAGTAGTAAATATTCGTTGTAACATGCAGTAACACCCAGAATAAGACCCTAGTGTCTTAAATAAATAAGTAAATAGTAAACAAACAACCTAATGTCATCTGCATTCCACTTTCTTTTGGGTTGCATTTTTCCACTCTTTAATTCATATTAAGAGGTCTCTATGGTTTACTTACTTAGTAAGCACTCTCTTAGATATCTAACTACATATATCTAGTATCAAATATCCCTCTCCATAGGAACATATAATACAGGAAAATGATAATGCCTAAAACTATTAATAATGTTGAAATCAATTTTAAAGATTTGTCTCAAATATTCAGAGAAGCTAGAGTACAACTTGGTGTGAATAAGAGACTGATAAATAGCTATATATATATAAAATGTAAAAACAATCCTTTAATTTATGTCTTCAGTTATGTCTCACATATCTATATTTGGGATTATGTTTTCTACCATATATATATATATATATATATTCCAGAAGTATACATGCATGTTTCTCCTTGATTAAAATGCTTTCTGTTAAAGAAAACAGGTATATCAAAGCAGTTAAAATAAGGCACTTAATATTTAGATGCTGTTTTTTTTTTAATTTCATAATATTCAGAGAAGCTAGCATACAACTTGGTGTGAATTAAGAGATTGATAGATTGCTATATGTATAATGTAAAAACAATCTTTTAATTTATGTTCTCAGTTGTGTCTCACGTATCTATATTTTGAAGGAATAATGCCATAAAATGTGGTCTTCATAAATCCAAGTGATACTAGCTATTTCAAGAATTATACAAAAAAATTAGTGCTATAATTGAATAGGATAATATTGAAATTGACTTGCTACACAATCTATCTTTATTCATTTTTTCAAGTTGTGAAAACACTGAAGTCTAATGTTTAAAAATAGAATCTAACAGTTTGAACTTTGCTTCTTAAATATCTAGCAGTGTTACATGGGTTTGGTGTCAGGAAGATGGATGTCCACAGGGTCTCTTGTCCCTCAGGCACACTCCAGCATCAGCATTCTTTCATCTTGATGACCTACCTGAGTGCTTAGAGCAAAGCCTGATTAAGCAAAGCTTTCTATCAGCTTAATATGGTGCCTCTTAATGAAGGTTGGGAACAATTACATAGCTATGATTAACACCTTTTGACTTTTAGCTGATGAATATCGGTGCTTAGAAACATGCAGGATCTAGGCCTTTTGTAAATGAAAGATGTAGGCAATGAACATCTTTGCTATAAAGCAGAAGCATCTAAATAGAATGAAATATCCTTGCATTTAAATTTTTATAATTGAACTGATATTAAAGAAAATCTGTTCTTGATTTTCAAGACAGTTCTGATGTCAGTCACTTGAATTTGCTGAAATGCCCTACAGATTAATTTAAGTCTTATTTGAGTTTAAACCCGAAACCCAAGGAAAATCCAATTGCTAATATAACCAAAGCATTGAAAATTAAATGGACTCAAGTGGAGTTTTAGTGAGATGTGTTTATCTTGGTTATTTGAACAATGTAAACTATTGGAGAAATTACACTTTAACAATTGGGCACTTGATATGAATCTTGGAAATTACTTATGAAAGAAACGTGATGATTTTCTTTATTAAAATCCATAGTATTGGACTAATTGTTTTAAGTAATTGTCAATAATTTCCAGACTCATTTCTTATCTATAGTTAGTCATATAGCTGATAGAACATGATAGATTGTAATTTGAATTAAAAGAATTTATCTTAAGGTAAGAGTGGTGGTACAGTTTGGGGATCTTAGACTGGGTAAAGTGAGGCAGGAAGTTTAAAATTTTGAGGTTCATCTGAACAACAGAGTGATACTCTATTAAAAGAACTAAATGCATTAAGGATAAGTGGATGTGGATGTACTTCCAAATTTGGACATCTGTATCACACCTGTAAAGTTTATTGAACACTACCTAAGAGAGTAGTGTGGATGTGAAAGTCTAAAGATGAAAAAGAGTTCTGTTTCCAGATATGCAATTGTTCTTTCACACATGAGCTCAGAAAAACAGTAGCTGTCTGCACAAATCTAATATAATAATGTCCATCAGAATTTCCTCATAGATTAGAGAAGTTCTAATCAGCCCCCATTTTTCTAGGAAGAGATATGGACAAAGATTTTCTTAGATTATCAGTCACAGCTTCAGTGGAGTATCCAATAGTATATTGATCCCACTCAAGCTACCCTGTAGGGGTTAGATAAATTAGATTTAGAAAATATATAGGAGTTTCTGATACTGTCTCTTAATTCGGGGCCTGAAGAGCATTATCAGCATGAAGTCAGCAAAAACAGGAAAGACTCAATAGACTGAAAAACAAGTTTGAAGTCAGGAAAACAGGAAAGACTCAATAGAATTGAAGAAACAAAGTATCTGGCCTGACATTGTTTTCAGCTGCTAAGTGGGCAGAGCCCAAATTAAGCTGAAACAGAGTTCCTCCTATTTGAGGACAGTGCATGGAGCCCAGGAGAGAAGAGGCCCCTGATGCTACAGAGCTCCAAGAGTCCTGCTGAAAAAAGGGCTGGCCATTGATGGCCAGCTCTCTCCCTGAAGCAGAAAGAAGCCGGTGAGCAAAGAAAGCCTGAGCAAGACACCAAAAGGCCAAGGACTGGACCCTGTGGCTCAGCTTTTGCCTAGAGGGGTTTGATCTGTCCAAACAGTGGCCTAAAGGAAACGGTGCCTGGCTATAAGGACTGAGGCAGAGCAGCTGAGTTCCTGATTCAAAAGAAGTAAATTGGCCTGCAGACAGCTGGGGTCTCCCACAGAGAAGAAAGCATGAAGCCTTATTTAAGGTGAGACTGCAATAACCAACTTACCCTGACGAACCTGCATCTGAGAGATCCAGAAAAAGGACTGCTAAGTGTGTTAAAGAATCTACAACAAAGACTGTGTTCCTGACGACTGAGGACCTGCCCCAGAGACTGTATCATTCTAAAAGGTTATGAAAGTAGTTGTTATAATTATCAATAGGTTTAGTGGATAGGTTAAAGGGGTTGTAGGAATTTATAGGATTAATAGTTAAGAAATTGTTGGTGTTTGTTATAAGTGAGTTTAGTAATAAATAAATAAGTGTTAAATAATAATTTAAAAGTTCAGTAACACTACCCCTCATGTCCATTCTAATGCAGGAAACCCTAGTTAAACAAAAAGATTTATATATACAAAAGGCATAAAATAAAGAAGAATAATTGAGAAGAAAGGATGGGAAAAGAGAACAGAGCACAATGGTTGCTTTGATGAAGGAACATTACAGTTATGCGTGAATTTGTAAGAACTTAACTAAATGAGATACAAATATAAATGTTTCCTGATGTTAATATGGGTACCTAGCATAACTACCTTGAAAAATTCCATCCAGCAGCGGGATTGAAACAGATGCTGAGACACAGCCAAACATTAGGTGTAGCTCTAGAAGTCTTGTATAAGAGAGGGTGAAGGAATAGAGAGATCTGGAGGGGCAAGAGCCCTCTTGAAGAACAACAGAAGCCACCAACATACACCTTAAAGGCTTACAGAGACAAACACTGAGAGCAAAAAAAAAAAACAAA
Organism: Lophiomys imhausi; assembly: GCA_907164525.1. Lineage (NCBI taxonomy): Eukaryota > Metazoa > Chordata > Mammalia > Rodentia > Muridae > Lophiomys > Lophiomys imhausi. Next base: position 13,797,770 of record CAJQZJ010009649.1, on the reverse strand, counting down.
TGGAGACTGGACCTAGGCCCTCTACATATACATAGATGATAGCCAACTTAGTCTTCATTCAGATCACTTAGTAAGTGGGGGTGGCTGCATCTGACATGGACTTTGTTGCTTAGTGGAAATCACTTATGCTAGCTAGGCTACCATGTCAGAACCCAGGGAAGAGAAGGCTCTTAGTCCTCATATAATTGATGAACTGTGGGGGATTAATATGTGAGGGTCTCCTCTCATCCAAGGAAAAGGAGAGAAGGGAGAAGGGGAAGAGGTTGAGATGGTGAGACCAGGTTGAGAGGAGGTAGAATGCTGAGAACAAGATATAACTTGAATAAATAAATAAATTTAAAAAATTAATTTTATATGTACATTCCTCAGGCAATCACAATTTGTGTATTTGATTTGTACAGAATAAAGCATACGTTCAGATTTGTGTATAATGGAGATTGCTAGATAATATTTTATAAGATTCATTACAAAACAAAATGCTATAATAAATAAATAATTTCAGCATTTAACAAATATCTATAAACACTATGGAATTTTACCATCTCTCAGCTTCATGTTGATAATTTTGTGTACCTTTATGTTACTTTAGGGAAATTGTTTGAGCTAAGATGTCTACTTATTCTAGTTTGTGGCTATTAACAATTTGTTAAAAAAATAATTTTCTATCTTTACACTGAGTATGTTGCATATTTTGGTTTTGATGAGGGTTCTCAAAGTTCTAAGAATAGAAAAATAGTTTTTAATATATAAGAATTAAAAAGTATAATTTGGACTAGAATTTGAGGCACATTAGATAATATGCTAAATTATATACATATAATCTATATAATATGAATTAGATATATGATCTATAAAAAATCCTTTGAAAACCATTATATACAAAGTGTGAAATGTATACATTCTCCTCCAGGTTTCTTTCAATGTATGTAGCAAAGCTTTTTATAATACTAAAGCTCTGTACATATTAGGTAACTACCCTAACTTTGAGTTTATCCCAACACATTACTATACTCCTTTATTCCTAGTATATCTTCTAGATCAATATGTGTCTAATGTCTGCAGAATAGCCACAGTAAGAATATAATATTTACTACTATATGCTTAACTAATTATCAGCTATGAATAATCTATAAATTGTCTGTAGGTGGAATGTTTTTAGGAGTCAAAACTGATATTTTAAGCTCTTTTGTACAAATGCATTACAGTATACATGCCATTTTGTTTGTGCATAAAAAGTACCAGCTGAAAATTTAAGAATGACTTGAATTTTTGGTATATTATCTTAAATATAGATTTAGAACTTATAAATATAGTGATTGATATTTCAAGTTTAATTCAGTAGTCAATAGGAAGTAAAAATTTCAGGTGACATTGAAAAATATGGTATTCTCATTAGAAAAATGATCAATTTTAGTAAAAGCTATGGAGTAACAGCTTCTTAGGAGAAGCCTTAGTTACTGTGGACATTGATTGATAGATTGCTTATAGAATTCCTCACCAAACCACAATCTATGCTATTCTCATCTATGTTCATAGCAGCCTTACTTGTAATAGCTAGAAACTGGAAAGATGTCTCTCAATTGACAAGTGGATAAAAAAAAAAATGTGATAAATTTACACAACAGATAACATTTGTATTTATTTTCAAAATTATTCAAGATTTTGTGTGTTCATTTTCTGAGAATTAAGTTCAACCACCAAAGGTTAAGCTTCACATTAAAAAATAGTTAATAATTTCATACAATATACTTTTAGTATATTATCCTCCCTGTCCATCACTTTCCAGATCCTCCTCCACACACTCCATACCTATTCATTTTCATATTCTTTCTCTGTCTTAATAAAATGAAAGATTGTGTGATTTCGAAAAAGAACAAGGAAGAATATGTGGGAGAATTTTAATGGAGTAAAGGAAAGGGGGAAATGATGTAATAATGTTATAGTCTCAAAAAAAAAGTTACCACTGTCCAAAAATGAAAAAAAAAAAACAAATAAGCAATCAAACAACCAAACATACAAACCAAAAAATAAAAATAAAAAACAGAAAATATAAGGTTCAATTTGTGTTACCTAACTACCCCAGGCATGAATATAGTTGATATATCTCATATCATTCCATTGGAGAAAACTGATTATTTGTGATTTTATGATTTACAACTATAGTATAATTAATTAAATTTATCTATTTTATTTTACATATTGTTAAAATTCAACAACCAGTTTAAAATTATTTAATACAAAATAATTGAAAAGTATACATGCGATAAAATATAGTTTGATAAAATGTACAAAATCAGAGAAAGTTCACTCAGTGTTTATACCTGAAGTACAGAAAGTTTATGAAAATGTTTTGTACCCTTTTCACTTTAAATAATTTCTACATATACTGAATAATTCACTGTGAATTTCTCAAAGTTACCAGCACTCTTTACACAATTTATATACTTAAGAAGAAAGACTTTGAACAAATTGGTTCAGTCTACAATGAAAACAATAAAACTGAACAATTTACATGTAAAATTAACTTAGAGAAAAATTCTTAAATTAAGAAATATCATCACAATTTGTTTATTAATGTATATTTTTAATTTCTCAAATGAATACACCAATGATCCCTGAGGAAATCACAGATACACGGTCTACAGTACTATATCCACTCAATTTCCCAAAGTCCGTAACTGTTAGGAATGCTTTGAGTGACTAATCTTCTGACCATTTATGGTCCAGGAAGTTTACTCTTTCTCTAGTTTGAAGTACTCAATCTCTTACTCATCTCAAAATGCTACTAAATTTCTCTATAAGTAAATTCTATTCTAAGAATAGAAAAATAGTTTTTAATATACAAGAATTAAAAAGTATAATTTGGACTAGAATTTGAGGCACATTAGATAATATGCTAATTTATATACATATATATAATATGAATTAGATATGTTCTATGAAAAATCATTTGAAAACAATTATATACAAAGTGTGAAATGTATACATTCTCCTCCAGGTTTCTTTCAATGTATATAGTAAAACTTTTTATAACACTAAAGAATTTTGAAGAATAGATAAGTAATTAGAAAATCAGGAATGGAAAATTTTCTCACTGTAAAGTGGTAGGTATACCAACATGTTTGAAAAGACTCAAATAAAATATAAAAGATAATGATGTTCTGTGGAACTAATATATGTACCAGACCTGTCATGTGTGCTAAAGAGCAATAACCAGTTAAGAATTAGCTTTGAAGATGGCAGATAAATGCTAGTTTGAAGGAAACAAAAATGGGCCTGTCTGTGATGGTTCAGCAAGATAATTGCTTGCTGTGCAAAACTCATAACCTGATCTTAATCCCAGACACTCAGTAGAACGAGAGTACCTATTCCTAAAAGTTTTCCTCTGAATTCTATGTGAATGCTGCAGCATGTTTATACACATGGGCACAAACACAGACAAAAACACAGACACACACACACAGAAACATACACACATACAGAGAGTCCCTCATTCTATAAAAAACACTCTTTTAATACACAATAATACATATAAAATTTTATAGTTTTTCATTTAAAGTTTAATTTATTTTATGATAATTTATTTTTAAGATAATATTTTTGAAAAATTGTAAAGTAAATAAATAACAGAAAAAATATAACTATGCAATATGGAAAGTCACAAACACATAATATACTACTAGACAAGACTTAATTAGAAAAAAATTACCCAAATAATCGGTGCATTAAATTGTCACAAACTGTATTTCATCTACATGTTTGTGGTTGGACCATTAGCATGAGCTTTCAACTGTTCACTATGATAAACCTTTCTCTCATTTATGCCTTTACTACAATCTAGTAGTCCAATGAGATGAGAGAAATGTTTGTTACTGTGTGTTTGATCTCTGCAAGTGTTAATACTGTTTAATACAGAGTCAACCCACATGATTACCAAAAAAATGACAGTAATAAGCATGCAGGATTCATAAAGGGTAGAACATTACTTAAGATTCATGAGTGGAGAAATAACCTCTAGTTAGAAGCACAACACTTAAGAAAAGGAAATAGTGGACAATTATTTTTGGATCTACCATGAAAATTCCAACACAAAACAAAAAAAGTAATAGAATATAAAGTATAAAATAAATTTAAGAGAAAATCTATTTTAAATTTTAGGCTACCTGCATTCAGATCTCAGTAAAAATTAAAATACTAAGTAATTCACTTATTTTCTGTTAATTTTACAATTATACATTTCTGAGACTCTATTAAATGCACAAAATTTGTTTGCTCATACTTATCCCCAGTTTATTACTCCCCATATTTTTCTTTACGCCACCTATCACTTTTTCTATTCAGATGTATATATACTTAAAAAAAAAGAGCAGCTGATTCATTTTAGTGATGCCAACATGTACATGGGTGTAGGGCCATCTACTGGTGCATGGGTAGCTTATCGGAGATCACATCCTTGAAGAAAACTGGCACTTTCTCTACACCTGTAAGTAACTACCAGCTGCTACTTAGCTGAGATTAGACTTCATGAGCTCCTCCAATATCCATGTTGTCATATTGGCTAGCTTGTACTTCTTCAAGTCTTGTGTATAAATTCAGAGATGCTATGAGTTCATGTGTGCAACAGCCTTGTCATTTGCAGAAAACACCATTTCCCAGAAGTTATCTACTACCTCTGGCTCTTACAATCTTTTTCTTCCCTATTTAGGAATAATCCCTGAGCCTTGCAGGGGAAAGTTATGATAATCAATATCCTCTTTAGGTCTGAGAACTCCTTAGTCTATTGATTATGCTCTATCAATTCATCAATTGATTGTCTTTGTATTAATCCCCATTGCCTGATAAAATAAATTTCTCTGATGAGGTTTGAATGTTATTCTAAGAAATGAGGAGATAACTTATTACTGTGTCCATTTAAAACTATTAGACTTTCCCCTAGGGTTTGTGACATAGGCAGATGTAGATTCTTGGCTTAGATAACAAGGCTAGCTAGGCACGAGTTCTGTCTCATATAGAAGGCTTTAAACACAAATTAATGTGGTTGCTTATTTTCAGAAAATTCATAACACTATTGCTCTATTGGACATACCTAATCAGACCCATTATTTTATCACTCACATTTCAAACATGGGTAAGATTATTGATTACTTTTGTGTACTGGCTGCAAGTATAGTAGTACTTTTAAGCACTATGAAAGTTAGAAAGTTAGAAATGTTTTCAAGTCAATGCCTACTTGAGTTTTCCATGTCTTATGACTCAATTTTATGGTGTCTTTAGCAATAGTGTTGTACTATCAAGTACAGGAGGAGGACAAATGTTTTTAAATTTATAATCACTATTCATATTTGTAGGGCCATAATTTTGTGTATTATAAATCAAAGAAATATATTGCATATGTTGCTACATAAATTATAATAACTTATTTATATACTAGCAACAATTGAGAAATTAATTGAAACTATCAGAACAAAATAAAGATTCAAGGGTAAAATCTATACATATGGAAAAATACATGGGGGAAAATGATGCATGTGTCTTTATGCACCTATATAACCTTACTCAACAAATTTTTTCTACTTCCATTCATTTCTCTGAAAATTTTATTCTTTTCTTTAAGACTGAATAATATTCCCTTTTGTATGTGAATTACATTTCCACTATCCAGTAATGAGTTGACAATCATACAGACCGTTTTGATGTCTTATCTCTTATAAATAGGACAATAATGAACATGGTCAAGCAGGGCTTGTTTATATGCTCTAGGAGATAATCTAATACCACGATTTTGTTAGCTAGGCAGAGCATTGCATAAGTGTTTTCCCCTATATTCTTACATCTCTCAGCCCTCAACCAAGAAGCTTCTATTTTACAGAAAACATTGATTAACACAGACCTACAACTGCTCGACTTGCCAAAGAATGAGAGACCTTGAAGTTTCCATCTCCAAATGGGAAATCTATCTCATACCTTGTGTCTCCAAGATCATTGATCTAAAGAGGAGACAGAAAGATTGTGATAGTCAGAGGTGTTGAATGTCTGTAGCAATCCGGTATTTGTCAGACACGCCTTGGCTGATGCACATAAAATCTCATAACAACTGTGACTGCACACAGGAGGCAAGTTTTCCAAAATCCCAGTATGGATGGGAAATGAGATTAAGAAGTTCCACTGTTAGCTGAGGAGCTATAGGAAATTAATGGATGTAGAGGACATGAATGTATTTTTGGAGCATTGCCCCTCGGAGGTAATTATACACCAATATATGACTCTCCAAAATGGAGACACTAAGTGGATCCCAAGTTTTTAAAAAGAGCATATTGATTTGGGAGAAAATTGTTGGGATAAAAGGGACAAAATTGTATGGGAAAGGATTGCAGTATGATTTGATCAAATTACCTTAAGATTCATATAATAAATTTCAAGTAATAAAATAAAAATCTCCCCACAAATATTGACTGATTTTAGTTGTGCAATCATTCAGTATCTTCATATAGAGCTTTGCTTGCCCAACATATGATTAAGAATATTTCCTACCTGATGTGTGGTAATAGAACCAAATAGGGGCAGCTTGGGCGCGTGTGCGGCAGAGGTAGCCGTGGCGGCTGCAGCAGCTGGGTGGCAGCGCGCAGCGGAGGCACGCAGAGGCTGAGTGTTCCAAACGTGGACACCAGCAGCCAGGGGGCCTACAGCTGTATTCTGGAAAGCACAGACATATCAGGTGTGGATCAGGTCCTCTCAGACTCATTGGGGAACTCCAGAGTTCACAGAATCTGTGCCTGGGCACACAGGGCCATACCACAAGAGCCACTGCAGGCTGAACACTCAGTGTGCAACATAGAAAGGTCTGAATTGGGAGCAGTGAAACAATCCTGGGCAATTCCTCATTGCCTGGGAATAGGCTGCACCAGCTCAGAGTGGTTCTGGCTATTAGATGCAGAGTGACCCTGAGATCCCCCTGTAAGCAGCGACAGATCACCAAGCAATTCGACTGCTACACCAAAGCGCCCCTTTGGAACAAGCCCAGAAGACAACCGGAACAGAAAGCTAAGAACATCCAAATGGCCAAAGGTCCAAGAAAAAAACAGAAATTAGGGAAATATGACTCCAATAAAACAAAACTATCCTAGTACATCCAATCCTGAAGACCTCACCACAGCAAAAATACATGAAAATGATGACAATTCTACATTATGAAAAGTGATAGAGTCCGTTCAAGAAGAACTTAAATCTATGAAGGAATTCAAAGAAGCCACAACTTCACAAGCGAAAGCAATGGATAATACCATTAGAGAGTTCCAAGCCAAGGTGGCTCAACTTGAACAGGAAAAAACAGAGCAATGAAAGATTTCCAGGCAAAAATAAGCAAATTGGAGCAGGAAATGTACAAAATGTATAAAACCATTCAAGACATGAAAATGGAAATGGAAACAATAAAGAAAACACAGTCAGAGTTGAAAGTGGAAAAGGAGAATCAAGGGAAGAGAACAGGAATTGTGGAAATGAGTATCAAAAATAGGATGCAAGAGAGGGAAGACAGGATCACAGGCATGGAAGATTTGCTGAAGAAATCAGTACAACATCCAAAGAAAATGAGAAAGCTAAAAAATCTCTCACCCACAACATCCAAAAATTCAAGGACACAATGAAAATATGGAACCTAAGAATTATAGGCATAGAGGAAAGAGAAGACTCCCGACTCCAAAGTCCAGGAAATATCTTCAACAAAATCATAGAAGAAAACTTCCCAAACTTGCAGAAAGAGATGCCAATAAAAATCCAAGAGGCTTACAGAACACTGAACAGATTATATCAGAAAAGAAACTCCTCTTGCCACATAATAATTGAAATGCCAAATGTACAGAACAAAGAAAGAATATTAAAAGCTATAAGAGAAAAAGTTCAAGTCACATACAATGGCAGACCCATCAGAATTACACCTGACTTCTCCTCAGAAACTTTAAAAGCTAGAAGGGCCTAGACAGATGTCCTACAAGCCCTAAGAGAACATAGGTGCCCAGCCAGACTACTATACCTAGCAAAACTCTCTATCATCATAGATGGAGAAAACAAGATATTCCATGACAAAATCAAATTTAAACAATATCTAACCACAAATCCAGCCTACAGAAGATCCTAGAAGGAAAATTCCACCCCAGAGAAGATAACTACACCCAAGAAAACAGAGGAAATAGAAAACTCCACAGCAACTAAACCAAAATAGGCACAAGATGACCACCTTTACCAAAATAATGGGAAATACCAACCCCTGGTCACTAATATCCATCAACATCAATGGAGTCAACTTGCCAATAAAAAGACAGAGACTTACAGATTGGATCTGTAAACAAGACCCATCTTTTTGCTGTATACAAGAAGCACATCTCACTATCAAAGATAGACGCTATCTCAGAGTAAAGGGCTAGGAAAAGGTTTTCCAAGCAAATGGACCCAGAAAGCAAGCTGGAGTAGCCATCCTAATATCAAACAAAATAGACTTCCAACTGAAGTTAATAAAAAAAGACAGAGGAGGGCATTACATACTCGTTAAAGGGAACATTCATCAAGAGGACATCTTAATATTGAATATCTATGCCCCAAAATACAAAGGCACCTACATTTGTAAAAGAAATGCTTCTAAAATTTAAATCGCACATCGATCCCAACATATTAGTAGTGGGAGACTTTGACACCCCACTCACAATAATGGACAGATCATCAAGACAGAAGACAAACAGAGAAATAATGAGTCTAACAGAGATCATGAACCAAAAGGACCTAACAGATATCTACAGAACTTTTCACCCAAACACAAAGGAATACAGCTTCTTCTCAGTACCACACGGAACCTTCTCCAAAATCGGTCATATAGTAGGACACAAAGATAGCATCAACAGACACAAGAAAATTGAAATAACCCATTGTATCTTATCAGACCACCATGGAATAAAGCTGGACTTCAACAGCAAAAGAATCAACAGAAAGCCTACACACACATGGAAATTGAACAACTATTTACTGGATGACTACTGGGTAAGGGAAGAAATAAAGAAGGAAATCAAAGACTTCTTAAAATCCAATGACAACGAAGGCACAACATACCCAAACCTATGGGACACAATGAAAGCTGTGCTAGGAGGAAAGTTCATAGCACTAAGTGCCTTCAAAAAGAAAATTGTGACAGTTCATATTAGCAAATTAACAGCTAAACTAGGTGAACTGGAAAAAAGAAAAAAAGAAGCAAACACTCCCAAGAGGAGCAGAAGGCAGGAAATCATCAAACTTGGGGTTGAAATCAACAACTTAGAAACAAAAAAAACTGTACAAAGAGTCAATGAAACCGAGTTGGTTCTTCAAGAAAATCAACGAACTAGATAGACCCTTAGTCAAACTAACTAAAAGGCAGAGGGAAAAACCCCAAATCAACAAAATCAGAAATGAAAAGGGAGAAATAACAACAGACATTGAGGGAATCCAGAGAGCATTTAGGTCCTACTTTAAAAATCTATACTCCACCAAATTTGAAAACTTAAATGAAATGAACAATTGTCTTGATAAATTCCACCTACCGAAGCTAAATCAAGATGAGATTAACAGATTAGGCAGCCCTATAACCCCTAAGGGAATAGAAACAGTAATTAAAAATCTCCCAACTGAAAAAAAGCCCAGGGCCAGATGGCTTTAGCACAGAATTCTACAGGACCTTCAAAGAGGAGCTAACACCAATACTCTTCAAACTGTTTCACCAAATAGAAGCAGAAAGAACACTGTCAAACTCATTCAATGAGGCCACGGTCACCCTGATTCCTAAACCTCACAAAGACCCAACAAAGAAAGAAATTTTCAGACCAATCGCCCTCATGAACATAGATGCAAAAATACTTAATAAAATACTAGCAAACCAAATTCAAGAACACATCAAATGTATCATACACCATGATCAAGTGGGCTTCATCCCAAAATGCAGGGAGGGTTCAACATATGAAAGTCTATCAATGTAATTCAGCATATAAACAAGTTGAAAGAAAAAAAAACCACATGGTAATCTCGCTAGATGCAGAAAAAGCATTTGACAAAATCCAACACCCCTTCATGCTAAAAGTTCTGGAGAGAACCGGCATACAAGTACTGTACCTAGAAATAAAAAAGGCAATATACAGCAGGCAAGTGGCCAACATCAAATTAAATGGAGAGAAACTTGAAGCATTTCCTATAAACTCAGGGACAAGACAAGAATATCCACTTTCACCATATCTCTTCAATATAGTACTTGAAATTCTAGCTAAAGCAATAAGACAACTGAAGGAGATCAAGGGGATACAAATTGGAAATGAAGAAGTCAAATTATCCCTATTTGCAGATAATATGATAGTATACATAAGTCATCTCAAAAACTTCACCAGAGAACTACTACAACTGATAAACACCTTCAGCAAGGTGGCTGGAAACAAAATTAATTCAAAAAATCAGAAACCCTTCATTATAAAAAAATAAATGGGCTGAGAAAAATTAGGGAAGCAACACCATTCACAATAGTCACAAAACCACACAATGGAAAAAGGACAGCACCTTCAACAAATGGTGCTAGTCCAACTGGATGTCCACATGTAAATGAATGAAATTAGACCCATACTTATCACTTTGTACAAAACTTAAGTTCAATTGGATCAAAGACCTTAACATAAGGCCAGTCACACTAAATATACTAGAAAAGAAAGTGGGAAAAACCCTCGAAAATATTGGTACAGGTAACAACTTCCTGAACAGAACACCAACAGCTCAGGACTTAAGACCAACAATCAATAAATGGGCCTCATAAGCCGGACGGTGGTGGCGCACGCCTTTAATCCCAGCACTTGGGAGGCAGAGGCAGGCGGATATCTGTGAGTTCAAGGCCAGCCTGGTCTACAGAGTGAGTTCCAGAACGGCCAGACATACACAGAGAAACCCTGTCTCGACCCCCCCCAAAAATAAATAAATAAGTAAATAAATAAACAAACAAATAAATAAATAAATGGGCCTCATGAAACTGAAAAGCTTCTGTAAGGCAAAAGAAACTGTCATTCGAACAAAAGGGCAGCCTACAGACTGGGAGAAAATCTTCACCAATCCCACATCTGACAGAGGGCTAATATCCAAAATCTACAAAGAACTCAAGAAATTAAATTCCAAGAAACCAAATAATCCAATCAAAAAATGGGGGACAGAGCTAAATAGAGAATTCACAAAGGAGGAATCCCTAGTGGCCAAGAGACACCTGAAGAAATGCTTAACGTCCTTAATCATCAGAGAGATGCAACTCAAGAGGACTCTGAGATTCCATCTCACACCTGTCAGAATGCCTAAGATCACAAGCTCAAATGACATCACATGCTGGCGAGGGTGTGGAGAAAGGGGAACACCTCCTCCATTGCTGATGGGAGTGCAGGCTTATGCAACCACTATGGAAGTCAGTCTGGTGATATCTGAGAAAACATGGAATAGCTTTGCTTCAGGACCCAGCCATACCACTTCGGGGTATACACCCAAATGACTCCTCACAGAATTCTAAGGAAGTTTCCTCGTTTATGTTCATAGTAGCCTTATTTGTAATAGCTAGAAACTGGAAACAACCCAGATGTCCCTCACCTGAAGAATGGATTAAAAAACTGTGGTACATCTATACGATGGAATATTACTCAGCTATCAGAAACAATGAAATTATGCAATTTGCAGCCAAATGGATGAAACTAGAGAAGCTCATTCTGAGTGAGCTAACCCAGACTCAGAAGGATGTACATGGCACGTATTCACTTATGGTAGGATTTTAGCTATATAGTACAGGATATATATGCTACAACCAACACACCAAAGGGAACATGGACATAGACTTTTATTATTTATTTATTTATTTTTTGGTTTTGTTTTTGTTGGTTTGTTGGTTTGTTTTTTAGTTTTCCCTCCCTGGCAATGAGACACTTGTCACTGGTGGTGCTGCCTTGTAGGCCCCCAATGTATGAGTAGGCTCTTGGCCCTCATATGACTTCTTAACTGGGGCCAGGGACAGTTATGTAGGGACATTCCACTCCAGAGGAGTGGGATAGAAGGGATAGGGGGTAGAAGGTGGGAGGGCAGGACTGAGAAGAGGGGAAAGAGGACAATATGATGGAACTGTAACCTGAAGCAATAAACAAATTAAAAAAATCAAAATTGAAAAAAAGAAAGAAAAAACAAATAGAATAGCACAGGCAAATAATAAATGAACATAGGTATTATATAATGAGTAACTTTCATTGTATAATTCTGAAAGTGCCAAATCTTCTCTGATCATGAAAGTCAAGTAGAATGAACTCTCAAAAGTACTTTGATGGAACATAATTTATGTAATTCCAAACCCGTGCTAATGAAGCATTTCCAATGAATATTCTCTTCTTTCTCCACCCTTCTCTGCCTTCATCTTTGTTGTTCAGACATTGGGAAAATCCATGTGTAGGTATGAATTTTTCAGTCCAATTCATATTAGAATAGAAAAATTTTAATTATTGACAGTAGAAATAATCAAAAGTATTATTCTTTTCAGTCTAAAATCAATGCATGAAGTTCTAACTTAACTAGTGAAATTAACCTACACATCATTTTTATTTTATATTACATATAAATTTAAAGTCTTAAAATAGTTCACATCTAAATATTACTCTTGAGTTAATTCCATAAATTCTGCTTTCTTACATTACATTGTAAATGCACATTTCTACCTCCAGTAAAATCTGTCATAAAAGTTTCATTTAAACAATTATTATTTTGCCATAGTTTTATAAAATGTTTTGTGATTTGTTATTAGTGATTACTGTTCTCACCTTCATAACTGTTGTAAGAGAAAGCTATCAGCTTCCATGAAATATGTTACACATGATGAATTTTTCAATTTTTTATGGAAAGAAAGCTTTTAATCTGTATTTTGCCAAATACCTTTGCAGCATGGTATATAGATACAGATACAAAGTTCTGAAGCTTAAAACTACTACACCTTCCTGCTGCTCATAATCGTTATCCATTATGTGGATGATAACAGTATTATAATCTGTAAAATAAAAATAAATAAGCACCCCTGAATCACATGACAATAATCCTGTTGCACAGTATATTGTCATGAATGAGGAAAGCTATTATAACTAGTCAAACTTATACACAGAGAGAGAGAGAAACAAACATCTATATTATCTGGTAAAATTAACAAGGAGTTGTAACTGCCAAGTGACCTGGTTTGTAATGAAGATCATCAATATAAGAATCACTCAGAATATTAATATGCATTCATGATTTAATTCTAGGATACAAAAGAAAATACAAAATGGAAAATGTGTTAGGAGATATGTAATCTGTGTCCTATTAGCATGCTTTTATTATTCCATTTAACAAAGTGCTGCTATAGTGAATACATTAAACTGTCTGTAATGCTGAAAGCAATGAAGTTATACCTGTTACACATTCTGCTTTCAAAATGGTTTTAAATTAAAAAAAAAATTGCTGTTTGTTCTGGAAAAAAATCCCAGCAGCAGAAAGCATATATTAAACTTCAAATCAATAGCTAATGTCTCTGATACAGCTCCATCTGGAACTTAAAGTCCTGTAGTCAAGAAAATAGCAGTTATACCAGAAGGATAAATAAGTAGGGAGCAACTAAAGACCCAGGGTGGATTTGAAATCAATGAGAAAGGTCTGATAGAAGCTAAGTGAGTGGAAAAGCTAACTAGGAGCTTATTTAGTCAAGAGGTCTGTTCTGTTAGTTTCTTGAGTCAGACAGAAGCAAGAAAGGACAGTGGCCCATTTCCTGTTCTCTTTCTCACTTCTGCCTGTGTAAATGAAAAATGACCTGTCTACTTCCTGAATGCCTCATGCTCTTGTTATCCTGCCCTCTGCTCTATGACGGACTGTAATTGCCTCAATCTGTAAGTCTAAATAAACCCCTTCTTTGATTAAAAATATTTGAGAAACATAAAATTAAACCCGATATTATTTAATAATTATTTAAAATAAACTTAATAATTCAGTTAAAATCTGTAACACTGTCAAAGGTTTGTATAGTCTTTTCTGGACACTTATTTAATATATGGAAAACACTGCTCTTTAAACTACAATGTCAACCAAAACCTTTTCCAAAAGTGAACGATGAAAAACAGAATACTAGGGGGAGCGAAGATGGCGGCGACCTACACTGACGCATTCTGAACGCGGGGAAAAAAGAGCCATAAAAAACACAGAGTTACTGGGCACTGTGCAAAAACCGGAGAGGCTAGACCCCCCCCCCCGGAACACTCACAGCTCCCAAGGGACTGTTAAAAGTCCCAGGGCAAGGCTCTCCCCATCTCTCACAGACACGGAGGCCACTAAACCAGGGATTCAGGAACTCCCATTTGGTGAGGCGCCTGGTAAGATCGTTCCCAACTTACAGCAGGCAGAATCAGGGTCCACTTGGCCATAGATCGCTGTCCTATTGGGCTCTCCACACATCAGGTTGAACTTATACCCACTTAGAAAAGGTTGCGAGATAGTGGAAGCCTTAGCAAGGAACAAACAGGGGGCTCAGCGGGTGGTCCGCAGCCACTCGTGAAGCGGAGGGCGGGAGGTTCCAAGAGAGTGCAGGAAGCTGGGAACACAAAAGCAGGCGGGAGGGGCCAAATCTCGCACACTCACAATAGGGAAGCTGGGGAGGGAGCACGGCTGGCAGGGCCAAATCCCCGCCAGTCCACGGCAGGTCATCTGGGGAGAGAGACAGGCATGGGTGGGGCCAGGGGTCCGTGAACCCACGGCGGAGCTGCTGGGACGAGAGGTGCACTCAAGCAGCCAGAGGATCCGGGGATTGGGGTACCCACGGACCCGTGGTGGCGCAGACAGGAAGGGAATCAGGCACAGGGTCCAGCCCTGTGGCGAGAAGACTAGAGAGAAACCAGAAATCGGGACCATAGCTGTATCCTGGAAAATCCAGACATATCAGGTGTGAAGCCAGACCCTGTCAGCCTACGGGATGACAAACAAAGCCCACAGAATCTGTGCCAGGGCAAACAGGCCCATACCATCAGAACCATTACAGGCTGATAACTCAGAGTGCAACATAGAGAAGTCGGAATTGGGAGCAGTGAAACAATCCTGGTCCATTACTCACAACCTGGGAATAGGCTGCACCAGATCACAGTGCCTCTGGCCATTAAAATCACAGTGACCTTGAAATCCCCCTGTAAGCAACGACAGATAGCCAAGTAACTCGTCCCCTGCACCAAATCATCCACTGTGGTTCCAAGCACAGAAAACAGACAGCTAAATGCATCCAATGGAGAAAGGTAAAAAAAAAAAATAGAAATCAAGGAATTATGACTCCAACAAAGCAGAACCACCCTAGCTCATCCAATTCGGATGACCACACACCAACAGAAACACATGAAAACATTGACAATTCTGCAGTATGGAAAGTGATAGAGTCCCTGCAAGAAGAACTTAAATCTATGAAGGAATTCAAGGAAACCACAATTCTACAAATCAAAACAAGGAACAACACCATTAAAGAGCTCCAAGCCAAGGTGACAGAGCTTGAACAGGAAAAGGAAAAAGCCATGAAAGATTTTCATACAAAAACAAGCAAGCTGGAGAAGGAAATGTACAAAACGAACAAAACCATACAAGACATGAAAATAGAAATAGAAACAATAAAGAAAACACAGTCAGAGTTAAAAGAGGAAGTGGAGAACCAAGGGAAGAGAACAGGAACTACGGATGTGAGTATCAACAATAGGATGCAAGAGATGGAAGACAGGATCTCAGGCATGGAAGATTTGCTGAAAAAATCAGTACAACATCCAAAGAAAATGAGAAGGCTAAAAAATCTCTCACCCACAACATCCAAGAAATCAAGGACTCATTGAAAAGACGGAACCTAAGAATTATAGGTATAGAGGAAAGAGAAGACTCCCGACTCCAAGGTCCAGGAAATATCTTCAACAAAATCATAGAGGAAAACTTCCCAAACCTGAAAAAAGAGATGCCAATAAAAATCCAAGAGGCTTACAGAACACCAAACAGATTAGACCAGAAAAGAAACTCCTCTCGCCACATAATAATTGAAACCCCAAATGTACAGAACAAAGAAAGAATATTAAAAGCTGTAAGAGAAAAAGGTCACGTCACATACAATGGCAGACCCATCAGAATTACACCTGACTTCTCCCCAGAAACGATAAAAGCTAGAAGGGCCTGGTCAGATATACTACAAGTCCTAAGAGATCATAGATGCCCAGCCAGACTACTTTACCCAGCAAAACTCTCTATCAACATAGATGGAGAAAACAAGATATTCCATGACAAAATTAAATTTAAACAATATCTACCCACAAAACCAGCCCTACAGAAAATACTAAAAGGAAAATCCCAACCCAGAGAAGAAAACTCCACCCAAGAAAACAAAGGGAATAGAAAACCCATCAGCAACTAAACCAAAAGAGAAACAGAACCACCGCCTATACCAAACTAATGGGAAACAACAACCCCAGGTCACTAATATCCATCAACATCAATGGACTCAACTCCCCAATAAAAAGACATAGGTTTACAGAGTGGATCCGCAAGCAAGACCCTTCCTTATGCTGTATACAAGAGACACATCTAACTACAAAAGATAGACACTGCCTCAGAGTAAAGGGCTGGGAAAAGGTTTTCCAAGCAAATGGACCCAGGAAGCAAGCTGGAGTAGCCATCCTAATATCAAACAAAACAGACTTCCAACTGAAGTTAATGAAGAAAGACAAAGAAGGGCACTATATACTCATTAAAGGGACTATTCATCAAGAGGAAATCTCAATACTGAACATCTATGCCCCAAATACAAAGGCACCTACTTTCGTAAAAGAAACACTTCTAAAACTTAAAGCACATGTGGATCACAACACATTAGTAGTGGGAGACTTCAACACCCCACTCACAACAAAGGACAGATCATCAAGACAGAAGACAAACAGAGAAATAGTGAGTCTAACAGAGATCATGAAACAAATGGACCTAACAGATATCTACAGAACGTTTCACCCAAACACAAAGGAATACACCTTTTTCTCAGCACCCCACGGAACCTTCTCCAAAATCGACCACATAATTGGTCACAAAGATAGTCTCAGTAGATACAAGAAAATTGAAATAACACCTTGGATCTTATCAGACCACCAGGGAATAAAGCTGGTCTTCAACAGTAAAAGAATCAACAGAAAGCCTACACACACATGGAAATTGAACAGCTCCTTACTGGATGACCACTGGGTCAGGGAAGAAATAAGGAAGGAAATCAAAGACTTCTTAAAATCCAACGACAATGAAGACACAACATACCCAAACCTATGGGATACATTGAAAGCTGTGCTACGAGGAAAGTTCATAGCACTAAGTGCTTTCAAAAAGAAAATTGTGACAGCTCATATTAGTGAACTAACAGCTAAGCTGGGTGAATTGGAAAAAAAAAGAAACAAACACTCCCAAGAAGAGCAGAAGACAGGAAATCATCAAACTTAGAGCTGAAATCAACAACTTAGAATCAAAAAGAACTATACAAAGAATCAATGAAACCAAGAGTTGGTTCTTTGAGAAAATCAACAAAATAGACAGACCCCTAGCCAAATTAACTAAAAGGCAAAGGGAAAGAACACAAATCAACAAAATCAGAAATGAAAAGGGAGAAATAACAACAGAAATCGAGGAGATCCAGAAAATATTCGGACATTGCTTTAAAAATCTATATTCCACTAAATTTGAAAACCTAAGCGAAATGGACAATTTCCTCGATAAATTCCACCTACCAAAACTAAATCAAAATCAGATTAACAGCTTAAACAGCCCAATAACACCTAAGGAAATAGAAACAGTCATTAATAATCTCCCAACCAAAAAAAGCCCAGGGCCTGATGGCTTTAGCACGGAATTCTACCGGACCTTCAAAGAGGAACTAACACCATTACTTTTCAAACTCTTCCACCACATAGAAACAGAAAGATCACTGCCAAACTCATTCTATGAGGCCACTGTCATTCTGATTCCTAAACCACACAAAGACCCAACAAAGAAAGAGAACTTCAGACCAATCTCCCTCATGAACATAGATGCAAAAATACTTAATAAAATACTAGCAAACCGAATTCAAGAACACATCAAAAGTATCATACACCATGATCAAGTAGGCTTCATCCCTGGAATGCAGGGATGGTTCAATATACGAAAGTCTATCAATGTAATTCACCACATAAACAAGGTGAAAGACAAAAACCACATGATAATCTCGCTAGATGCAGAAAAAGCATTTGACAAAAATCCAACACCCCTTCATGCTAAAAGTTCTGGAGAGAACGGGCATGCAAGGACCATACCTAGAAATAATAAAGGCAATATACAGCAAGCCAGTAGCCAACATCAAATTAAATGGAGAGAAGCTTGAAGCATTTCCTCTAAACTCAGGGACAAGACAAGGATGTCCACTTTCACCATATCTCTTCAATATAGTACTTGAAGTCCTTGCTAGAGCAATAAGACAACTAAAGGAGATCAAAGGGATAAAAATTGGAAATGAAGAAGTCAAATTATCCCTATTCGCAAATGATATGTTAGTATACATAAGCGACCCCAAAAACTCCACCAAAGAACTCTTATAGCTGATAAACAACTTCAGCAAGGTGGCTGGATACAAAATTAACTCAAAAAAAATCAGAAGCCCTTCTTTATACAACAAACAAATATACCGAGAAAGAAATAAGGGAAACAACCCCCTTCACAATAGCCACAAACAACATAAAACAACTGGGGGTAACTCTAACCAAGCATGTAAAGGACCTATATAACAAGAACTTCAAGCTCCTGAAGAAAGAAATGGAAGAGGCCTTTAGAAGATGGAAAGATCTCCCATGCTCATGGATAGGTAAGATCAACATAATAAAAATGGCTATCCTACCAAAAGCAATATATAGATTTAATGCAATTCCTATCAAAATACCAACACAATTCTTTACAGACCTGGAAAAAGTTAGTCTCAACTTCATATGGAACAACAAAAAGCCCAGAATAGCTAAATCAATCTTGTCCAATGAAAAAACATCTGGAGGTATCACCATCCCAGATTTCAAGCTGTACTACAGAGCAACAGTAATAAAAACAGCATGGTACTGGTATAGAAACAGACCAGTGGATCAATGGAATCGAATTGAAGACCCAAACATGGATCCACACACCTATGGCCAAATAATCTTTGACAAAGAAGCCAAAAACGCACAATGGAAGAAGGACAGCATCTTCAACAAATGGTGCTGGTCCAACTGGATGTCCACTTGCAAAAGAATGAAATTAGACCCATACCTATCACCTTGTACAAAACTTAATTCCAAGTGGATCAAAGACCTTAACATAAGGCCAGCCACACTAAAGATACTAGAAGAAAAAGTAGGAAAAACCCTCAAACTCATTGGCACAGGTGACAACTTCCTGAACAGAACACCAACAGCTCAGGACCTGAGATCAACAATCAATAAATGGGACCTCATGAAACTGAAAAGTTTCTGTAAAGCAAAGGATACTGTCATTCGAACAAAACGGCAACCAACAGATTGGGAGAAAATCTTCACCAACCCCACATCTGATAGAGGGCTATTATCTAAAATCTACAAAGAACTCAAGAAACTAAATGCCAAGAAACCAAATAATCCAATCAAAAAATGGGAGATGGAACTAAATAGAGAATTCACAAAGGAGGAATCCCTAAGGGCTGAGAGACACCAGAGGAAATGTTCAACATCCTTAATCATCAGAGAAATACAACTCAAGACGACCCTGAGATTCCACCTAACACCTGTTAGAATGGCTAAAATAAAGAGCTCAAATGATAGCACATGCTGGTGAGGGTGTGGAGAAAGGGGTACCCTACTCCATTGCTGGTGGGAGTGCAGGCTTGTGCAACCACTATGGAGGTCTGTCTGGCGATATCTTAGAAATCTAGGAATAACCTTGTCTCAAGACCCAGCCATACCACTTCTGGGTATACACCCAAAGGACCTCTCACGGAGACATAGGGAAGTCTCCTCATCTATGTTCATAGCAGCCTTATTTGTAATAGCTAGAAATTGGAAACAACCCAGATGTCCCTCAACTGAAGAATGGATTAAAAAATTGTGGTACATCTATACAATGTAATATTACTCAGCTATCAGAAACAATGAAATCATGCAATTTGCAACCAAATGGATGGATCTAGAGGAGCTCATCCTGAGTGAGCTCACCCAGTCTCAGAAGGATGCACATGGCATCTATTCACTTATAGTAGGATTTTAACTATATCGTACAGCATATCTGTACTACAACCAACACATCAAAAGGAACAAGGACATAATTTTTTTTTTATCTTTTTCTTTTTCCTTCTTTTTTTCTTTTTTTCTCATTCCTTTTCCCTTCTCTTTTTCCTCTCTTTTTTTTTTGATATTCTTTTTTTTTGTGGGTTTGTGTGTTTGTTGGTCTTTTTTTTTAGTATTCCCCCAGTAGCAATGAGACACCATTCACTGGCAGTACTGCCTCGTAGGCCCCTGGTGAATGAAGAGGCTCTTGGCCCTCATATGACTCCTGATCTGTGGTGAGAGACTGTTAGGCAGGGACACTCCACCCCAGAGGAACAAGACGGAAGGGTCAGGGGGTAGAGCATGGGAGGGTGGGGCTAGGAAGCGGGAAAAGAGGACAATATGATAAGGATGTAACCTGAAGAAACAAACAAATAAATTTATTAACTAAAAAAAAAAAAAAAAAAAAAAGAAAAGAAAAAAAAAAGGCAGGGGGCAGGGCTGAAACACTGTGAATGGAACAGAGGATACAACCATTCGGCCTGGATTTGCAGACCTCCAGGTGTAGAGAAGACGTGGAGCTAAGGTAAAATACAAGAGAATTGTGGTATTGGCCCATGCCTTTGACTTCAGCGGAGACGGGGGGGGGGGGGCACCTTAGAGTTGGTTTTCTTATGTACTCTGGAGTCATACGGAGCGGGGTGGTGAGGGTGCATACTCTTGGTCCCACCATTCAAGAAGAGTACACCCTTGGTCCCAGCTCCCAGGACACTGGAGACAGAAACAGGCAGATCCCAGAGCTCAGGGTCAGCCTGATGCAGGGCAAACTCTAAATAGAGAAAGACTTTGATCCAGGAGTGGTGGAACACATCTTTGATCCCTTCAGATGAGAAACACAGGTCCCTGTTCCCAATAATTAGAGTTCAGAGACACACACATGAGATTTAGAGGGACCTAGGTTTGGAGGCTACTTACAAAAGGCCGTCTCGATGCAGGCAGATTGTCCTTTGGGATCTCAAAATATATACACTAGAGCTGGTTTAGCTCCAAGGTGACAGAATGATTTCTTCTTTAACCCGGATTGAAAGATAACGCTTTGTATGTTGTCAGAAGGCCAAATTTGCTTCAGGAGAAGTACTACCTAGCCGCCCCATCCCCCCCCCCCAAAAAAAAAAAAAGGAGGGGAATTGTCCTAGGGTTGGGATTGGTGCAGGGCTCTGTTCTTATCGTTGCAGGAGAATCGAAGTGTCCATTAGGGGAGCCTGGGGTCGGCAGACAGCGGAATCCTCAGCAGAGAGCAGAATCAGGCACCAAGGAGGATGAGTGACCCAGTTGATTCTGCCTGGCAGACTTCCTCAATAGCTGTCTCCATCGGGGGCCTGCAACCACCACTGCAATCCAGTGTCGCTGGGACCGTTCAGCTCTGCACAATGCCACGGCGGAACCTCAGTGAAGCCTGCAAGATCAGCTTCTGCCTACAAACCCCTTAGGTCATCTAAACAGCTGAGAACAGAAGGACTGAACATAAAAGGATTGTACTAACATTTTTAACCATTTTTTCTATTGGGGTGGGGCCCCAAACAGGTCTACTACGACCCAAATCAGCAGGAAGTCACTTTAAGAGAGCGACGTCCCATGCCCAGAGGGTGGGGAGGGTGTTTCTACACCCTTCTTTTTGGTTATTTGAAGGATAACTGAAAACTCTGTTATGTAGGGGAAGAGACTACAAGCTGATAAATGGTCCTGTCTTAATGGGTTGTGGAGGTTAGCCCCAGGGAATTCCTACTTTTCCTTTTCTGTATCCTTCTTCCTCTCCTATGTAGGAGTGCATAGGCTTGAGAAAAATGAGATATAGACATAGCACAGGAAGGTCCAAGAAGAAGGGGCAGATTATTGAATATGCCCTTATACCTTTGTATATTGATACAAAATTAGTAGTTTATTTGGCTAAAGTGGTATTGACCATTGCTTATTGTGCAAAAATAAGATTGTATTGGATTACATCGGTATTGATCTTTGTATATTGATACAAAATTAAGATTATAGTGGCCACAATGGTATTGACCCTTGCATATGGACGTAATATTAAGATTATATTGGGCTACATAGGCATTGATCTTGGTATATTGATACATAATTAAGAGTATATTTAACCACAATTGAATAGATCTTTGTATATTGATACAAATTTAAAGATAATGCTTCCCAATGGTATCATACCTAGAGATACTTAAAAATAAAATGTGAAGCTCTGACCTCTTGATACCAACCGTCTAAAACGGTCTAGGATAGTTAAAACAAACTCCTAGTCATGCAAACATGTCTCTTTGTTAGCTACTATGACAGTCTATCACAGATATTCTCTAAACTACCCAGTAATCAAGTTGCTAAGAGACAAGCAACATTTGCTTATCTAAATACAAGAGATGGATAGGGCATCTTCAAAGACCCCTAGAGATCTGCAGAATATGGCATTCAAAGATGTTATCTTAAATCAAGATTTTTTTTGATATCGAGACTTATCAGCGCCTGACATCACCCCCTATTCTACTCCAAGTAGAAGATAAGCATCGAAGAACCTCCACTGTAAGATGGTTGAATTAGTGGCAAGCCTTTCTCTTGGCATGAAAAAACCCCTTGCACCAACTGCAGACAGACTGCTGTCCAAAAAGGACAAAACTTGGTAGCAGGGAAGTCGACAGCCTAACTCTGCCAAGACAGGGTAGGTAAGTCCTTCATAATCCCTGCTCTACAACAAATGTCTGTCAGAGAAACAGGACCCAAAGCCTGAAGATTGATGCTGGAATGTATGGAGAGAAAATGGGAACTGTCCAGGCAGTTATTGGTATGTTCTTTCTTAGTTTTGGAAGCTGCAGGCTCTGCACTTCCTACATAAGCAAATATATTTATCCCTCTCAGGTCTCTGAGGTGGTTGAAGAATAGACAGATAGAATCTTATAGTTAAATTTGGAACTGTTTAGGAATCAAGAGGGTGTTATAGATCTAAGAAGATACTCTTAAAAGTGTGTTGGAAGATAGTATGAATGTTGAGTCACATATAGACCTTTAAACTCATGGAGTTGGGTAGATAGTAGAATGTTAAAGTCAGGGGCCAAATAGGTATAAACTGAACATTGGGAAGGTATACTGGGCCAATTTACTCTCATAAATGTGGAATATTTATATCTATTGTTTTGTATAATACTTACTGTTATAAGAGAAGGAACCAGCTGTTGGACTGAAAGGGGAAACTTCTGGAGGGAAGAGGGTGGAAGGGCGGGATAGGAAGGGGGAATAGGGAGGGGTTTGTTACTGAGATGTAACTTGAAGAAAAAGAAATAAAGTATTTAAAAAAAAAAAAACAGAATACTTAATACCAAGGATGTCTTTGAGTTTTCTACTCCACTGCTTGATGAAAACTATCAAATGACTATGGAATAACTCTCTCTCTCTCTCCTTTTGTTTTTTATTCACACCAATATGGGCACAAAAGTTAAAACTGTTTATGCTTTATAAAAAACATTTCTTACCTTTGGAATAAGTAATTTTTACCAATAAAATATTTCATTAGAGACCATCAATGTTCTTTTGAAATTAAAACAATTATTTAATAGATTTTTATGTATGTCATGACTATTGTAATTCAGACTTTTATTGTCTGATTTTATACATCATTTATTTTTCAGTAAATCTTTCTTAAACGTGATCATGCATACTTCTGAGATTTCCATTGTTCTATGTATTGTTTGATTTTCAAATTACAACATGTATATGTATACATATATGCTTAAAAATCTCTCCTTAATCCTTTGGTAAATTCATACATGCATACAATGCATTTAGATCTTTTTTATAGTTTATTTTTTATTTCTTCAATTTACATCTCAATCACAATTCCCTCCCTACTCACCCCTCCTGTCCCACCCTTCCACCCTCTTCCCCCTCAACCCCCCATCCTCTACCCTTTTTTTTTTTTTTTAGTTTAGGGTATTTCTTTTTCCACCCAACAGCTCCCTCTTTCAGTCCAACAAATGGTTCTTTCTCTTATAACAATAAATACAATACAAAACAACAGAAATAAATAGGCCACAATTATGAGAGTTATATGGCTTAGCATACATTCCCAATGTCCAGTCCATATGTATTTGGCCCCTGACTTTAACATTCTACTATCTAACCATCTCCATGAGTTTAAAGTTCTATATCTGACTCAGCTTTCATACTAACTTCCCTCACAATTTTAAAAACATCTTCTTAGATCCAGAACACCCTCTTGATTCCTAAACAACTCAAAATTTAACTATGAGACTCTAGCTATCTATTCTTCAACCACCTCAGAGACCTGAGAGGGATAAATATATCTGATGATACAGGAAGTGCAGGGCCCGCAGCTTCCAAAACTAAGAAATGACATTCATGTGGCCACCTGGACAGTTCCCATTTTCTCTCCATACATTACAGCATCAATCTTCAGCTGTTTGGCCCCGTTTCTCTGACAGACATTGATTGTAGAGCAGGAATTATGAAGGACTTGCCTACCCTATCTTGGCAGAGCTAGGCTGTCTACTTACCTGCTTCCAAGTTTTGTCCTTTTTGACAGCAGTCTGTCTACAGTTGAAGCAAGGGGTTTTTCTTGCCAAGAGATAGGCTTGCCACTAATTCAACCATCTCACACTGGAGATTCTTCGATGCTCATATTCTACTTGGAGTAGAATAGGGGCTGCTGTAAGGAGCTGACATGTCTCGATATCATTTTCAAACTTCTGAAAACCACACCAGAATTCCCTCCCAACTCTACCAACTCTGTAGCTCCTAAAGAAAATTTTATAACCCAATAGTGTGCACAGGTGTAGAAGTGGGTAGAGCTCCTTCCACTACGACATTGGAAACCTACTATGAGTCACACTGCTGCTGAAGAAAATTTACTCTCTGTCACCCATTGGTTCTGACAAATTTTATATATATATATATATATATATAATATATATATGGATTATATATATATAATATATATATATATGGATGTATGTGTTATGAAAGATAGGATTTACTTTTAAAATGATACACAATGCATCCTCTTTCACACCGAAGAGTTGAGAAACAACTATCAGGAATAGATTATTTTTTCTCCAGCCTTTAAATTATGCTGAGGCAAAAAGATGCTTATGATGATTTTACAAATGAAAGTAGAATTCACATAGCTCCATTTAGGTCTGCGTATTTCAGTTAATTCTTCACTCCATCTCCTGATTTCCTCAATTCCAAGTTGCATGCTTGAAATCATGATGATTTAGGAAAGAACCTAGTACAGAGAAAAATGGAGACTGAATCCCTTAAACCTAAGTTGGCATGCCTATCAAGTATTATTGGACTAAATGTGGATGCCATTTGACCCAAATGTTATCATGGGTTGAAAGACTGTATAACTGCTATGTATAGAATCTACTGTTAAATAAAACAAGAATTGTAAGTTTTACCAAGCTGTTACTCTGCCCAGACACTGAGTACAATCATGTATCATTTAAGCATGATAATTAATTTTGGGAAATACAAACATGGGGGTTTTGTTTATAAAAACATCATAGAGTCAAATCTGGGCATTGAAATCAATCTTGTAACAGAGCCTACAGATTAATTAAGGAGAAAGTAAACATGAGCTGCTGAGGGCGCTCTCAGGGTAACACACCAAACTGTTTGTAATCAATTCTTTTATGTGTAAAAGGAGAAGGAATTTACTCTAAATGATGAGGGTGTATGTAGTTATAATAAATACATAAACCAGTAGCATACTCTGTTATTACCATTATCAATCCACCATTGTGTACTATACTCCACAACATTCTATATTTTTGGCCAAGTTGGAGGTCTGGTTACAACAGAATAACTAAAAACACCTATAATGCAGTGTGTTACAGTAGTAAGTTGGTTATGATGACACTTAATTACAAGAATTTCAAGTACTATTATGGTTATATGTACTTGTAGCTTAAATGTGAATATGATTCAAATGTTATTATACATTGAGTGGCTTTTTGTAACCCCAATGTAAAAAAGCTATTGTTAAATCATCATAAAAAGAATTTTTTTTTTAAGGCTTATAAGCTGTCCGTAAAGATGTCTTTCTCAGCTTTGAGTTAGAAATCAAAGTTTTCACTTTGTGGTATTTTAGGCTCTCTCACTTTATATTTAGTTAATTCTTGGAGTTAGTGTTGTAAAAGAACTAAAACAGATATCCTACACATTCCTTTATTTCTAGTAAACAACTTGTCTAATTTGTTAAACCAAATATTACTTTTCACTGCTTTGAAGCATCTTCTTTATCATTACATGAATTCCATACACAAATGGTTGTATTTATTTTGTCACATACAAAAAAAAATATCACAATGCCTCCTTAATTCATCAATAAAGCAAGTATTGTGCCAATATGTAATGGCATGTTATGTAATGAATTTCTAAATGGAGAAGAGTAAATATGTCTACATGAGAAGAGACACATTTTAGATATGGCTTATAAGGAAGATGGAAGGTGGCTATTCAATAAACTGTCATACTTTATAGATCTTTTATACTGTAGACAGATTTGAGATTATATATAATAATTATAGCAATGATCATCCTCCATTGAAACCAATATAAGATTTGACTATACAAGTGCTATTTCCTTTGGGCATACATGCAAGATGTACACTGAAAGGAACATATTTACAAGTTAAAGCAACCATAAAGATAAAACCCCTGCACACATAATTCCATATATAAAGATTATTTTGTTCACTGTAAGTTTTGAAAGGAAAAATATGGGTTGGGGTTTAGGAGAACTAAGTTTCTCCATGAGATGGACAAGGAAAGGGCGGTATCTTCAACTCTGGGAAATAACCTTAGTGCTGACAGCTGTTTGGGTGTTTTTGTTGGGACTCCAGCCCTTACCAAACACATTTGATGTTCATTCATGGTCTTCTGGCTGCAAATATTTGACAACCATCTGTTAGGATGGCAGGTTGCCTCTTTACAAGTTGGTGAACATGTTCCACTAGGAAATGGGTGCCAAGTGAATAAGTGTTTGGTTGGGTAGCTGTGCGATGTACTATATTTGCTGTACTGAACCATTCTTTTTGACAACTATATCCTCTTTGTGAGAAAAGCTGTTTCTTAGTTTTGCACATCACAGTCTTGTTTCTCTTTAAAAGGCTATTTGAATTCCATAAAGCTATAAACAGTTAACAAACTGTACTACTAAAAATCAGTTGAATGTTCATTGAATATTTTTTCAGAATTGTTCAGATTTTATTATATATTATTTATAGATGATTTCCATTTATGTGAGTTTTCATTTATGCAACTCCTTTTAATGTATAGAAATTAATCATGTCTATTGCATGCTTAAATTTCAAACTTAGAATAATGATATGATCAGATTTTAGCTTAACTAAAAAATTAAAATCATATACTGGTGTAATTCAATAAACTGAAAAGAATTCAGTAAATACTATTCTATATTTGTTTCATAATAGTTACACACAGAATTTTAAATGTACATAATTGCATATATGGACTTTATACTATCTTCAGAAATACTTTTTTTATAATAATTTATTTTTTATTTCTTCAAGTTACATCTCAATCACAATCCCCTCCCTACCCCCCTCCCCTCCCCCCCTTCCCCCACCCCCCCATCCTTTTCCCTTCTTTTTTTTTTTTTTTTAGCTTAAGGTATTTCTTTTTCCCCCCAACAGCTCTCCCTTTCAATTCAAAAAATGGTTCTTTTTCTTATAACTATAAATACAATACAAAACAACAGAAATAAATAGGCCACAATTATAAGAGTTATATGGCTTAGCATACATTCCCAGAAATACTTTTATAAAAATATAATTCTCAGATATGTAACAGCCTCCAGTAACTATAAAGGTATATTACACATTGCCACAGCACAACTATTTAGTTCCCAAAAATATAACTTCAACATAGTAATATTTAGGATACCTACTATATCTAGTGATGGGTCTGCTATGGTCACAAACAACTCCTGAAATAGAAACTCATGAAAGTGAAATCATAGTACTTAAACTATTTGCCAAATACTAATAGTTACAAAGAATTGTAAACTAGACTGTGAAAATCTATCCCAGTCCAGAGAAGAATATTATGCATTCATGCTAATGTTTTAAAATCACATACCATGTGACTGCAATGCCTTTTTATTCAGAAATAAATGAAAATAGCCATGATATCCATGGTCTGAAGATTCTATCAATTTTCCACAGTTAAATATTCCAAGTATACATTTGCCAGATTACCGGACAAATATATTCTTTATAATCAGCAAGGGATCTGACTTCAAATTTTTACACAGTGTCTTACTGAGTGAAATGGGAATTTGAAGGCCCCAGCCCACCAAAGCTTCCAGAATTAAAATTGTCATAAGCAATCATCTTGTTGATGGTTTACCTAAATGCAATGCAACTCATTTTCACTGCTCTTTCATGAACTAAAACATTTCCTTAAAAATAATTTTGCAAAAGTTTCTACAAATAGCAGTAATCTAAAAAGTTATCAGATGTGATCCAAGGAAATACAGAATAGATATGTTTCATTTAATCCCTGATTGCCTCCCCTGAGGATCTCTTCTATGTCACAATGCCACAATTATGGTTCTTAATATTTTATTCTTGGACTCTTTAAAATATTTAGCATTTTGTTTGTATTGTTACTTTTGCTCATTGGTGAAATCAGAACAAATGGTATTTCATTTTTCCTGAAATTCGTGGTAAAAAGAAAAATCACTCATGAGGTAGTAATTATCATAATACAATTTTAGTGCCTCACTAATAGGAAATCATGTACACTGAAAGGCAATAGTAGAGAATTTTAATCAATATAAAGAGACAGAGATGGCAGAACATTTGTCATACATGTTTGTGTAGAAAATTGGAAACAGGGAGTTGGATGGTGGTAATGACTCAGAAAGAAATTGTTCACATACAATATTTCCATGCAAACAGTCTTGTTGAAATAGCCCTAAGGAAGAAATTGAGATCATGAATTCAAAAGAGAAATATGTGCGTGTAGTACTGAAAGAAGCCAATGAATTTTCAAATTTTGTATGTGCATCCACTGCAATAATGACCACTCATTTTCCCCTTTTTAAAGACATTTTTCTTGACATCACCAATCTCTCCTAGTCTTCCTTGTTAACTAAATTCACAGAAACAATTTATTGGATTCCTTAACCAGATATCATTTAGTCATTTTTTCAGTTATTTATTCATCCCATTGATGTTACATCTGATTTGTGAGATTTGTTGGAGTGAGAGGAAGAATTTATGCAAAGATCAATGAGAGAAATAAGGGGAACCTTTTAATTGGTAATAGAAAGCAAATAGTTCACCAGGGTTTTGGTAAGAAAGTAAATAGTTCACCAGGGTTTTGGTAAGAAAGTACCATAAACTATATCTTTTTTTTAATAATTTTTTATTTCTTCAAGTTACATCTCAATCACAGTCCCCTCCCTACTTGCCCCTCCAGTCCCACCCTTCCACCCTCCTCCCCCTCAACCCCCCCATCCTCTTCTTTTTTTTTTTTTTAGATTAAGGTATTTCTTTTTCCCCCCCAACAGCTCTCCCTTTCAGTCCAAAAAATGGTTCTTTTTCTTATAACTATAAATACAATACAAAACAACAGAAATAAATAGGCCACAATTATCAGAGTTATATGGCTTAGCATACATTCCCAATGTCCAGTCCATATGTATTTGGCACCTGACTTTAACATTCTACTATCTAACCATCTCCATGAGTTTAAAGTTCTATATCTGACTCAGCTTTCATACTAACTTCCCTCACAATTTTAAAAACATCTTCTTAGATCCAGAACACCCTCTTGA
>CAJQZJ010009649.1:13718664-13762566 GCA_907164525.1 Lophiomys imhausi | reverse complement strand
CTTGATTTCTGAGTAGCTTAGAAAATAACTGTGATAGACTGTCATAAACTATATCTTAACATCATTTCACTGTGGAAACAATCTGCACTGAAGATCATTTTACTAAGGTTGTGGATGTAAGTGCTCCTTTACGAGCTATTAAGTGACAGACTGATCAGGCTTTACTTACGTCATTAGAAAAAATGAATATATGTATATATATATGAATATATATGTTCTAATATTTATTGCATACATACAAGCCTATATATGAAACTAATTAATGAAGAAAGGACATTAATTTAAAAAATAACAAGGAAGTCTATATAAGAGGGTTCAGAAAGAAGAAAAGGAAGGAGAAATTTCTTTAATTATAGTAATTCCAAAATATAAAATGAATAATTTTAAAAGATAAAAATTATATTTCTGGACATTTTTATCATGATTTTGTAGTTTCCTATAGAATTTATAGAAAGCCTCCAAGCAAACATTGTTGAAAGGAGAAGAAATTTCTTTTAATCACATGTGTGTGTATATGAGTACATTTTAATTAGCTCAGACTACATAACTTTAGATATAAAAGAAAAATACATTCACTATATTTGGCGAAGTTTTGCATAGATATAGTATCATGGCAGCTCCAAATTTATTGACACTTGCAATATTTGCATAAATTAATTAAGCAATATCATTTAGAAAAGTTTTAACTCATTTAAAGTTGACTAAATACTGAAAATTGTATTTTTATGAAAATTATGTAAAAGGGAATATAAAGTTGTAAAAGTGTAATTTTGCAATTTGGGTTAAGCATTTATGATTTGATGTTTTTGATCATATATATTTGAGCATCAGGAAATCACATCCTATTGCAGTCCTCCCCATCAGAACCTATTGATTGCCTTGTTTAACTGGGAGCCATGAGTACAGATGCTATGTTTCTTGCATGGAAATATTTCACCTGTGCTTTGTCCATTTGTTGGGATTGTTCTCATCATGAAAATGGTTGTATGTATATGCTGTAAGAATATAGTGAAATAGGTAATATTAAGTGAAGTACGTAAAATCAAATTTGCAAAACAGCAAGAATTCAAAAGTTAAATTCATTTTAAAATTCAACATTTCAATTTTGTGGAAAGTAGATAAGATCAGATTATTTCTTCTATAAAAATGTATTTCCATTTTACATGTCTGTCATACTAGAAACATAAACACAGTAAATTTTATTTGTATGAAAGTCAAAGTTTTCTAATTTATAAAAAATTCCAATCAAAAGTATCACTTGGTTGATTATGTTGTATGAAGAATAAGTAAGTATATGTGAAACATTTCAAAATTCTCTCAAATTTTTAGATAAAATTCTAAACATTGAACAAAAATACAAACTAATGCAGTGTTCTAGAGGCATGAAAACAGTTTTGTTCTATAAAGTGGAACAAGCCTTCAAGGTTCATAACCAGACATTTTTACCATGATTTAGGTTATGAATCAATTCATAAAATGCAACAAATTATAAAGTCATAAATGATAAACTTCAAAATGAATTCCCAAAGTGCAGAAAATGAAGTATAAATATGTAACAGTTTAAATGATAAAGATTAAGGATGTTCTGAACATACACACTTATATGGTGTCATATAAATTTACCTCACACACTTGAATTTTATCATCAAATATTTGGTATATGCTATACATTCCAATACTCATACATCCAAAATACAATTTTCATCAAAATGCCAACAGATAATGCCAGGGTATGTTATACTAGGATTTCATAATCATATCAAATTATATTTCATTTCCCATTCCAGATATTCTGAATATCTAGCAAAATTATAAGAGGTAGTTAGGCAAGGCGATTATTCTCATGTCATACATGACATTTTTTAGGCAATAATCTACTATTCTTAGATATTTCTATTTCACTTTTTCATTTGATTTTGTCTATTACTTCAATACTCTGTCTTATTTTTAATTTAATATTTTGAGTATAATTAATATTTTCATGTGGAACATATTTAAGTGTTGATGAAAGAATGATATTTGTTTACAATTCCTTACACTGTGTGACCTACTGGAAAAACACAAACACACACACACACACTCAAACTATATAATATATCTTGATCATAGCTATCTGTCCTTGTTACTCCTATCCAATTTATCCTTCAACAACTCTCTCAACACATCTCCTTCTCAACATTATGCCATCTTATTCATTTGTCTTTATACTACTGTGTAACCTAAGTCCAATTAGTGCTGTTTATATGTCTATGCATGTGAGATCATATACTAGGCTCTATTGACTAAAGACTGGGAAATATACCAATGACCAACCCTCCAATGTAATGTGATCCTTTCTTCCCTATATATCAACTCTCAGTATATGCTCAGATAAAGGTGAGTACTCAGTCACCATTGCTGGCTTTCCTGATCAGATGGGAAGGTGTATAGGAAACCCACAACTCCAAAGCTTGGAAACCACACAGATCTAAAATGGGACAGCATATCCTGAGACATGGGAGCCCAAGAGCCTAAGTTCTGTTCCTTCTTCACTTCTTGGCTACTTTCAATGAGAGAGTCACAGTAGGAAGCAAATTTCTTAAAAGAGATTTATTGGAGGGATGATTCCAGGACAGGAGGGTTGAATCCAAGAGTAGCTGCCTCTGCTCTCAGGAGAAGACAACAGAGAGCTGGGCAAATAGCCTTTTATGGGAATTTTTAGGGGATGGAGCTTTCTAGGGCAGACATAACAGAGTGAGGATTGCTGGTATTTCAAGTCCTAAACTTGGGAGATCTTAGGGATTGTTGGATTTTTCTGTTCAGGGATTGGTAGGTTTCTTTCTCTGGGACTGGTGAGTTTTCTGCTCGGAGTTTGGTGGGGTTTCCTGTCCAGGGATTGGTAGCTTTTTGTTCAGATTTTTCACACAAATTTAGCATAATCTAGGAAGGATACTACTGAGGGGCTCCAGATGGCCTTTGTGGCAGTTAGAGGCTGAAACTACCATTATGACACTTAGAGAGGTATGGTGGAGAGGCATGTTAACTCATGCCTTAGGGAATTTACATAGACTTGAACTCTAAACTAACAAAAACAAAACAAAACAAAAAAACTAACTTTCCTTAGCTACACTATAAACTTACGCTAAGGGCTCAGATTCCTGGCCCTGGTCCCTGATGGG
This sequence comes from Lophiomys imhausi, assembly GCA_907164525.1. Taxonomy (NCBI): domain Eukaryota; kingdom Metazoa; phylum Chordata; class Mammalia; order Rodentia; family Muridae; genus Lophiomys; species Lophiomys imhausi. The sequence continues at coordinate 13,759,408 of CAJQZJ010009649.1, read as the reverse complement.
TAGTGCCAGACCATGTTACCTTTCCTGCTTCAGGGGAATGGATAGTTTATATATAGCTGCAACAGGGATGGAGAAGAATCTCATAGCCTAGCTCTAGATGGACATGCCTCCTTCTGAGTTCCCCATCAGCAGCAAACTATAACTGAAGCTTCAGGTGCGGCTGCTTTCTCTGGGACTCCAGCGTCACAATTTTTTTCACGAGTCTGAGCTCAGTCCCCACGATGTGGAGATTTAGCCTCAGGCACTCTGGAGTCCTGAGGTGATGCTGTCTGGAAGTACCAGAACAGCCTGAAGATCAGAGCACTCCTTTCATGAACATCTAGGGGAGCTGCAGAGCTGCAGAAGTGGTACTCATGGAAAGATGTAGAGGGAACCCACAGGCAAAACATGAAGCAGTATGGCCTGGCTGTTGGAGCTACTCAGGTACCAGCTTGGACACTTTCATGCAAAATGTACAAAGTTTACAAAGTATACAAAGTTAAAAAAAGACAGTCTATGGCAAGGAAGGCTTTTGCTGTTTCTTGACTGTCGTGAAAAGCTTACATCCTTGATGGAATTTTTAACTGCCTGTATATTTTGCAGGTCTTGTTCACTATCTACATCTGTTCTGATTTTATGACAGCAATAGTCATGTCATGTCTAGAAGATAACTCTTCATAACACTCTTCTGGATCTTCTGGTGGCTTAGTGTTTGGATTGCTGGGACTCATGAGTCCCGGGACTAAAGAGCTCTGAGGGGAAAGGTGTCTGTAATGAAAGTGTTACAGCTCTGAGGAAGGTATCCCGGGACTCTTGAGCCTGGGAACCACACAACGCTTTGAGGTGGGATAGTGTCCTACTGGATGGGTATCCTGAGGCACTGGAGCTCAGGAAGCACAAAGCTCTGAGAAAAGGCTTCCTCAGGAGAAACATTGCAGCTCACAAAGAAGGATATGCCCATAGCTGAGCTGTGGAGCCCTGCTCAGCTTCTTCTCCTCTTCACTTCATTGTTTTTCTTATCTCCTTTGCTTCTTCTGATTAAAAAGTCTCATCAGGCAGCAATTCTCATAAAAGAGTTTTATTGGAGGGTCCAGCGTGTGAAGATATGAATCCAGGTTGTGGCTGCCCCTGCTCCTGGGACAGGACAGAAGGAATTGAACAAAGTACAGGGCCTATATAAGGATTTTGAGGGCAGAGCTTTCTAGGGCAGAGGTTTACAGAGTGAGGATTGGTGAAATTTCAAGTCCTGAGTTTAGAAAGCTCCGGGATTGGTGAGCTTTCCTGTTCTGGAATTGGTGGGTTCTCCTGTTCAGGTACTGATGGATTTTTGCCCAGACTTTTCACTCAAATTAAGAAAACCTGGGATGGATCCTATTGGGGGTGGAGATGGCCTTTGTGACAGTTACAGAGGCTGGAAATCTTATGACACAGAAGTCTGGGACTATGTTGCTGGAGTTCCTCAGGCAGAGGTCTGTCACTTTCCTGCTTCGCAAAGTTTATGAATTTGCCAAGATTACAAAGACAGACAATGGCAGAGAAACCTTTCATGAATAGCTGACAGAGACTGGAGAGGAGGTGCTGCCTTTGTGGACAGCTTCGTTGACAGCAGTAGGCTGAGTCAAAAAAGACGTGTTTACTAGGGACAGCTCCTGAGTCTGCAAGAGGCTGAGACAGGACAGCTCCCAAGTTGACAGTGCCATTCTGACAGGAGGAGCCCCTGGAGTCGCCATTTTGATGGCTCCAGCCACACTGGGGCAGGAAATGGGTGCTGACAGCACTAGGGCCATGCTGCTCAAGGACGGTACTGACAGTTCTGGGGACAGTGCACCACTTTGATGGATCACTGCCATGGCAGCTAATTTGATCGCGTCTGCAGTGGCATTGGCATTGGAACTATATTGGTTTCGTTCATTCTTTTCATCCCTTCTTTTCTGCAATATTCCCTGAGTCTTGGTGCAAAGGAATGGCCAACTCAATATAGATATACTATCTTAGGCTAGGCATTTTCAATTCCTTGACTTAGTACTTTGATGTCTCTGAATTAACACTTCCCACTTCTAGATGAAATGTCTCTGGTCAACATTGCAAACAATCTTATATCTATACACAAACATAAATCTTTAGAAGTTATTTCAGTAATATGACAATTCAGAAAGAAATGAGAATAGACTACACCAAGTCTATGACCGCCTTAACCATGAATTCTACCCTGCTTATAGTATTGAATATTTACAGTCATGTTTACATTTAGAGTTATAAATTACCTTTTTAATTATTTAGAAAAGATGTCAAGTTAATTGAGACTTTTATTATGGGTTTAGTAATTCTTGTAGGATACAGGTTGTCTTTTATTTTTGTTATTAAATCAGCATTTTGAATTATAGATTTAGAAAGTAGTTGATTGAGTCATTCTCTTACTTTCCTCCTTTTTTATTCCTCCCTCCCTTCCTTCCTTCCTTCATTCCTTCCTCCCTTCATTCTTTCTTTTTTGTATGTTTATTTATTATTTCAAGTTACATCTCAATCACAGCCCCCTCTCTCATCCCCTCCTGGTTGCACACTCCCTTCCTCTACCTCCTCTCCCACTTATTCTATTCCTCTGGTGTAGGGTATCCCCACATTTCAGCTTCCTTCAGTTCATCAGTCACATGAGGGTTAAGAGCTTCCTCTTGCTCTGGAGTCTGACATTGCAGCTCCAATAGGGTAAAGTGTCCCACTAGCAGTTAAAACACTCCATGACTGAGACTGCCCCATCCCTACTTGCTAAAGATTCTGTTTGAGGACCAACTTCTCAATCCTCTATATTTATTTAGAGTGTCTAGGTCAAGACTAAGATTTTTGTTTCATTCTTATTTGGTTAGTGTTTCAGTCTCTGTAAGCCACTAGGTGCCTAGGTTAGTTGGCTCTATTGATCTTTATGTGCTGATCTTGGACCTTCCTGGTCCCTCAATTCCTCATCTCTCTTTTATAAAGGAATACCAGAGCTCCACCTAATGTTTGACTCTGTGTCTCAGCATCTGTTTTGATCTGCTGCTGGGTGGAATTTCTCATAGATAATTCTGGTAGATTACTGTTCCTTTGAGTTTGTGGGTTGTAGGATAGTTACCCTGTACTACATGGCTAACATCCAGTTATAAGTGAATACATGTCATGTGTATCTTTCTGGGTCAAGGTTAGCTCACATAGGAAGTCCTCTAATAGCTCCATCTATTTGATTACAAAACTGTGAGATTTCCTTGCTTCTGATAGCTGAGAAGTACTCCATTGTGTAAATGTATCACAGTTTTTCATTCATTTTACAGTTGAAGGACATCTAGGTTGCTTCCAGTTCTTAGCTATTACAAATAAAGCTGTTATGAATGTAATTGAGCCAATATCCTTAGGTGTGGTGAAAAATCTTTTGGAGATATGTCCAGGAGTGGTATGACTGGGTCTTGAGGGAGAGCTATTCCAAGTTTTCTAAGATATTTCCAGACTGATTTTCATAGTGGTTGTTCAAGTTTGCATACTTACCAGTAATGGAGGAGTGTTCCCCTTTCTCCACAACCATGCCAGCACATGCTGTCTTTTGAATTTTTGATCTTAGACATTATGACAGTTGTGAGATGGAATCTCAGAGTCATCTTGAATTGCATTTCTCTGATGACTAAGGATGTTGAGCATTTCTTCAAGTGTCTCTCAGCTAGAAGAGACACTTTTCTTTTGTGAATTCTCAGTTTAGCTCTGTACCCCATTTTTGATTGGATTATTTGGTGTCTTGGCATTTAATTTTTTAAATTCTTTGTAAATATTGTATATTAGCCCTCTGTCAGATGTGGGGTTGGTGAATATCTTTTCCAATTGGTAGAGTGCAGTTTTGTTCGAATGACAGTGTCTTTTGCCTTACAGAAACATTTCAATTTCATAAGGTCCCATTTATTGAGTGTTGGTCTTAGAGCCTGAACTATTGGTGTTCTGTTCAGGAAGTTGTCCTCTGTCCCAATGAGTTTGAGGCTTTCTCCACTTTCTCTTCTATTAAACTTAGTGTGACCAGTTCACACTAAGAGTTTTATCCACAAAGAGTTAACTTTGTGCAAGGTGATAACCATGGGTCAATTGCATTCTTTTCATATTGACATCCAGTTAGACCAACACCATTTGTTGAAAATGCTTTCCTCTTTCCATTGTTTGGTTTTGGCATCTATGTCAAAAATTACATGACCATAGGTGTGTGGGTTTATTTCTGACTTGAATTGATTCCATTGATTTACTGGTCTGTTTCTATGCCAGTTCGATGTTTTTGTTTTTGTTTTTTTTTTTTATATAATTACTATTGCTCTGTAGTATAGCTTGAAATCAGGAATTGTGATACCTTGAAAAATTTTTTTACTATTATTGTACAGGACTGATTTAGCTATTTTGGCTTTTATTGTTTTTCCATATGAAGTTGAGAATTGTTTTTTCAATGTCTGTAAAGAATTGTGCTGGTATTTGGTAGGAATTCCATTGAAACTTCATATTGCTTTTGATATGATTGCCATTTTTATTATGTTGATTCTACCTATCCATGAGCATGGGAGATCTTTCCATCTTTTGATGTCCTCTTAAATTTCTGTCCTCAAGTAGTTAAAGAATTTCTTATATAGGTCTTCCACTTAGTTGGTTAGAGTTATCCTCAGATATTTTATATTACTTTTAACTATTGTGAAGGTTATTGTTTTCCTAATTTTTTTCTCGGTCCATTTATGTTTTGTGTAAAGAAGGCTACTGATTTTTTTATAATTAATTTTGTCCAGCCACCTTGCTGAAGGGGATTATCAGTTGTTGGAGTTCTCTGGTGGAATTTTTTTGGATCACTTATATAGAGTATCATATCATCTGCAAATAGGGATACTTTGACTTCTTCCTTTCCAATTTGTATCCCCTTGATCTCCTTTAGTTTTCTTACTGCTCTATCTAGAACTTCAAGTGCTATGTTGAAGAGATATGATAGAGTTAGCGTCCATGCATTATCCTTGATTTTAGGTGAAATGCTTAAAGTTTCACCCCATTTAATTTGATGTTTTCTACCAGCTTGCTGTATATTCCCTTTACTGTTTCCTTTACTGTTTTTATATATGGTCTTTGTATTTCAGATCTCTCCAAGACTTTTTAACATGAAGCGATGTTGATTTTGCCAAATGCTTTTTTGGCCTCTAGTGAGATTACCATGCAGTTTTTTTTTTAACTTGTTTATATGGAATATTATGTTTTTGTATGTTGAGGCACTCCTGAATCCCTGGGATGAATCCTACTTGATCATGGTGTATGATACTTTTGATGTGTTTTGGATCTGGTTTTGAAGTATTTTATTAAGTATTTTTACATCTATGTTCATGAAGGAAATTGATCTGAAATTCTCTTTTGTTGTTGGGTATTTGTGTGGTTTAGGTGTCAGGGTGACTGTGGCCTCATAGAATGAGTTTGGCATTGTTCCTTCTGTTTCTTTTTTGTGAAAGAGTTTGAGGAGGATTGGTATTAGTTCTTTTTTGAAGGTCTAGTAGAATTCTGTGGTGAAATCATCTGGCCATGGGCTTTTTGTGGTTGGTAGACTTTTAATGATTGTTTCTATTTCTTAGTGGTTATAGGAATGTTTGTTTTGTTTACCTGGTCTTGATTTAATTTTGGCATGTAGAATCTATCAAGAAAATTGTTGATTTTGCTTAGTACACCTTTTTGAAGTAATATCTGAAGATTCTTTGGATTTCCTCAGTGACTGTTATTTCCCCTTTTCATTTATGATTTTGTTGATTTGAATATTTTCCTCTGCCTTTAAGTTAGTGTGGATATTGGCTTGTCTATTTTGCTGATTTTCCCAAAGAATGAACTCTTGTTTTTTTTCTATTCCTTGTACTGTTATTTTGTTTCTAAGTTATTAATTTCAATCCTGAATTTTATTATTTCCTACCATCTGCTCCTCTTGGGAGTATTTGCTTCTTTTTATTTGTTTTCTAGAGCTTGAAGTGGTGCTGTTAAGCTTCTAATATGAGCTGTCTCCATTTTCTTTTTGAAGGCTCTTACAGCTATGAACTTTCCTCTTAACACTGCTTTCATTGTGTCCCAGAAGTTTGAGTATGTTATGTCTTCATTTCACTGAATTTTAGGAAGTCTTTGATTTTCCTTTTTCCCTTCTTATTTGTTCTCTGACCCAGTAGTCATTGAGTAGAAAGTTTTTCAGTTGATACAAATGTTTAGGCTTTTGATATTTCCCGTGTTGTTGAAGTCCATTTTTAATCCATAATTATTTGATAAGATACAAGGGGCTGTTTCAATTTTCTTGCATCAGTTGATGCTTGGAGAAGGTTTTGTGAGGTGCTAAGAAGAAGGTATATTCTTTTGTGTTTGAATGAAACATTCTGTAGATATTTGGTAGGTTCACTTGCTTCATGACCTCTGTTAGTTTAATTAATTCTCTGTTAGGTCTCTGTCTCAATGACCTGTCCATTATTTTGAGTGGGGTGCAGAAATATCTCATTATTAATGTATGGAGTTCAATGTGTGGTTTAAGCTTTAGCATTTTTTATTTTAAAAATGTGGGTGCCCTTGTATTTGGGGCATAGGTATTCAGTATGGAGATGTTATTTTGATGGAATTTATTTTGTTGAGTATGTATTATCCATTGCTATTATTATTATTATTATTATTAGTTGAAAGTCTATTTTATTTGATACTAGGAAGGCTACTCCAGCTTGCTTCCTGGACCATTTGCTTGGATAACCTTTTCCCAATCCTTTACTCTTTGTAATATCTGTCTTTGTTGGTAAGGTGAAATTCTTTATACTGCAAAATGAAGGGTCTTGTTTACAGATGCATTCTGTAAGCCCCTGTAAAGACAGGCTTGGAGAATTCAGTGCATTGATCTTGGAGAGTTCAGTCCATTGATTCTGAGAGATATTAATGACCATAGATTGTTATTTCTTGTTATTTTGATGTAGATGGTGGTAGTGCATTTGTGTGTTTTGTTGGTTTGACTTCAGTGAAGTTATTAGTTTCCCCTGTTTTCTTGGGTGTAGTTTCTTCTCTTGGTTGAAAATTTCCTTCTATGATCTTCTGTAGAGCAGGATTTGTGGATAAATATTATTTAAAATTGGTTTTGTCATGGAATATCTTTTTTTTCTCCATCTATGATGACTGAAAGTTTTGGTGGGTATAATATTATGTGTTGGCACCTGTGTGTTCTCTTAGGGCTTGTAGGACATCTGACCAGGCACTTCTGGTTTTTAAAGTTTCTGAGGAAAGGTCATGTGCAATTCTGATAATTCTGCCATTATATGTTACTTGGCCTTTTTCTCTCACAGTTTTGAATATTCTTTCTTTGTTCTGTACATTTGGAGTTTCAATTATTGGGTGGCAGGAAAGATTTCTTTTCTGGTCTAATCTATTTGGTGCTGTGTATGCCTCTTGGACTGTTATTGTCATCTCTATCTTTAGGTTTGGGAAATTTTCTTTTATGATTTAGTTGAAGATGTTACCTGGTCCTTGGCGTCAGGAGTCTTCTCTTTCATCTATGCCTATAATTCTTAAGTTCCATCTTTTTATTAAGTCCTTGATTTCTTGATGTTATGGGTAAGGAATTTTTTAGATTTCTCATTTTCTCTGGTTGTTGTACAGATTTATTCAATGGAGTCTTCCATGCCTTAGATTCTGTCTTCCATCTTTTACATCCTATTGATGAAATTCATGTATATAGTTCCTGTTGTTTTTCCTTTGTTTTCCACCTCCAAGATTGTCTCAGCTTGTGTTTCTTTATTATTTCCATTTCTAAGTTCTTGAACTATAACATGCATTTCTTTATCCCATTTGATTGTCTTTGCCTCCAATTCTTTAATGGCTTTATCCCTTTTCCTCTATTGTTTGATTGAGTTTTCTTAGATGTCTTTAATGGAATTCTAATTTCCTTCCTCTGTTGAATTGTGATTTTTTAAATTCATTTATTTATTATTTCAGTTTACATCTCCATCATAGTGTCCTCTTTCCACCCCTCCCAGTCCTGCCCTCCCACCCTCTACCCCCTATCCCTTCCACCCCACTCCTCTGGAGTGGAGTGTCCCTATAATAGTCCCCTGTCCCAGTTCAGCAGTCATATGAGGGCCAAGAGCCTCCTCATACACTGGGGGCCTACAAGGTAGCATCCCTAGGGAAAAGTGTCTCATTGACAGGAAAAAAGTCTATGTTCATGTTCCCTTTGGTGCATTGGTTATAGTATAGTTATTCTATAATATATAGCTAAAATCCAACTATAAGTGAAGAGATGTCATGTGCATCCTTCTGAGTATGTGTTAACTCACTCTGGATGAGCTTCTGTAGTTCCATCCATTTGGTGGCAATTTGCATGATTTTGATGTTTCTGATAGCTGAGTAGTATTTCATTGTGTAGATGTACCACAGTTTTTTAATCCATTCTTGGATTGAGGGACATCTGGGTTGTTTCCAGTTTCTATCATTTACAAATAAGACTGCTACGATTTCTTTAAATGATTTAAGGGATTTGTATTCTTCTTTTAAGGTCTCTACCATTTTCTTATGTATAGTTTTATCATTTTCTTGTGTTTCAGCTATGCTGATAGGGTCAGGGCTTGTTCTATTTGTATAGCTGAATTTTGTTGGAGTCATATTTCCCTGACTTTTGTCAATTGGTTTTGTTCTTCCACTGACCTTTAACCATATGGTTGTCCTTAGCTGATTGTTCCTGGTTCCTTCTGGATTTGGTGCCAAGGAAGGAGCTTTGGTGTGCAGGCTGTATAATATTCATGACCTGTACCTCTCCATAAGCTGGCTGGGGCCTTGTGTTGAGGGATGGTTCTCAGTGTGCCTCCAGTACCTCACCACTTCCTTCTCTGTCCCAACTCAGTACTCAGGTCAGTGATTTGGGTGGGATGGGTTATTCCAGCCTGTAGGTTTCTAATATCCAGCTGGTCTTCCTAGTGAGGTTGGTGAGTGCAGGCAGACTGTAGACTGTAGGCTAGAGCTGCAGTTTCTCTAGGCAACATTCTGTTTCCCTGAGCATCACTTGGGGACTGTGCAATTGTCCAGAACTGTTTTATTGTTCCAGCGTTGAAATTCTCTATGCTGTAGACTGGGTGCCCCACTGAGGGGCAATGAATGAGCTGGGAGTTATATTATGGAATCCACAATTTATTCACAGTGCTTAGACTCAGGAAAGGTCAGCTGCCTTTTATCTTGACACCCTGCTGGTCAGCCTGATGCTTCCATGTTTCAAATCCCAGGAAGAATCACCCTAATCTTATCATTCCTGGGGCTCTGCTGGCCCTTCACTGGTGCCAAAATGCCTGCTGGAAGCTGACAATTCAGGAAACTAGGTAGGGCCTCTGTCTGGAGGTTGAAGTTGTCCTCTGGGGTCCTGAATCTATCAGATCCACAGTCTCTTCTAATTCAGGGGAAAGTGCCCCTGCTCCTCTGTCTAGCATATCTGTTCATTTCAGTGTCTTTTATGTCCAGAACACAGTCTTTTATTGTCCCTAGCCTTACTGGGCAAGCCCAGATAAGCTTGTGCCTCTCACACTGTCTCACAGTGGGAGTATATCCCTGCAATGGTCCAGTCCATTTTTCTGATGCTCAGAATGTGTTCATACCAGTCAATGGCATCTTGACTCCCTCTTTCTTTCTTTCCTATTACTTTTTTCCTTCAGCAAACATTTTAAAAATATTCAAGACATGACTAAGTCACAGTAAGACTAAGATCCCTTCATCCACTATTGGTCTGGCATAAAGGACCACAATCTCTATTTCTATTCTTCCTCTGAGTCAAGTACAGTCTTGTGCATTGTGAAATGTTCTTAAAGCAGTATAGGCAGTCCCTGGTATAGGAAATCGTGTGGGTTGGGTATGTTGAGTGTCATTTCTTGAGTGGTTAAGGCGAAACTATGAAGGGGAAACTGGAATCCCTGCCATGATGATGGGGGTCAGTAGGGTTGTAATTTGGGAGCAGATTCTCAGGTGCATAGACAGATCTAATTCTAAAGGCTTTAGTGCCTGCCACCTGCAGCAAGGTTCCCGGGTTCATATCTACATTTTGTTACAAATGTAGAAAGACAACATCTCAAAAAAAGAAAGCACACACACCAAAACAAAACATAAAAAACAAACATCTATTGGCCACCTAAAACACACTTGTCACAGTGTAGGATGAAACCTAACATGGAATGGTACAAACTTATCCTGTTCTGTACCCTTGGCATAATAATTAAAAGTCCCTAGTTATAAATGTATTATCTTGAAAGTATTTCTCAAAGAACAAATATAAACAAAAAAAGTTATTTCTGCTATCCTTCTGAGAATTATACTTTTGATGTTCAGCTGGGCCTTAGTTAAAAACTGGTAGAACTGATTTTTTCACTTCTGTCAAATAATGGTGTCTCTGGCATAAGAATGGTTTCAAGTGAGGGAAGAAGAGAAATAAGTTATTGTAATTGAATATATTTTTCTTTTGCTACAACATTTGACAATCTGAATTTATTAGGACCATGTACCAAATGAGTATATTATTATTTCCACTTCACTTGCTTTGCAGATTTTGCATCTTCAACCTATATTCAAAATTATATACTGAATCATGTAATAATCAATAATGATTAGGAATTCCTATTAATTATTTTAAAATAAATTATATCTGAGCTTATGTAATATAATAATTTACAGTCTATTGCTGTAAAACAAAAAAGAACGTATTTTTTGCAAAACAAGAAAATAATTTGGAGAGGAGTTTATTTTTATCTTACACTTCTAAGTTACAGTGCTTCATTAAAGGAAATCAGGGCAGGCAAAAAAGCCAAGAGGCAGGAACTAAAGGAGGGAACATGGAGGACACTGCTTGCTGCCATGCTCCAATGGCTCATTTACATTTCTTTTTTTATAACATAGGATCACCTGTCCAGGAGTAGGATCATAGCATGGTCAGGTATTCTTCCATCAATAATTAATGATCCAAATGTTTCACAGACTTACCTAAGGCTAGTGTGATAGTGGAATTTTCTCAATTAAGGTTTCTATTTCCCTGATCTTCCTAGTGTGTGTCAAGTTGTCAAGAAGAAACCAGCACAAATTGTACCCTTGTCCACTTGATATACCAATACAACATTGTTACACCATGGAATTTCCTTTATTGCTCTTCCACAAAAATCTTATTAATATTATGGCAAAGCATAACTTTAAAATCCCTGCAGTCTTTAAAAATCCCAACAATTTAGAAGTACAATATTTTTTTAAAGTCCAATGCCTCTGCAAAAGACCAAGGACTCTGAACTATAGATTGTGGTAAAACAATAATTATAATTATTATTATTATTATTATAACAACAGCAATAATAATAAAACAAGCAAGCACAAGAGGGAAGAACCAAGGCTCAGTCAAATCAAAATAAAATGAAATAAAGCAGTTTCCAGTGTCCATGTCTCTGTCATCTTCTGGGATCCAAAGGCTTAGGCAGTTCTGTGCCTCTTTCTTTTATTTTTATACCACTTACACCTTGTTTTTTAGGCTCAGGTCAGTTTAATGACCCACATGTTGGTATTTTTTGGTGGTTCTGGCATCTTCGATATGATGAGACTGCCTTAACTTTATCTCTTGGCCTCTATTCAGGTACTTCAACCCTCACAACGAACCAAGCATTAGCTTTTCTTCATAACTCTTATAACTCTTAAGCTTCAACTATAACTGAACCTATAATTTCATGATAGCCCCTCCTAACCTCTCACAGTACCAAGTCTCCACTTCTCTCCATGAGACCCTTTAAATCATGAGATTTGATGTCATCAAAACCAGTGTCACCTCAAATCTTTCACACATTGTCAAGTGTAGTGGCTTGAATGGCAGTGGTCTCCATATTCTTCTATGCTTCTGTGTGGTCCCCAGGTAGTGGTACTATCTGGAAAGGTTAAGGAAATGTCATCTAAATACAAACATGGGTTTGTTGCGGGAGGTGTGTCACTGTAAGTGGGCTGAGAGATTTCAAAAGTATGAGGCTATCCCAGTGTCTCTCTTTCTATTTGATACTTCCCCAGAACCATGCTTGTCTGCCTGCCACCATGCTTCCTTTCATGACAGTAATATACTAATCCTCTGAAACTATAACCAAAATCTTAATTAAATGTTTTCTTCTACAAAGTGCTTTGGTCATGGTGTCTCTTCACAGCAATATACCAGTGATTAAGAAATCAAGTTTGGCTCCTATCATGGATGCAGCTCTAGGCACCTCTGGATCATAGCTTCTACACACAGCTTCTAATGACATTCTTGCCATATTTCACCTCAGCAATGCTGGTCTCTTCTTTATCACAACTGATTTCTCAGCCAAATCTAGTTTATATCAATTGTACCAGTCAGGTAAAAGCTAAAATGTTATTTCCCTATTGACTGTAATACTTCCAGCATTATCTTTGAAGTTCTCACAACAACTCATTAAGCTATGAGCAATTAATGACTTTTCCTATCCAAGGTTCAGAAATCCTTCAAAAAACAAGAGGACCAATTCTATCCCTGCAATACTTCACTTTTGTTACCAGGGTCTTTCCTAGATTGATTTCTATTTATGTGATAGACACTGTGACCAAATTCAACCTGGAGAATAAAGATGTTTCTGTTCATTTTCTGTTTATGTGATAAAATAACATGACCAAAAGCATCTAGGGAAGTAAGAAGTTTATTTTGCTTATTTATCCTGGATTTAATAGCTGATCTTGGTGGTCAAATTGACTATATACAGAATCAAATAAAATCCAAAGAACTGGGCACCTAGCATGGAATTATGTTGCTTTGATCATTTGAAATGGGAAAAAAACCCTCTAACTGGAATATTTGAGGTTGGAATACCAACCGTAAATCTGATTCAGTCTCTGCTGACAGCTCACATAGAATATATAGAACAAGGAAGCTTTTGGTTTTACCTGCTTGCCCTTATTCTCAGTAGCAAATTTATAGACCCTGTAACAAATGTCTTACTTAAATAATATTATAACCTATGTCTTCACCATATCAATGTAGATTGAAGAGTAGCAGTTTTAGAAGAATTCCTTTAGGACTCCAGTACCAGATTTTGACAAATTTTGATAAATCACAACTACAAGATTTTTCCTTTATATCAGAATACAGCCTTTGTTGGACTACACAGATGAAAGTCTGAAGGCCAGTTTAGAGAACTGTGACTAAAATCATGGTCACATTCTATTGAGGGAGGCAAAGGAAAGCACATCAAGGCAAGAACTAATGAAGAAGCTATGGGGACAATTTGATTACTAACTTGATCCTCAAGGCTTGTTCAGCCTACTCAATTATATAACAACTATCAATTATACTAATATAGGATCATGAGTCAGTAGTGGAGCAGCCCACAGCAGGCCTGACCTGTGCACACCATCATTTTTCAAGATACTTCCTTACACACTTGCTTACAAGCAAACTGATAGAAGTAATTTTTTTCAATAACTCTCCAGAGACAGTTTCTCAGAGAGATCCTTCTTCCAAGATAAGTCTTTATTTGCCAAATTGACAAACAAACAAAAACAACAAAATATACTACAAACGAAACAAATAAGATAAATGGGTCAGTTGCTATAATTTTTCAGTTCACAGTCCATCGCTGAAAGAAGTTGGGGCAGGTACTCAAGCAGTAACCTGCAAGCATGAACTAAAAAACCAATCATGAAGGGAGGAAAATGGCATATTGGTATGTTCCTGTTGCTTACTAACCTTCATTATTAATAAAGCCCAAGATCAGCTTGCTTGATGTAGCAACACTCACATTTGTTGGTCATTCCAACATCATTAATGAAGAAAACTTTACAGTGGCTGATCTACAGGTCAATCCAGTGGAAGCATTTTCCCAGTTGGAGTTCCATTTTCCCAGTTACCCCTAGCCTATGAGATGTTGTCAAAAGTAATCAAATTCCTCTAAAGGGGTACCACTTCTTATTCCTGCTATTTCTTCTCTTATGCTATATCTTCTTTGAGATAAGAAAGTATATTTTACTTACTCTACATTAAATGTCAATTGAAAGATAGACTATAATTAACAGTGGCATTAGGCAACAAAATGGTTAGAAAGTCACATTCTTAAGTTTGTAATCCATACTTCTGTTACTATGACAAATACAAAAGAAAATCAATTTTAAAAGTAAAAAGGTATGTGTTGGCTCTCAATTTTTAAGATTCCATTCCATGTGTTAGTGCATTGATTTACTAATTAAACCCAGGTCTTAATAAAGGTGTTACTTCCTAGTTAGAACACATTTCAAAGGAAGATGCTCTCCTACTGTCATAAATCAAGGAAAGTGTCATATATCCCATAATATAATTCAAAGACACAGCATTAATGACATAAGGCCTACCAATATGTCCAAAATTTTCCAATTCAATGACTTTCCAATATATCTGCTTGTTGTATATCAAATGTATAACATGTAGGCATCTGAGGGAACTTATTTAAACCATTGTACTGATATCAAACTATTGTTTTCATTACTTCAAGGTTTTGGATAAAATGTATGTTTTATGTTAATAGTAGTAAGATACCAGAATAAAGTTGTGTATGTTCAAGAGGAAAGTGTAAAGTTTTGATTTCCATAGGCAGAACTATTTCACACTACAGGCCTTTACTTTAAATGTAATAAAATAGTCTCTTACATTTTCCATTCAAAAACCTCTGCTGCTACTTTGCCCCAGGATTTTGATACAGAGAAAAAGCAATAATTTCCCCTCCTGCACACACTATTTCAGATATTTCTAGTGAGGATAAATGTTGTGTGAGGGATCTACATAGCCAAAATTAGGGCAGGAATTCTTCTTCACCCTGTCTTTGATTTCTTTTTCTGTCTCAATGCTCACCCATGTAGAAAGAGGTTTTTAGAAACTTCACATTTACTTTACTATAACAAGAACTGTAAGATAAACTGAGACATCCTAAGAAACTTGTAAAACTACAGTAGAAAAAAACATTTCAGAAACAAAATTCCAAGCATTTTCAACAAGAGATCAATGTATCTATTTATGTTATATTTGCAGAGTAGTTTCCAAAACTCCCTATAACTAGCAAATAGTGATGAGAATGGTTGATCACCATGGAACAAGAATCATTAATCCATTTAGTTTTAGGTAATGAAGGAATATATAGTCTATAATGAAGGAATATACTGTCTTCCTTGGATGACATATATATATATATACATATATATATGTATGTTTGCATCAGGATCTATTATATATCAGAAGAGTTTATGGACAGATATTCAGAATAGGAACATTTGTATTTCTTCTTCCACAGTGAAGTTCGCTTAAATTAAATATAGAAAAGTTAATTTTTATTTTACACTTGAAAATTAATATTGGTGATATTAAAATAACAAAATATGAGCTGATATGAAACAGAAGAAAATGAGTCAAGTAGCCCTGAGAAGATGAAAGTGAGCCAAGTGGCTCATACTGTCTCTCTCTCTCTCTCTCTCTCTCTCTCTCTCTCTCCCCTCTAGCTCTTTCCCCTGTATCACTCTATCTCTTTCTCATTATAAGCAGGATTCTGTGGAAGCAATTTCTTACTTTCATTTTTGACTTTCAAGTTTACTCATGGATATCAAAATGAATAAGACTCCTGGCTTAAATATCATTGCTAAATTGTTAACTGCTCTTGTAGAGTTTGGCATTATCCACTAATGAAAGTCAGTTAGATTTAGTAAAATGCATATGATTAAAAAAATTGTTACCTTCTATTCAGAATGGGCAACTTGAGTATTTGATTTTTGGGAGGTGGCAAGTAATTTAACTTGAACATTTTATTACATTGTTGATCAAAGTCTAGAAGTTAAACCAAGAGTTACACTAAAGAATATTCAATTAGTTCAGCAGACTTATTGATTAAAGTAAGAGAATCACCACTAATGACTGTATCTCATAAAATCAATGGGCAATCCTTTGTCTTCTTTCTATTCAAGTCATGAACTGTACTTCTAGGTACTGAATATAATTACCCCATTTCATTGAGTGCTAGCTTGTTTCATTAGCTGAGGTATTATGGAAGTGCAGTTTCTCCATAAACTGCTTCATGTATTTTTTAAAAAAATCTTTCTGTACCATACAGTGTACATATTGTATTTTTTTGATGAATTTCTAAAGACCAAAATTCAATTATCAGTTTTTGTTACAGACTCATATCTAAAAATAATTCCCCAAATTTCTTTAAAAATCAATACAAAACAAATGAGTGTCTAATTTCTCATCCATCCATCTATCTATCTATCTATCTATCTATCTATCTATCATCTATCTATCTATCTATAGATATCAACTATTTATCTATCATCTATCCATGGGCCCTGAGGTTTTATTATAATAACAAATATGAAACAATATCAATAGTTTGATTCTAAAATGATTATTAGTTGCTCTACCTCTGTAACTTGAAGTATGTGGAACTGTTTTCCACATTGTAGTCAGTTTATTATTATTTTGTGATTGGTTTATTCAGTTTGAAAATTCTGGAGTAGTCCTATATTTCTCTGGGTTTCAAAACAACCAGGATGTTGCCAAAACTATGCATTGCTCTTCAAAAAACTGACAGCAAGTCCTCATTGCTGATGATTGCAACTACATACCTCATTTAACATGGAAAAGTAAAGCTGAAATTTGCATAGAGCCTTCACCCCTACATGCTAGAGTCTTTGGTAGAAGAAGTACTCTGAAGGCAACCAAAGAAATATAAATACCAACCCATCCATATGCCTTTGGATATATGATGGTATCCTTCCTACGAGATATGCTATTGCAATGATGGCAGAAAGCTGGTAGCAGTAAGCAACCAATATCTCATTAACTTAAGAACCACTCCAAAAATATGAAACCTATACCTGAAATTGCTTGGGTCACCAAGAACCTGAGATTAGATAGCCCAAGGACCTAGGGTAAAATCAAATGCACCTATTAAAAAAAAACAGTACATAACATTAAAACACCTAATGACATTCTGCTATACTCATAGATCTGTGACTTGCTCAGCCATCATCAGAGAAGCTTCTTCATGAAGCAGATGAGAATAGAAAGACCCACAACCAGACAGTTGAAGAGAGTCAGAGACTTTAGAACAGTCATATCTAAATTTAATCTTTCAATTAAATACCTACCTTCAGATATCAGTGAATCCCACAAAAGTGGAGTCAGGATGAGTGTAAGATCTATAGAAAGGATTGAGGACATCAAGTAAAAAAAATCTTTCTTATACAATAGGACATATCTACATATAAACTCATAGAAACTGAGACAACATACACAGGGCCTACAAATGTCTGCATGGTATTATAGAGTTTAATAGAGAAATGCATACATGCCTCCTTCCTTAGCTAACAGACAACTTCTAATTGATATCCTCTTACAAATGAATTTTTTTTCTCCAAGGGAATCCCACTGAGAAAGTAAAGCATTCTTAAAGGTAAGTTTCATGCCTAGCTGTAGATGACAAAAAGAAAATTATAAATGAGATTTTTGGAGGTTCTTTGTCTCATAACATTATGCCAGTTCTTTTAGATTTTAAATTTTATCTTATTGTTTCTTATATATATCTTCATATATGAATGTGTGCACTGATATATCTGTTTCTTGTATCTTTTCTTGAGCTTTCTTCTTTCTGTCTTTTTCTCCAATTCTGATTTGTTAGTTTTGTTTTACTTTATTGTATTTTCTTTATTTTATTTTGTTATCCCACAGGCACCTGTTTGTTTTCTAATGAAAGACAGAAAATGAATACCTCTGAATGGGAGGGGAAATGAGGAATAGCTGAGAAGAGAGGAGGGAAGGGAATCATAATGAGCATAGATTTTGCAAGAAAGGGACACTCTATCTCTATAAAATTGGTTAAGCAAACATTACTTGCCTCTTAGCAACTTGATACCTCAAGAGATCTGTAGAATTTGGCATTCAAAGAAGGTTTCTTATCTTATGATTTTTTGATATTTAGATATGTCAGCTACTGACAGCACCCCTTATTCTACTCCAAGTATAGGTTGAGCATCGAAGAATCTCTATTTGGGGGTGGTTACATTAGTGGAAAGCCTATCACTGTGCAAGAAAAATCCCTTACTTCCACTGTAGACAGAATGCTCTCTGAAATGGACAAAACTTGGAAGCAGATAAAATGACAGCCTACTCTGCCAAGACAGAGTAGGCTCATCCTTCATAATTCCTGCTTTACAATTAATGTCTGTCAGAGATACTGGGCCAAGAGACTGAAGATAGACTCTCTAATGTATGAAGAGAAATTGGAAACTGTCCAGGTACGCATTTCTTAGTTTGGAAAGATGCTGGCTCTGCACTTCCTGTATAATCAGATATATTTGTCATTCTCAGGTCTCTGATATGGTTGAAGACTAGATAATTATAATCCTACAGTCGTCTTAAACAGAATCTCTAATGGAAGTGAAACATTTGAAGAAATGCTCAATATCCTTAATCATGAGAGAAATGCAACTCAAGACAACTCTGAGAGTTCATGTAACACCTATCAGAATGGCTAAGATCAAAAACTCAAAAGACAGTACATGCTGGCGAGATTGTGGAGAAAGGGGAACACTCCGCCATTGCTGGTGTGAGTGCAAACTTGTATAAGCACTAGGAAATCAGTCTGGTGATATCTAACAAACTTGGAATAACCTTACCTTGAGACCCAGCCATATCTCTTCTGGGTATCCACCCAAATGATTCTTTACAAAACTACAAAGACATATCCTCATCCATGTTCTTAGCAACCTTATTTGTAATAGCTAGAAACTGGAAACAACCCAGATGTCCCTCAACTGACAAATGTTTAAAAAAAATGTGGTACATTTACACAATGGAATACTACTCAGCTAACAGAAACAAGGAAATCTTGCAATTCACAGCCAAATGGATGGAACTAGAAAAGCTCATCATGAGTGAGCTAACCCAGACTCAGAAAGATGCACATAACATCTACTCACTTATAATTGCATTTTAGCCATATAGTATAGGATAACTATCCTACCACCAACACACCAAAAAGATCAGGAACATAAACTTTGTTACCTATCAATGGAACAATTTGCCTTAGGGGTGCTACCCAGTGCAAGAGAAGAGGAAGTTCTTAGCCCTCATATGACTGTTGGACTGACAGGGGCTTATTTGTAGGGACACTCCACATCAGAGGAGTGGGGTGGGTGGAAGAGGGAGGAGATGGTGGGAGGGTGGAACTGGGAGGGGTGGAAAGAGGGCACTATGATGGAGATGTAACTTGATATAATAAATAATCATTATAAAAAAAATCTAAAATATATATATATATATAATTTAAAAAGGGAAACTTTCTGTTATGAAAAAATCATTCCAGTGTGGAATGATTAAGAATTAGAGATCTTTTTAAAAAATGTTTCTTTATTAATTCAAATTATATCTCCATCACCACCCCTTCCTCCACCCTACCTTGTCCAACTCTCCCAACCTCTATTCCCTCTCCCACATATCCTACTCCTCCAGTGTGGGGTGCCTCCACATATCAGCCCGCCCACCTCATTTCATCAATCACATGAGGGCTACGAGCTTCCTCTTGCACTGGGGGACTGTTTTTATATTCTCTAAGACTTGGGCCTCAGACAATATGTAATAATCAAATTATTTTTTTGTCATTAAATAATAATAATGTTCTTCCATTTGATGTGGATAAGTTTAGTAAAGTAAATCAACTACACCTTGCACATTATTTTATGATCATGAACTTATATTACTAACTTTTGATAAATCAAATGTTAATTAGATTTGCATCTAATTATTTAGGACAAAATATTGGAGTAACCACCATTCATTCATTCCCATTACACATTTAATTGGCATCGAAAGTCTACTGGTTCAGTGTCTAAAATATCCTTACTCACCCATTTTATTTCCCTCAGCATTTGAATCTATTCAATTAACCATTAACTGCTACCTCCACCAATTATTTCAAGATTCTCTATGCAGACATTCTTTACCCCATATTTGTCTCACATTCTTTAACTCACTAAACCATATAAATAATATCGTTTGCTATTCAAAATTTAAAAAACCTTGTCTATAATATAACTTTACTAAAAAAAATGTTCATATACTTTAACAACCTTCAGTAATTTCTTAAAACACTGACATGTATTTCAGGAGCTTTAACCTAAACCGAGGCCACCTTTTCACTTGTCGGTTTAGGAAATTTCTTTTATGATAGTTTGTAAAAATTGCTACAAACACTTCTCAAAATATGCTCTGAAGGTTTCAATTGATTATATTAATTAAAAACACTTCAAACTCTGGTTCTGAAATAGTCTCTAGCTTAAAGAAAAATCAGAATGGTAAGTAAATAATTTTGCTTTATTTCAAACATCACATAAGCCCTGGAGAAGAAAGATTATTTTGATTCCTTGGAAGTCAATATTTATTTTGCTCATTAATATCTCTTAATGAAAATATGCATCATAATGTACCCAGTCTTAAAAATTTACACTGTAAGAAGCAGAATTCATGTAATTAAAGGACCTATGTCCAAACAACTTGAGAACATAATTTCATGTGGAGTACTACCGTGTTAAAATTCACCATAGGCTTTAAATGTCTTTTGTTCCTCCCTGGTGAGTCCTTCATTACACCCAGAATATTCCCAGTTAACTCTTTGAACAGCATTAAGCCACAGGATTCTCTCAGAACAATTTTTTTTAAGCAAGGAATTTAAATTAAATACAGCTTATTTTGACTTCCAGGAGAAACATTTAGAAGAAATTTTTTTTTTGGAATTTGTATTATTACTACAGAAAATCAGTTTCATTAAACATATATTTACTACTACTAAGGAAAAATAATAAACTTCAAAATCTTTGGAGAAGCCAAAAATATCTAGGAATAATGACCCCCTTGACTATTCATCTCATGCTGTATTCTGAAGCAGTGATTATTGGAACATCTGAGTAAGAGTCTAGAGAATGGCAATATAATTTTACCCAAGTTGATAGTATGGCAACAAAATGTACGTAAATAATTGTTGTCTTTTTCCTGTGAGCTAAAACACAAAACACCACATTGATATTGAGATTCAGCTAGTTTATCCATGACAACACAGTTGGATGTCTCACTTAATTTCAATATTTTCTAGTATTAGTGGAGATTAGTTCACTTAGAAACAATCATAAACTAAGGAATCATTGTTTTCCTTTGTTCCTTGCTGGAATGACCAATTCCTTTGGTTCACATCACTCATTACCATGTTGGACTTAATGAACTTCAGTAGTAAGTCAAATGTCTTTACTTAGACCAAACAAAAGTCTTATTTCAGCATATTTGGTATTTCCAGGAGGGAGTTAGCCCTATGTTTAATTATTCCTTGGAATTTTTATTTTTACTTATTTGCACTAATAAATAGCCATGACAAATCCATTCCTAACTCACATCCAAGATAAACTCAAGACATTCTAGTTGTTATCTCCTCTGTTTCTGTCATGGTCTCTCTTTCCTGAAATGCCTTCTCCTAAATCCTTTGTGGTATTACTTCAAGTTACATCTCCATCACAGTCCCCTCCCTTTATCCCTTCCAGGCCTACCCTCCCACTCTCCCACACTCTCCCTGTTCTCCCAGAACTCATAATTCTCTTTTTTGACTAATTAGGCCACAATTATAAAAATTATAAGGTATAGCATACATTCCTAATGTCCAGTCCATATATATTTGGCATATCAATATTCTATTATCTATCTACCTCCATGAGTTTAAAGTTCTATACCTAACTCATTTTCTATCCTAACTTGCGTTACCCACTTAAACACATCTTCTTAGACCTAGAACATCCTTTTAATTCCTAAACAACACAAAATTTAACTGTGAAACTATAACTATCTAGTCTTCAACAACATCAGAGACCTGAGAAGGATAAATATATCTGAAGATTTTTTAATATATAGACAGGTCAGCTCCTGACAGTACCCCCTATTCTACTCTAAGTGTGGGATGAGCATCTCCTTTTGGAGATGGCTGCATTAGTGGCAAGATTTTCACTGGTCAAGAAAAATACCTTTCTTCCACTGTAGACAGAATGTTGTCTGAAAATGACAGAACTTGGAACCAGGTAAGCTGACAGCCTAGATCTGCCAAGACAGGGTAGGCAAGTCCTTAATAATTCCTGCTTTACAATTAATATATGTCAGAGATACTGGGTCAAGAGGCTGAAGATAGATGCTATAATGTATGGAGGGAAATTTGGGACTGTCCAGGCAGCCAGTTGTCTGTCATTTCTATGTTTTGGAAGATGCTGGCTCTGCACTTCCTGTATAATCAAATATATTTATCCCTCTTAGGTGTTCTTTTTTAAAAAATTATTACATTCTCTTTCTATAGAATTTTAGAAATGTTTGTTGCACTTTTTATCTCTAAAAGGCTCATCTGACAGTTCTTTGGGAGCAGGTCTGTGGATCATCTTTGTCTGCAGGATAACCAGGGTATGCCCCTTACTTTCTACTTCTTTAACCTCCATACATACTACTGGTATATCTCTTTCTTCCTTTGGTTTTATTTCAATTTTCTTTTTAAATTATGTGTCTTGCTATGTAAGGAAGGTTTGCCTAAAATGATCACAATACAAGCCCTGTCTAAATCTTACTAATTCACTTGCCTCACTTTTCCACCTGGATTTACAGACATCTTCACCGTGTTATACCTACCCTATTTTTTTTTTTTTTTCACTGTGTGACTCATGTCACTCTGGGATGAAGACTCCTGGCTACTATCACTGTATTCTACAGGAACTCACACAATATTTATTGAACTTATTGTTAAACAAAGGAGTCAATAAGTTGAATGAATAAGTAAGCAAGGTCTTTGTCTTCCTGATTTCTACTTTCCAGTCAAATCTTCATATATTCCCACTGTGCTTGGAAACAATGAGAAATCTGTCCTTGGTGACAACTTTTTTTTTTAATTAAAAAGGTGTTTGTTGACCATTTTTATGAAGCTTTATAGTAACATAAAAAAATAAACATTTTTCAAAATTTACATTATGCATACTCTATTAGGTTCACAGGTATATAGTGTATGTTGTAGATTTTTGTACACTTTGTGGTGATCCTGACTAGATGGTTTCAAAGTTGCGAATCTGTGCCTTTTATTAAATATAACTTTTCAGCGTTTTTCTTGTTCATGCTACTCAAAACCAAACCGTGAAGCCCAATTATAACAGCATTAAAAAGCATGGCCAATGTCAATATTTGCAGTTTAATTCGTTGTTAATTTTGCTTTCCACAACTCAGCTTTATTCTTGTATTAATTATTAATCTCTAAAGCTCACACTCCTATTTATAATCATTATGGTTGTGATATCTTCCTATAACAAACATTCTACAAACATGCTTATTCTACTTGTTTGTCATAGTTTTTTTGTGCTTTGACTCATTTAAACATAAACTGTAGCTTTCAAGAGATTTTCTTTCCATCATTAACTTCTCATCCTATACTGCAAAGCAGATTTTGTAGTTCAAAATGTACAGTTGAAAAAACCCTCAACTATATAAAAATGGAAAATAACCCTAGTGTCCCAATATACCTTACACTGAAATCTAAATACATCTATACAAAATTGTCATTTTTTTGCATATTTTGTGTAAATAATTACGCATTCATATTTGTAAAAGTTCTTCGTTCTTGCATTTGTTGATGGTTAATATCTTTATATTCATTTGATGTGGATATTTCTGGGTTTTAGAGATAAGCTAAAAGCTTATAAAGACAAGAGTCATGTCTATCATTTAAGTTCCACTCTACCAATTTGAACAAAATATTTCATATAACTGAACTGAACAAACATTTAGAGATAATCAATTCACCCCAAAGTTATGTTGGTTTTATAATAAACAACAAAATGTAGTAAAAAATAAGGCATGAGTCCAGCAGCAGGTATACAATAATTATTTCTGGCTGAATTAGATGTTATGTGAGATTTTAGGGAATAATTTCAAAATATGGGGATAAAATGTGTTAATTGCCAGAGGTCGTGGATGATTAAAACAAAACAAAATTTGCCAGATATAACAGGGACTTAGGGCAGCAAGCACTGTATGTATAAGACATGTACAAGATTAAGCCAACAAAATCACCAACATGGATGGGGTGTCGAATTCAAGTAGTACTACACCTATTTGGGGATCTGGCTGTAATTGATAACTGTGAGCAGACATGTAGTCAGTTTTATTGAAGTGTATTGACCCTGAAATCTTGTCCATGTTTTAGTGATTTTTGAATATCATGCACATACTGGCAACAAAAGTTAATTCCATTGTTTAATAAAAAAGACCATTTTGGAGATAAAATTATTTTAGCAGAAGATAGAGTAGAAATTGGAGGAAAGGGAATAGAGTTGGATTTTATCAAAACACATTTTATGCATATATGAATTGGAGGAAGACAGCAGAAGAGACATAAAATGAAGTATTACTTACTTAACCATGCCTTCATCCGTCTGTCTTCTTGGCCTCTCTTCAGAACTGACTTTTGGCATAGACAGAGTCCACACTGATTTTCTTCTATTTTGTTTCCCACTGAGTGGGTGGGAATAATTTTTTGTCATTAATTTTGAATTCTCATGTAAATAAGTGAGATAAATTATATACTGATAATTTTTTCTTCTTTGTTTCTTTTTCCAACTCCCTGTGTAGTACTTGATCATTTATTTTAGTCAGTATTCTTCTAGACATGTCAAGGTTATATTGCCTGGAGAATGCAGTCCATGTAAATTATTACTGGGCAAATCAGTATGTATGCTTAAGGAAAACCTGGAATAATTTACTCTAGATTCATCAAAAGTTGCCCTGTAATTTTTTGAAATTTAGTTTCCTGAAAGATAATTCAAGAGTTGAATATTTTTGTTATTGGGGTTACAAAGAAAAAATATGCAGATATTTTTAAAAAGTTTTCTTGTTACCTGTTCACTCTGATAAACTATTATACAAATTAGGGAGAATAATTAAACAGGGCTTGGAATCTCTAAGTGTAAAGATATCATAAGGACATATGTTGGGGTAGTGTTAAGCATTCTAAATGTTAATTGGTCCTGTTTGCTGTCTGTTACTTATATTGACTCTGATTGGTTAAATAAAATGCCGAGGACTGAGATTGGGCAAAAGACAGAGAAGGAGGGACTTCCTGAGATTGGAGCAGGAAGCCTGTGCTTCAGACAGAGGAAGAATTCATTCCAGCCAGGAGCAGGAAGAAGAAGACACATGCCATGGGTTAGAGAAAAGAACGTCATTCCCCATGGCCTGGAACATTGGCATATCGTGGAGAATGGCAGTCCAATGGGACGTATGCATATATGGGGTCATATTTGGGTAATAGAATTATGAGCTAGCTTAGATGGGCTAGGATTGCACAACTCAGGCCAAGGCTTATTAAAATCCAGGCAGTCTCTGTGTGTTCATTTATAATGGATGGTTAAGGATTAGTCACCAAACCAATTAACAATAATATAAATACCCAACGTAATTTAACTAATTTTTTTTAACATATGGCACCCAACGTGGGGCATTAACAAATGGCATTTAACAAATGGTGCCCAACGTGGGGGATTAATTTGTCAAGGATTCTTTATTCATCCAGGTATTATAGATGGAGACTTCAAGGAATAAATTAAAATTATGAAATCCATATGGAAAGAGATGATAATTAATGCAGGGGACAAAATTGCCCAACTGCTGCTGTTTCCTTACACCATGGGCAAGGTTGTTCCAATAGACAGAACAGGAGCAGTCAAAAATATTGGAAAACGTGTGTATTGGCAAACAATGGTGAGTGATATGAGACCAAAATTAAAAAATACAAATGAATGGTACTGAAATAGAAGGATTGCTTGACACAGGAGTGGATGTCACTGTCCTCTCATGTGAGTCTTGGAATGCAAACTGGCCACTTCAAAGGGTTCCTACACATTTTATAGGAATTGGTAAATTATCACATGTAAAACAAAGTGTACGATGGCTTAACTATTTGGGACCAGAAGGGCAAACAGGGAAGTTGAGACCTTATGTGGCTGATGTACCCATAAATTTATGAGGAAGGGATCTTTTACAACAATGGGGTACTCAAATTAATATTCCTGCAATGCCAGAAATTACAAATGATGAAATGATGGATACTTTTGAGGAAGGTATTGATATGTGTACTCAACAACAATTTAAAGCTATGTCTAGTGTCCAAACACAGGACACCCAGACATTGAGATTATAGATACTTTTGAGGAAGGTATTGATAGGAGTACTCAACAACAACTGCAAGCTATGTCTAGTGTCCAAACACAGGACACCCCAGGTATTGAGTTTCCAAATTTAGACTAGGGGCCACTGCTGAAATTCCAACAGCCCTACCCTTGAAATGGCTATCAAATAAACCAGTGTGGCAAGAGCAGTGGCCCATAACAAAGGAAAAATTGGAGGCTCTTGAGCTATTGGTAAAAGAACAGCTGGAGGCTCGTCATATAGAAGAATCTACCAGCCCATGGAATTCTCCTGTTTTTGTGGTAAAAAAGAAATCAGGTAAATGGAAAATGTAACAGATGTAAGAGCTGTGAATAGAGTAATTCAACCTATGGGTCCTTTGCAGCCTGGTATGCCTTTACCTTCTCTATTACCAAAGTCATGGCCTTTAATAGTAATTGATTTAAAAGACTACTTTTTCTCAATTCCATTGCATAAGAATGATAGGGAAAGGTTTGCCTCCTCTGTACCTACTCTTAATAATAGCAGACCAATCAAGAGGTATCATTGGAATGTACTTCCACAGGGTATGTTCAATAGTCCAACTCTGTGTCAATATTTTGTACAAAAACCATTAGAAATAATGCATAAGCAGTTTCCTAGATCTATTTTCTATCATTATATGGATGATATTTTGTTGGTTGATTCTGATGTAGTTATTTTAGAGAACCTATTTAAGGAAATGCAAAGAATTCTACCACTATGGGGGTTAAAAATTGCTCCTGAAAAAAATACAAAGAGGAGATTCAATCAACTATTTGGGTTATAGAATAAGTCAACAGAGAATAAGATCGCAAAAGGTACAGATGTGTAGAGACCAATTGAAAACTCTTAATGATTTTCAAAAATTAATGGGAGATATAAATTGGTTAAGGCCCACTCTTGGTTTAAGTACTCATGAGTTAAATGATTTGTTTCAAACATTACAAGGGGATTCAAATCTAAACAGTCTTAACTGCTGAGGCAGATAAGGAATTAATGTTGGTAGAACAAAGATTACAAGATGCATACATAGATCGAATTTATCTCCAAATTGATTGTATTTTGGTCATTTTACTATCAACTCATTCTCCTACAGGGCTTATTATTCAATGCGAAGATAGTATTATGGAATGGATTTTCTTACCACATAAACAAAGTAAAAAAATTAAAGACATACATAGAAAAGATATCTGATTTAATTTTAAAAGGTAGAATAAGATTACGTCAATTATCAGGAATGGACCCGGCTGAAATAGTCGTACCTCTTACCAATGCTGAGATTATGTCATTGTGGGTAACCAATGAAGATTGGCATAGAGCTTGCAGTAATTATTTGGGAGAAATTAATAACAAATTTCCAAAAAGCAAATGTATACAATTTATAAAACGAACTAATTGAATTCTTCCTCGTATTGTAAAGGGAACACCAATTCCTGATTCACCAACTTTCTATACTGATGCTAACAAGATGGGAATGCCAGGTTATAAGACAGACAAAATCAGCAAGGTAATCAAAAGTCCATATACCTCAGCTCAAAAAGCAGAATTGTATGCAATTCTTATGGTGTTATTAGATTTTCCAGTCTCTTAGCATAATTACTGACTCTCTATATGCAGAAAGAGTTGTGTTGCATATAGAAACTGCTGAATTTATTCCTGATAACACAGAATTAACTTCTTTATTTATACAATTGCAACAGGTCATCAGAGGTAGAAATAATCCATTATATATAACCCATATTCGATCTCATACAGGTTTGCCAAGTCCACTGGCAAAAGGAAATGAGGAAATTGACCAATTACTCATAGGAAATGTGTTGGAAGCCTCAAAATTTCATCAGAAACATCATGTTAACAGTTCAGGTTTAAAGAAAAAAATCTCTATTAACTGGCAACAAGCCAGGGAAATAATTAAAAAATGTCCTACGTGTTCTCTGTATAACCAAGCTCCATTACCTGCTGGTAGTAACTGTAGAGGTACTAAAAAGAATCAAATCTGGAAAATGGATGTTTTTCACTTTGCAGAATTTGGAAAACAAAGGTACGTCCATCATACTATTGATACATACTCAGGGTTTCAATGAGCAACTGCTTTAAGTTCTGAAAAAGCTGTTATTGTACATTTATTACAAATAATGGAATTTATGGGTGTACGTGTACAAATTAAGTCTGATAATGCTCCTGCATATGTATGTAATAAGATGAAGTAATCTTTGCATATAATAATATAAAGCATGTTACTGGTATACCACACAATCCTACAGGACAAGCAAATGTAGAAAGAGCTAATCATACCTTAAAAGAGATGCTTTTTAAACAAAAGGGGAAATTAAAGAATCCCAGGGATAGATTACACAATGCATTGCTAACTTTGAAT
This sequence comes from Lophiomys imhausi, assembly GCA_907164525.1. Taxonomy (NCBI): domain Eukaryota; kingdom Metazoa; phylum Chordata; class Mammalia; order Rodentia; family Muridae; genus Lophiomys; species Lophiomys imhausi. The sequence continues at coordinate 13,730,792 of CAJQZJ010009649.1, read as the reverse complement.
TTCCTAAATGTTGGTGAAAAGGGTACCACTGCAGTTGAGAGACAATGGGTTATACAAAAAAAATGGAGGAATTAAATCAACCAATATATTATAAGGATATGTTAACTTTAGAGTGGAAACCTGCAATGGTTTTAAGATGGGGACGTGGTTATGCCTATGTGTCTACAGGGAATGAAAAAGTGTGGTTACCAACAAAACTTATAAAGATTAGATCTGACCAGGGAGAAATTCCCATTAGCTGAAATATGAATGTCTTCTCATGGTAAGAATATTTTATTAACTGTATGGTTTTAATGATATTCCAATCTTTTATCCAAGATGGACAGAGTTTATGGTTTTCATGATATTCCAAGCTTTTATCCAGGATGGACAGAGTTTATGGTGTTCATGATATTCCAATCTTTTATCCAGGATGGACAGAGTTTATGGTGTTCATAATATTCCATTCTTTTACCCAGGATGGATAGAGTTTATGCCTTAAAATGGACTTACAAAGTTGTTCTATGTCTTCCATTTGCTCAAATTTAGAGCAAAAATTTATTTTCAGAGCCAAGGACTGAATGACAATAACAACAAGACAAATGGGCCAGAAGATTCAACCTAACATACTGCTTCAATCACTGTTTTCTTAAAAACTTTGCATGCAAATAATTTTTAAAACCGTTAGTCCAAAAATGATTGATCCTACAGAGACTGGACAACAAAAGCTATAGGTAACTTTCCCGGGAATTGGCAAATATCTCATTTTTTGAAGGGTACCCAAAAATATTTACACTCCATTCCCAATAGATGAGATGGAAGTTTTTTGTGTGTGTTATGTTATGTGTTGTGATTGTTTGTTGTCGTCTACAATGAATGGATATATGTTATGTGTTGTGAATTGGATTGAGGGGTTTTATTCTTTCCCTCACTCTATTTTTGTCTCTTTTATTATTAAAAACTTAAGATTATTTTGTTATATTAATAGATATTGATAGAAAGTTAAGATTATTATGTTTTATATACACTTAAAGATAAATTTTAGTTTTAAATTTTCAAGATTTTTTTTGAAAAATGAAAAATTGTTTGTCTTCTATTGTCCAAAAGACAATTTGCCCTAGGAAAGATATTACATGCCAACTTTTTATGGCATGAATGGAGACTTACAAATGTCTTTCTTCTGGTCAAAGAACAGAAAATATTCCTTCATTGATTTGTGCACCCTGCACGTCCAAGGCATTTTGGTAATTGCAGAACTATATGTTACTTGTGAGAAATTATATATTTTCAGAACAACGGGATCAGAATCCAAAGAAGACAAGTAACCCAGATGATCCAGCATCATAGAATGACTTAATAACTGTTTCCTCAAAAATCTGCATCAAGAATAACTTCAAACAGCTTGCTGAGATGGCCCAGCCTCAAGGACTGAACTTTCCTACCAAAGTCCAGCTTCGAAGTACAAACTGATCAGGACATTCAAATTGCTGAGCACATAGAGACTGGACAACAAATGCTACAATTTACTTGCTTAACCATTTTTTTTTTTTTTACATTTTATTTGGGCCCCTAAACAGGTTTTCTGCATCCCAATTCAGCAGGAAGAAGTTTTAAGAGAGCGATGTCCCATTCCCAAAAAGTGGGGTGGATGATTCTTTGGTCATTTGATGTGTTATAAATGTTGTTTTAGGAGGAATGGTTACAAATTGTTATATGGTCTTGTTAAGCAAGATATAGGAGATTACATTCAAGGACTTTTCTATTTTTTCTTTTCTCCATCCTTCTTTCTCTCTTATATAGGGGAAAAAGACGAAAATAAAAAGAGGGGGAATATATGTATATAATATAGAAATGATAAGATATAAGGATAAATTATTGAATCTGCTCTGAAACTCAAAAGTTGTTATTCTCAAATAAGGTTATCTTTTTATACATTGGTATACAATTTTGTATATTGATACAAAAATAAGATTTTTTGATTTATTAATATAGAATTTTATATTTTGATATATAATATGTATATATCAACTCTTGTATAAAGTATTGTGCCTATACAAATCATGTAAAAGTATAGGCTTATTTCTGATCCTTTTATGGGTTGCTATTGCAATCTATATAGGAGTATGGATAATACAAGTTGGCCAGTCAAGCTTCTGGTCATGTCAAATACTAGTCTTAATTTATCACCATATAGACTTAATAGATTAAACAGATAATAAATGGTTAAAATATACAGTTTGCTTTTTCAAATATAGATAGATAGATGATAGATAGATTTATAAATAAAATAGTAGATGTCTTCAAAAACCTCAGAGGCATACAAAAAAAGGCATTTAAAGATGTTTTTATTATTTTAAGAATTGTTTGACTTAAGACAGTCAGCTCCTGACAGCTCCCATGTGACTTGGAAGAAGATAATGAACATCAAAAAGAAATCTCCCATCAGGAGATAATTCCTCAAAAAGAAATCTCCCATCAGAACATGATTCCTATTGGGCAAAAATACTCATGTTCTCTCAACAGACTATATACAGTCCAAAGATGGACCAGAGCTTAAATGCAGATAAGTCGATGTCTTGATTCTGAAGAGACAGAATGGGAAAATCATTATTTCCTGTTGCACAATTTAGTCTGTGAAAAATGCTTGGCCAGAAGGCTGAAGATGATGCTCCAACGATATCAAGAGATATTCGGGACTGTCTAGGCAACAAACTGTCATTTCTTTTTGGAAGCTGCTCTCCTATCCTTCCTACTCACTCAAATAATAACTTTATCCCTTCTTATGTCTATGATGGGGTTGAAGGCACAATAGTTATAAAATTTCAATTGAACTTGAGTTGTTTAGGATTAAAAAGGATATTTTCAAGTGTAAATAAAATCTTTAGGTCTATAAATATAGGATATGATAGAAATTATTTAGGTTCAGAACTTTAGAAACACCAAGATGATTTTTTTTTCTTCAAGATAGCCTGATACAAATAGGTTAAACATTATGTGTATAACTTTTATATATGTTTTTCTTGATTCTTTCATATTTGTTCTTATTGTTTTTACTATATGAGTTAAAAAATTTAGCCTTTTTTTTTTTAGACAAAAGGAGGTAATTGCTGGGGTAGTGTTAAGCATTCTAAATGTTAATTGGTCCTGTTTGCTGTCTGTTACTTATATTGACACTGAAAGGTTCAATAAAATGCCGAGGCCTGAGACTGGGCAAAAACAGAGAAGGTGGGACTTCCTGAGATTGGAGCAGGAAGCCTGTGCTTCAGACAGAGGAAGAATTCATTCCCGCCAGGAGCAGGAAGAAGAAGACACACGCCATGGGTTAGAGGAAAGAACCTCATTCCACATGGCCAGGAACATTGGCATATCGTGGAAAATGGCAGTCCAAGGGGACGTATGCATATATGGGGTCATATTTGGGTAATAGAATTATGAGCTAGCTTAGGTGGGCTAGGATTGCACAACTCAGGCCAAGGCTTATTAAAATCCATGCGGTCTCTGTGTGTTCATTTATAATGGATGGTTAAGGATTAGCCACCAAACCAATTAACAGTAATATAAATACCCAATGTATTTTTAACAGACACATATATACTAATTTTCCTGTTTGAACAAGTGAACCTGTATGCAGGTGTAGATATATGACAGGTTGCAAAAAAACCACACAAATATGTTAAATAATGATAATTACTATATGCCAAACAAAGGAGGAGGAGGAAGAGGAGGAAGAGCAAGCACAGGGAAAAGAGGAGTGGGAGAAGGAAGAAACAGTTGCTACCAGGGGTAGAGGAGTGAATAATTGAAGACAGGTGGTTAGAAAGAGTAAACATCTAGTGTTACATAGTATATACTACTGACCATATTTATGACAACTCTGCCTATCTAAAAGAATACTAGAGAGAATTTTGATTTTTTTTTCAATAAAAAAGTGATAAATATTTGATGGATAGATACATTAATTACCATGAATAATTATTAAATTTACTTAAAAATTTAAAGTACACATTGTATTCAATGAGGGTATGCAAATATTATGTGCTAATTCAAATATATATAAATATATAAAAAGCATGTATATTAGAATACTCATGTATTCATATGTATGTAATATACATATATATGAGTACATGTATATTATAAATATATATAAATATATATTTATACACTTCAAAAATGAGTTCTATTTTATGACAGAGAGTCAGAGTACCTTAATGTGACAGACACAAGCACTGATACGGGCTAAATATATTAGGAATTTTTTTTCCAGCATTGTCTATACCTTACATCTGTCATCTTATTAATTACATGGAAAAAATGAGTATTTAATTTAAAGAACTTGTATAATAAATTCTAAACCATTGAAATTTCTAGAAAGAGTAGTGATCCTGACCATTTGGGTCAAAAGACTTGCTATCTAAATGACAAAATTACCATGCTGATTAATAAATCATGAGCGTCAGTTTACTTCCTGTTGGTGGAGGTTGTCTTGAATATCTCCTTATCTAGAAATACTGGACTCCCATAATTAACAAAGGAATTTTTCATAAGATCTATGTGAAAGTGCTAGGGCGATTAGTTAGTGCATAAGAACACACAGTGTTTAAGAATAAGAACCCAGATATGAATCCCTAGCATCATATAAAACCTGTGCACTTCTTCAGGTGCCTTCATGCCAGCACTGCAGGAAGAGACAGGTGTACCCTAAAAGCTTCCTGGCTAGCCAGCCCAACTGACATTGTCCTTTTTAACATTGGCTGCCTATTAATCTATACATAACAGAGTTTAAACATATAAACAAAATATGTATTGCAATCTTACTCACTATTATAACACTATCTTTGTCAATGTTTTTTCATGGAAATTGTGAGTATCTTGCTGTACTGAGTATCACTAATCTTTTAGCATTTCATTAGGAGGAAGGGCATGAAAGTATGAGCAATAATTTAAAGCAGAAAATAAATTATCTTTTTTAGAATAAAGAAACCTAAATGAACAATAGTAGAAGCCGATACATTGTGTTCAGTGAGAAAAGCTGAAGGTCAACTTGAAGACAAAAAAGATCCCATCAAAGTTGTAATGTCACAGACATGTCACAACAATGACAAAAGTAAGGAATCCAATTAAATAAGTGTGCCGCAACAGTAAAGAAGATGGAGGGAATTTCATTCGCTGTGTGAAAATCAATTTTAAAGAGACCTTTTAACGAATCCCTAACGGCTGAGAGACACTTGAAGAAATGCACAACATCCTTAATCATCAGAGAAATGCAACTCAAGACGACTCTGAGATTCACACCTGTCAGAATGGCTAAGATCAAAACTGCAAATGACATCACATGCTGGCAAGGGTGTGGAGAAAGGGGAACCTCCCTCCATTGCTGGTGGGAGCACAGGCTTGTGAAACCACTATGGAGGTCAGTATGGCGATATCTTAGAAAACTTGGAATAGCTTTGCCTCAGGACCCAGCCATACCACTTCTGGGTATACATCCAAATGACTCCTCATGGAATCATAAGGAAGTTTCCTCATCTATGTTCATAGCGGACTTATTTGTAATAGCTAGAAACTGGAAACAACCCAGATGTCCCTCAACCTAAGAATGGGTTAAAAAACTGTGGTACATCTACACAATGCAATATTACTCAGCTATCAGACACAATGAAATTATGCAATTTGCAGCCAAATGGATGGAATTAGAAAAGCTCATCCTGAGTGAGCTAACCCAGACTCAGAAGGATGCATATGGCATCTATTCACTTATACTAGGATTTTAGCTATATAGTAGAGGATATCGATACTACAACCAACACACCAAAGGGAACATGGACATATTTTTTTTTTTATTCTTTTTTATCTGTTTGTCTGCTTAACTTGTTTGTTTGTTTTTTAGTTCTCTCTCCCGGGCAATGAGATACTTTTCACTGGTGGTACTGCCTCCTAGACCCCCATTGTATGAGGAGGCTATTGACCCTCATATGACCTCTGAACTGGGATGAGGGACTGTTATAAAGGGACACTCCACTCCAGAGAAGTGTGATGGAAGGGTCAGGGGGTAACGAAAAAAAAAAAAAGGAAATGTCAAGTTTTGGCCTTTTGCTACTAATTGTCATAAACTATTTAGGATAATTAAGAAATGCACACTAATAGTCATGCAAGACTGTCATTTGTTAGGTACTATGACAGTATACTATAGTTATTTTCTAAGCTAATCAGAAATAAAGTCACTAAGAGACAAGCAACATTTGCTTATCCTAATATAAGACATAGATAGGGTCTCTTCAAAAACCTCAAGATCTGCGGAACATGGCATTCAAAGATGTTTCTTAAATTTATATTTTTTTGATATCGAGACATGTCAACTCCTGACAGCACCCCCTATTCTACCCCAAGTAGAAGATGAGCATCGAAGAATCTCCAGTGGGAGATGATTGAATTAGTGGCAAGGTTATCTCTTGGCAGGAAAAACCCCTTGCTCCAACTGTAGACAGAATGCTGTCCAAAAAGGACAAAACTTGGAAGCAGGTAAGTCGACAACCTAGCTCTGCCAAGACAGAGTAGGTAAGTCCTTCATAATTCCTGCTCTACAATCAGTATCTCTCAGAGAAACAGGGCCAAACGACTAAAGATTGATGGTGTAATGTATGGAGAGTAAATGGGAACTGCCCAGGCAGACACTGGTATGTCATTTCTTAGTTTTGGAAGCTGTGGGCCCTGCACTTCCTATATAATCCGATATATTTATCCCTCTCAGGTCTCTGAGGTGGTTGAAGAATAGATAGCTAGAGTCTCATAATTAAATTTTGAGTTGTTTAGGAATCAAGAGGGTGTTCTGGATCTAAGAAGATGTTTTTAAAATTGTGATGAAGTTAGTATGAAAACTGAGTTAGATATAGAACTTTAAACTCATGGATATGGTTAGATAGTAGAATGTTAAAGTCAGGTACCAAATACATATGGACTGGACATTGGGAATGTATGCTAAGCCATATAACTCTAATAATTGTGCCCTTATTACCTTGTTATATTGTGTTGTATTTATTATTATAAGAGAAAGAGCCATTTGTTGGACTGAAAGGGGGAGCTGTTGGGGGGAAAAAGATATAACTTAAACTTAAAAACAAAGGAAGGGGATTGGTGGGTTGAGGCGGAAGAGGGTGGGAGGTGGGACTGGAGGGGGGAGTAGGGAGGGGATTGCGACTGAGATGTAACTTTAAAAAATAAAAAATAAAGAGAAAAAAGCAAGAAAAAGAAGGCCTTCTGATTTTTTGAATTAATTTTGTATCCAGCCACTTTGCTTAAAATGTTTATCAGCCATAAGACTTCTCTGGTGGAATTTTTGGGGTCACTTATGTATACTATCATATCATCTGCAAATAGGGATAATTTGACTTCTTCGTTTCCAATGTTTATCCCCTTGATCTTCTTTAGATGTCTTATTGCTCTAGCAAGAACTTCAAGTACTATATTGAAGAGATATGGTGAAAGTGGACATCCTTGTGTTGTCCCTGGGTTTAGAGGAAATGCTTCAAGTTTCTCTCCATTTAATTTGATGTTGGCCACTTGCCTGCTCTATATTGCCTTTGTTATTTCTAAGTACGGTCCTTGTATGCCCGTTCTCTCCAGAACTTTTAGCATGAAGGGGTGTTGTATTTTGTCAAATGCTTTTTCTGCATCTAGTGAGATTATCATGTGGTTTTTTTCTTTCATCTTGTTTATATGGTGAATGACGCTTATAGACTTTTGTATGTGGAACCATCCCTGCATTCCAGGGATGAAGCCTACTTGATCATGGTGTATGATACTTTTGATGTGTTCTTGAATTCAGTTTGCTAGTATTTTATTAAGTATTTTTGCATCTATGTTCATGAGGGAGATTGATCTGAAGTTCTCTTTCTTTGTTGGGTCTTTGTGTGGTTTAGGAGTCAGGGTGACTGTGGCCTCATAGAATGAGTTTGGCAATGTTCTTTCAGATTCTATTTTGTGAAAGAGTTCGAAAATTATTGGTGTTAGCTCCTTTTTGAAGGTCCGGTAGAATTCCGTGCTAAAGCCATCTGGCCCTGTTCTTTTTTTGGTTGGGAGATTTTTAATGACTGTTTCTATTTCCTTAGGGGTTATAGGGCTTTTAAATCTGTTATCTGATCTTAATTTAGCTTCAGTAGGTGGAATATATCAAGAAAATTGTCCATTTCACTTACGTTTTCAAATTCGGTGGAGTATAAATTTTTAAAATAGGATCCCAATATTCTCTGGATTTCCTCAATGTCTGTTGTTATTTCTCCCTTTTCATTTCTGATTTTGTTGATTTGTGTTTTCTCCCTCTGTCTTTTAGTTTATTTGACTAAAGGTCTGTCTATTTTTTTTATTTTCTCAAAGAACCGATTCTTGGTTTCATTGAATCTTTGTATAGTTCTTTTTGTTTCCAAGTTGTTGATTTCAGCCCTAAGTTTGATGATCACCTGCCTTCTGCTCCTCTTGGTAGTGTTTGCTTCTTTTTTTTCCAATTCACCCAGTTTAGCTGTTAATCCGCTAATATGAGCTGTCACAATTTTCTTTTTGAAGGCACTTAGTGCTATGAACTTTCCTTGCAGCACGGCTTTCATTGTGTCAAATAAGTTTAGGTATGTTGTGTCTTCATTTTAGTTGGGTTTTAAGAAGTCTTTGTTTTCCTTCTTTATTTCTTCCCTGACCCAGTGGTCCTCTAGTAAAGAGCTGTTCAATTTCCATGTGAGTGTAGACATTCTGTTGATTCTTTTGCAATTGAGGAACAGCTTTATTCCATGGTGGTCTGATAAGATACAAGGGGTTATTTCAATTTTCTTGTATCTGTTGAGGCTATCTTTGTGTCCAACTATGGTCGATTTTGGAGAAGGTTCCATGAGGTGCTGAGAAGAAGGTGTATTCTTTTGTGTTTGGGTGAAAAGTTCTGTAGAAATCTGTTAAGTCCATTTGGTTCATGATCTCTGTTAGACTCATTATTTCTCTGTTTGGCTTCTGTCTTGAAGATCTGTCCATAGTTGTGAGTGGTGTGTTGAAGTCTCCCACTATTAAAGTGTTTGGACCAATATGCAATTTAAGTTTTAGAAGCGTTTCTTTTATAAATGTAGGTGCCTTTGTATTTGGGGCATAGATGTTCAATATTAAGATGTCCTCTTGGTGGATATTTCCTTTAACGAGTATGTAATGCCCTTCTCTTTCTTTTTTTATTAACTTCAATTGGAAATCTATTTGGTTTGATATTAGGGTGGCTGCTCCAGCTTGTTTTCTGGGACCATTTGCTTGGAAAACCTTTTCCCAGCCCTTTACTCTGAGATAGTGTTTATCTTCAATAGTGAGATGTGTTTCTTGCATACAGCAAAAAGATGAGTCTTGTTTACGGATCCAGTCTGTAAGTCTGTGTCTTTTTATTGGGGAGTTGAGTCCATTGATGTTGATGGATATTAGTGACCAGTTGTTGTTATTTCCCATTATTTTGGTGTAGCTGGTAGTCTTGTGTTTCTTTTTGTTTAGTTGCTGTGGAGGTTTCTATTTCCTCTGTTTTCTTTGGTGTAGTTATCTTCTCTGTGTTGGAATTTTCCTTGTAGGATCTACTGTAGGGCTGGGTTTGTGGGGAGAATTTGCTTGAATTTGATTTTGTAATGGAATATCTTGTTTTCTCTATCTATGTTGATAGAGAGTTTTGCTGGGTATAGTAGTCTGGCTGGGCACCTCTGTTCTCTCGGGGCTTGTAGGACATCCGTCCAGGCCCTTCTAGCTTTTAAAGTTTCTGAGGAGAAGTCAGGTGTGATTCTGATGGGTCTGCCATTGTATTGACTTGGCCTTTTTCTCTTACAGCTTTTAATATCCTTTCTTTGTTCTCTACATTTGGAGTTTCTATTATTATGTGGCAAGAGGAGTTTCTTTTCGATCTAATCTGTTTGGTGTTCTGTAAGCTTCTTGGATCTTTACTGGCATCTCTTTTTTTTTAGGTTTGGGAAGTTTTCTTCTATGGTTTTGTTGAAGATAATTTCCTGGACCATGGAGGCTAGAGTCTTCTCTTTCCTCTATGCCTATAATTCTTAGGTTCTGCCTTTTCATTGAGTCCTTGATTTCTTGGATGTGGTGGGTGAAAGATTTTCAGCTTTCTCATTTTCATTGGATGTTGCACTGATTTCTTCCATCGAATCTTCCATGCCTGAGATCCTGTCTTCCATCTTTTGCATCCTATTTTTGATACTCACATCCGTAGTTCTTGTTCTCTTCCCTTGATTCTCAATTTCCTCTTTTAACTCTGACTGTATTTTCTTTATTGTTTCCATTTCTATTTTCATGTCTTGAATGGTATTGTTGGTTTTGTACATTTCCTTCTCCAGTTTGCTTGTTTTTGCCTGGAAATCTTTCATTGCTCTGTCCTTTTCCTGTTCAAGCTGAGTCACCTTGGCTTAGAGCTCTTTAATGGTGTTATTCTTTGTTTTGACTTGTAAAATTGTGGCTTCTTTGAATTCCTTCATAGATTTAAGTTCTTCTTGAAGGGACTCTATCACTTTCCGTAATGTAGAATTGTCATCACTTCCATGTGTTTCAGCTGTGGTGAGGTGGTTTGGAATGGGTGGAATAGCATTGCTTTCTTTTGTTGGAGTCATTTTGCTCTTTTTTTTCTTTTTTTTTTTTTTTTTTTTTTTTTGGTCTAGGGCCTCTGGCCATGTGGAAATTTTTAGCTGTCTTCTGGACTTGGGTCCAAAGGGGGCTCTTTGGTGTAGGATTCGAGTTGCCTTACTCCACCCTTATATGGTGAGTCATTCAGCCCCACCTCCTAGGTGGAGACCTAACTAATCCAGGTGGTGGAGCTGTGTCCAAGTAAGCTCTGGACACAATATCTCCCAGTTTGCCTGGGGTTGGTTCCTGTGTTGGGTAAATCTGCCCTTCACCCCCAATGGCCTTGCCGCTCCTGCTGCTTGGAGACTGGCCAGTGACTTCACAGCATTTGGCAACATCTGCTTACCATAATATAAGAGATACATATGGCCTCTTCAAAAACCTCAAGAGATCTGCAGAATATGGCATTCAAAGATGTTTTCGTAACTTTAGATTTTTTTATATCGAGACATATCAACTCCTGCCAGCACCCCCTATTCTACCTCAAGTAGAATATGAGCATCGAAGAATCTCCAGTGGGAGATGATTGAATTAGTCTCAAGCCTATCTCTTCGTAGGAAAAGCCCCTTGCTCCAACTGTAGAGAGAATGCTGTCCAAAAATGACAAAACCTGGAAGCAGGTAAGTCGACAGCCTAGCTCTGCCAAGACAGGGTAGGCAAGTCCTTCATAACCCCTGCTCTAAAATCTATGTGTGTCAGAAATGGGGCCAAATGACTGAAGATCGATGCTGTAATGTATGGAGAGAAAGTGGGAACTGTCCAGGCAGCCACTGGTATGTCATTTCTTAGTTTGGGAAGCTGCAGGCCCTGTACTTCCTATAAAATCAGATATATTTATCCCTCTCAGGTCTGTGAAGAGGTTGAAGAACAGATAGCTAGAGCCTCATAACTAAATTTTTAGTTGTTTAGGAGTCAAGAGAGTGTTATAGATTTAAGAAGATGGTTTTAAAATTGTGTTGCAAGTTAGTATGAATGTTGAGTTAGATATAGAACTTTAAACTCATGGAGATGGTTAGATAGTAGAATGTTAAAGTTAGGTGCCAAATACATATGGACTGGACACTGGGAATGTACGCTAAGCCATATAATCCTCATAACTGTGTCCTAATTACCTCTGTTGTTTTGTATTGTATTTATTATTATAAGAGAAAGAGCCATTTGTTGGACTGAAAGGGGAAACTGTAGGGGGAAATAAGATATACCTTAAACTTAGAAAAAAAAAGTTAAGAGGATGGGGGGTTGAGGGTGGGAGGGTGGGACTGGAGGGGAGAAAAGGGAGAGGACTGCGATTGAGATGTAAGTTGAAGAAATAAAAAATAAAGCAAATAAACAAACAAATAAACAAACAAACAAACAAATAAATAAATAAATAAATGAATGAACGAATGAATAAATAAATAAATAAATAAAAAGGATAGAGACCTCTTAACAGGGATAAATATATCTAGTTCAATTCCAAGCTGCTGCTTCTTCTTCTTCTTCTTCTTCTTCTTCTTCTTCTTCTTCTTCTTCTTCTT
>CAJQZJ010009649.1:13671833-13702714 GCA_907164525.1 Lophiomys imhausi | reverse complement strand
TGCCTCTTTACCGAGGTCCTTATTGCTCCCTCCCGGAGACCTTATTGTTCGCAACTTCCCGCGAAACTTTACCTTTTGTTCGCTATCTCCGCGAAACTTTACCTTTGTTCGCTATCTCCGCGAAACTTTACTTTTTGTTCGCTATCTCCGCGAAACTTTACCTTTTGTTCACTATCTCCGTGAAACTTTATTGTCCTGATTTATCCCAGGAACTTACCAACGCATTGCACCTGACTGCAGGAGTTCTGAGTCTTTTCTGGGTCCCCGTACGGGCCACCACTTTGTCGCGTCCCCCCTTGTCCAGCAAGGAATGACGCAACTCACAAAACTCTTCTCCAGCAGTTTATTCAGGTCCCTTGAAAACAGTCTTCCGAATTCCAAATAATGGGACAGACCCAACCCACAGGCTAAATACTAATTGAACAGCCAGTCAAGTAAAGCCAAGTGGTGCTATCTTAGAGGTCCGTGTATGTGGAAGCAAGCCAGATCAGCGGTCTTTGCCAAATATGAACTTATTATCATAGAGAGCGCTCACCGTCAGGCTGGTGGAAGGCGGAGACCAGCGCCATCTTTAGGGCGCGGCACTTCGCAGCTCTCTACAACTACTAATTTTGTATCAATATACAAAGGTATAAGGCCATATTCAATAATCTGCCCCTTCTTCTTGGACCTTCCTGTGCTATGTCTATATCTCATTTTTCTCAAGCCTATGCACTCCTACATAGGAGAGGAAGAAGGATACAGAAAAGGAAAAGTAGGAATTCCCTGGGGCTAACCTCCAGAACCCATTAAACAGGACCTTTTATCAGCTTGTAATCTCTTCGCCTAAATATCGGAGTTTTCAGTTATCCTTCAAATAACCAAAAAGAAGGGCGGAGAAACACCTTCCCCACCCTCTGGGCAAGGGATGTCACTCTCTTAAAGTGGCTTCCTGCTGATTTGGGTCGTAGTAGACCTGTTTGGGGCCCGAACCCAAATGGAAAAAATGGTTAAAAATGTTAGTACACTCCTCTTATGTTCAGTCCTTCTGTTCTCAGCTGTTTAGATGACCTAAGGGGTTTGTAGGGAGAAGCTGATCTTGCAGGCTTCACTGAGGTTCCATCTGGGGCATTGTGTAGAGCTGAGCGGTCCCAGTGATATTGGATTGCTGTGGTGGTTGCAGGCCCCCGATGGAGACAGCTATTGAGGAAGTCTGCCAGGCAGAATCAACTGGGTCACTCGTCCTCTTTGGTCCCTGATTCTGCTCTCTGCTGAGGTTTCCGCTGTCCAGCCGTCCCTGGGCTCCCCTAATGGACGCTTCGATACTCTTGGAAAAATAAGAACAGAGCCCTGCCCCAATCCCAACCCTGGGAAAATTGCCCTCTTTTTTTTTTGGGGGGGGGAGGGGCTAGGTAATACTTCTCCTGAAGCAAATTTGGCCTTCCGACAACATACAAAGCATTATCTTTCAATCCGTGTTAAAGAAGAAATCATTCTGTCACCTTGGAGCTAAATCAGCTCTAGTGTATATATTTTGAGATCCCAAAGGACAATCTGCCTGCATCGAGAAGGCCTTTTGTAAGTAACCTCCAAACCTAGGTCCCTCCAAATCCCATGTGTGTGTCTCGGAACACTAATTTTGGGATCAGAGACCTGTGTTTCCCATCTGAAGGGATAAAAGATGTGTTCCACCACTCCTGGATCGAAGTCTTTCTCTATTTAGAGTTTGCCCAGCATCAGGCTGACCCTGAGCTCCGGGATCTGCCCGTTTCTGTCTCCAGTGTGCTGGGAGCTGGGACCAAGGGTGTACTATTTTTGAATGGTGGGACCAAGAGTATGCACCCTCACCACTCCGCTCTGTATGACTCCAGAATACATAAGACCACTAACTCTATGGTGCACCCCCCGTCTCTGCTGAAGTCAAAGGCATGGGCCAATACCACAATTCTTTTGTATTTTACCTTAGCTCCACGTCTTCTCGACACCGGGAGGTCTGCAAAACCAGGCCGAATGGCTGTATCCTCTATTCCATTCACAGTGTTTCAGCCCTTCCACCTGCCTTTTTTTTTTTTTTTTTTTTTTTTTTAGTTAATAAATTTATTTGTTTGTTGCTTCAGGTTACATCCTTATCATATTGTCCTCTTTTCCCAGCCCCACCCTCCCATGCTCTACCCCCTGACCCTTCCATCTTGTTCCTCTGGGGTGGAGTGTCGCTGCCTAACAGTCTCACACCACAGATCAGGAGTCATATGAGGGACAAGAGCCTTTTCATTCTCCGGGGGCCTAGGAGGCAGTACTGCCAGTGAAAGTTGTCTCCTTGATACTGGGGGAATACTAAAAAAAAGACCATCAAACACACAAACCCACAAAAACAAAGAATATCCACAAAAAAAGAGAGGAAAAAGAGAAGGGAAAAAGGAAAAAGAAAAAAGAAAAAAAGAAGGAAAAATAAAAATTAAAAAAAATTTATGTCCATGTTCCTTTTGGTGTGTTGGTTGTAGTACAGATATCCTGTACGATATAGTTAAAATCCTACTATAAGTGAATAGATCCCATGTGCATCCTTCTGAGACTGGGTTAGCTCACTCAGGATGAGCTCCTCTAGATCCATCCATTTGGTTGCAAATTGCATGATTTCATTGTTTCTTGTAGCTGAGTAATATTCCATTGTATAGATGTACCACAATTTTTAATCCATTCTTCAGTTGAGGGACATCTGGGTTGTTTCCAATTTCTACCTATTATAAATAAGGCTGCTATGAACATAGATGAGGAGACTTCCCTATGTCTCCGTGAGAGGTCCTTTGGGTGTATACCCAGAAGTAGTATGGCTGGGTCCTGAGGCAAGGTTATTCCTAGATTTCTAAGATATTGCCAGACAGACCGTCATAGTGGTTGCACAAGCCTGCACTCCCACCAGCAATGGAGTAGGGTTCCCCTTTCTCCACACCCTCGCCAACATGCGCTATCATTTGAGCTCTTTATCTTAGCCATTCTAACAGGTGTTAGGTGGAATCTCAGGGTTGTCTTGAGTTGCATTTCTCTGATGATTAGGGATGTTGAACATTTCTTCAGGTGTCTCTCAGCAGTTAGGGATTCCTCCTTTGTGAATTCTCTATTTAGCTCCATTTCCCATTTTCTGATTGGATTATTTGGTTCCTTGGCTTTTAGTTTCTTGAGTTCTTTGTAGATTTTAGATAATAGCCCTCTATCAGATGTGGGGTTGGTGAAGATTTTCTCCCAGTCTGTTGGTTGCCGTTTTGTTCGAATGATAGTGTCCTTTGCCATACAGAAGCTTTTCAGTTTCATGAGGTCCCATTTATTGATTGTTGATCTCAGGTCCTGAGCTGTTGGTGTTCTGTTCAGGAAGTTGTCACCTGTGCCAATGAGTTCAAGGGATTCTCCTACTTTTTCTTCTAGTGTCTTTAGTGTGGCCAGCCTTATGTTGAGGTCTTTGATCCACTTGGAATTAAGTTTTGTACAAGGTGATAGGTATGGGTCTAACTTCATTCTTTTGCAAGTGGACATCCAGTTGGACCAGCACCATTTGTTGTAGATGCTGTCCTTCCATTGTGCGGTTTTGGCCTCTTTGTCAAAGATTAGTTGGCCATAGGTGTGTGGGTCCATGTTTGGGTCTTCAATTCGATTCCATTGATCCACTGGTCTGTTTCTATACCAGTACCATGCTGTTTTTATTACTGTTGCTCTGTAGTACAGCTTGAAATCTGGGATGGTGATACCTCCAGATGTTTTTTCATTGGACAGGATTGATTTAGCTATTCTGGGCTTTTTGTTGTTCCATATGAAGTTGAGACTAGCTTTTTCCAGGTCTATAAAGAATTGTGTTGGTATTTTGATAGGAATTGCATTAAATCTATATATTGCTTTTGGTAGGATAGCCATTTTTATTATGTTGATCTTACCTATCCATGAGCATGGGAGATCTTTCCATCTTCTAAAGGCCTCTCCCATTTCTTTCTTCAGGGGCTTGAAATTCTTGTTATATAGGTCCTTTACATGCTTGGTTAGAGTTACCCCAGGTATTTTATGTTGTTTGTGGCTATTGTGAAGGGGGTTGTTTCCCTTATTTCTTTCTCGGTATATTTGTTTGTTGTATAAAGAAGGGCTTCTTATTTTTTTGAGTTAATTTTGTATCCAGCCACCCTGCTGAAGTTGTTTATCAGCTATAAGAGTTCTTTGGTGGAGTTTTTTGGGTCGCTTATGTATACTAACATATCATCTGTGAATAGGGATAATTTGACTTCTTCATTTCCAATATTTATCACTTTGATCTCCTTCAGTTTTCTTATTGCTCTAGCAAGGACTTCAAGTACTATATTGAAGAGATATGGTGAAAGTGGACATCCTTGTCTTGTCCCTGAGTTTAGAGGAAATGCTTCAAGCTTCTCTCCATTTAATTTGATGTTGGCTACTGGCTTGCTGTATATTGCCTTCATTATTTCTAGGTATGGTCCTTGCATGCCCGTTCTCTCCAGAACTTTTAGCATGAAGGGGTGTTGGATTTTGTCAAATGTTTTTTCTGCATCTAGCGAGATATCATGTGTTTTTTTTTCTTTCATCTTGTTTATGTGATGAATTACATTGATAGACTTTCGTATATTGAACCATCCCTGCATTCCAGGGATGAAGCCTACTTGATCATGATGTATGATACTTTTGATGTGTTCTTGAATTCGGTTTGCTAGTATTTTATTAAATATTTTTGCATCTATGTTCATGAGGGAGATTGGTCTGAAGTTCTCTTTCTTTGTTAGGTCTTTGTGTGGTTTAGGAATCAGAATGACAGTGGCCTCATAGAATGAGTTTGGCAGTGTTCTTTCTGTTTTTATGTGGTGGAAGAGTTTGAAAAGTAATGGTGTTAGTTCCTCTTTGAAGGTCCTGTAGAATTCCGTGCTAAAGCCATCTGGCCCTGGGCTTTTTTTGATTGGGAGATTATTAATGACTGTTTCTATTTCCTTGGGTGTTATTGGGCTGTTTAAGCTGTTAATCTGATTTTGATTTAGTTTTGGTAGGTGGAATTTATCGAGGAAATTGTCCATTTCGCTTAGGTTTTCACATTTAGTGGAATATAGATTTTTAAAGTAATGCCCGAATATTTTCTGGATCTCCTCAATGTCTGCTGTTATTTCTCCCTTTTCATTTCTGATTTTGTTGATTTTGGTTCTTTCCCTTTGCCTTTTGGTTAATTTGGCCAGGGGTCTGTCTATTTTGTTGATTTTCTCAAAGAACAAACTCTTGGTTTCATTGATTCTTTGTATAGTTCTTTTTGATTCTAAGTCGTTGATTTCAGCCCTAAGTTTGATGATTTTCTGCCTTCTGCTCTTCTTGAGAGTGTTTGTTTCTTTTTTTGCCAATTCACCCAGCTTAGCTGTTAGTTCACTAATATGAGCTGTCACAATTTTCTTTTTGAAAGCACTTAGTGCTATGAACTTTTCTTGTAGCACAGCTTTCAATGTATCCCATAGGTTTGGGTATATTGTGTCTTCATTGTCAATTGGATTTTAAGAAGTCTTTGATTTCCTTCTTTATTTCTTCCCTGACCCAGTGTCATCCAGTAAGGAGCTATTCAATTTCCATGTGTGTGTAGGCTTTCTGTTGATTCTTTTGCTGTTGAATACCAGCTTTATTCCGTGGTGGTCTGATAAGATACAAGGTGTTATTTCAATTTTCTTGTATCTATTGAGACTATCCTTGTGACCAACTATGTGGTCGATTTTGGAGAAGGTTCCGTGGGGTGCTGAGAAAAAGGTGTATTCCTTTGTGTTTGTGTGAAACGTTCTGTAGATATCTGTTAGGTCCATTTGTTTCATGATCTCTGTTAGACTCAATATTTCTCTGTTTGTCTTCTGTCTTGATGATCTGTCCATTGTTGTGAGTGGGGTGTTGAAGTCTCCCACTACTAATGTGTTGTGATCGACGTGCGCTTTAAGTTTTAGAAGTCTTTCTTTTACGAAAGTACGTGCCTTTGTATTTGGGGCATAGATGTTCAGTATTGAGATTTCCTCTTGATGAATATTCCCTTTAATGAGTGTATAGTGCCCTTCTTTGTCTTTCTTCATTAACTTCAGTTGGAAGTCTGTTTTGTTTGATATTAGGATGGCTACTCCAGCTTGCTTCCTGGGTCCATTTGCTTGGAAAACCTTTTCCCAGCCCTTTACTCTGAGGCAGTGTCTATCTTTCGTAGTTAGATGTGTATCTTGTATACAGCATAAGGAAGGGTCTTGCTTGCGGATCCACTCTGTAAACCTATATCTTTTTATTGGGGAGTTGAGTCCATTGATGTTGATGGATATTAGTGACCTGGAGTTGTTATTTCCCATTAGTTTGGTATAGGTGGTGGTCCTGTGTCTCTTTTGGTTTAGTTGCTGATGGGTTTTCTATTCCCTTTGTTTTCTTGGGTGGAGTTTTCTTCTCTGGGTTGGGATTTTCCTTCTAGGATTTTCTGTAAGTCTGGGTTTGTGGGTAGATATTGTTTAAATTTGATTTTGTCATGGAATATCTTGTTTTCTCCATCTATGTTGATAGAGAATTTTGCTGGGTAAAGTAGTCTGGCTGGGCACCTATGATCTCTCAGGACTTGTAGTATATCTGACCAGGCCCTTCTAGCTTTTAAAGTTTCTGAGGAGAAGTCAGGTGTAATTCTGATGGGTCTGCCATTGTATGTGACTTGACCTTTTTCTCTTACAGCTTTTAATATTCTTTCTTTGTTCTGTACATTTGGAGTTTTAATTATTATGTGTCGAGAGGAGTTTCTTTTGTGTTCTAATCTGTTTGGTGTTCTGTAAGTCTCTTGGATTTTTATTGGCATCTCTTTTTTCAGGTTTGGGAAGTTTTCTTCTATGATTTTGTTGAAGATATTTCCTGGACCTTGGAGTCGGGAGTCCTCTCTTTCCTCTCTACCTATAATTCTTAGGTTTCGTCTTTTCATTGAGTCCTTGATTTCTTGGATGTTGTGGGTGAGAGATTTTTTAGCCTTCTCATTTTCTTTGGATGTTGTACTGATTTCTTCCACTGAATCTTCCATGCCTGAGATCCTGTCTTCCATCTCTTGCATCCTATTGTTGATACTCACATCCGTAGTTCCTGTTCTCTTACCTTGGTTCTGTACTTCCTCTCTTAACTCTGACTGTGTTTTCTTTATTGTTTTTATTTCTATTTTCATGTCTTTTATGGTTTTGATCGTTTTGTACATTTCTTTCTCCAGCTTGCTTGTTTTTGTATGAAAATCTTTCATAGCTTTGTCCTTTTTCTGTTCAAGCTCTGTCACCTTGGCTTGGAGCTCTTTAATGGTGCTGTTCCTTGTTTTGTGTTGTAGAATTGTGGCTTCTTTGAATTCCTTCGTAGATTTAAGTTCTTCTTGCAGGGACTCAATCACTTTCCATAATGCAGAATTTTCAACGTTTTCATGTGTTTCTGTTGGTGTGAGGTCATCCGAATTGGATGAGCTAGGATAATTCTGCTTTGTTGGAGTCATATTTCCTTGATTTCTATTTTTTTTTTTGACCTTTGGCGATTGGGTGCGTTTAGCTGTCTATTCTTGTCGTTTTCTGTGCTTGGATCCACAGTGGAAGCTTTGGTGCAGGGGACGAGTTACTTGGCTATCTGTTGTTGCTTAGACGGGGATTTCAGGGTCACTGTGGTTTTAATCGTCTGAGGCACTGTGAGCTGGTGCAGCCTATTCCCAGGTTGTGAGTAATGGACCAGAATTGTTTCACTGCTCCCAATTCAGACTTCCCTATGTTGTACTCTGAGTTATCAGCCTGTAATGGTTCTGATGGTATATACCTGTTTGACCAGGCACAGATTCTGTGGGCTTTGTTTTTTGTCATGGAGGCTGACTGGGTCTGGCTCCACACCTAATATGTCTGGATTTTCCAGAGTACAGCTATGGTCCCGATTTCTGGTTTCTCACTAGGCTTCTGGCCACAGGCCTGGCCTCTGAGCCTGATTCCCTCCTTGCCTGCGTAGCCGCGGCTCTCCCTCCCTGGCTGCTTGGCCATGGGTACACAGAGCCCTGGTTCCCCTGGCCGCCTGAGTGGACCTCTCGCCCCAGCAGCTCAGCCATGGGTGCGCGGATCCCTGGCCCAGCCCACGCCTGACTCTCTCCCCAGTTGTCCTGTCATGGGTTCGCGGGGATTTGGCTCTGCCACCTGGGCTCCCTCCCCATCTGCACTGTTATGAGTGCGCGGGATTCGGCCCCTCCCGCCCACCTTTGTGTTCCCGGTTTCCTGTGCTCTGTCAGAACCTCCCACCCTCAGCTTCACAAGTGGCTGCGGACCACCTGCTGAGCCCCCTGTTTGTTCCTTGCTAAGACTTCCACTATCTCGCAAAATATTTTAAGTGGGTATAAGTTCTACCTGAGGTGTGGGGAGTCCAATAGGCTAGTGAACTATCGCTAAGTGGGCTCTGATTCTGCCTGCTGTGAGTTGGGGACGATCTTACCAGGCGCCTCTCCAAATGGGAGTTCCCGAATCCCGGGTTTAGTGGCTTCCGTGTCTGTGAGAGATGGGGAGAAAGCCTTACCCTGGGACTTTTAACAGTCCCTTGGAAGCTGTGAGTGTTCCCGGGAGGGTCTAGCCCCTCTGGTTTTTGCACAGTGCCCAATAACTCTGTGTTTTTTATGGCTCTTTTTTCCCTGCATTCAAAATGCATCAGTGTAGGTCGCTGCCATCTTCCTTCCTCCTCAATTTAACTTTCTTGTGAGAAGACTACAATAGATTC
The DNA here is from genome assembly GCA_907164525.1 of Lophiomys imhausi. Classification (NCBI taxonomy): domain Eukaryota; kingdom Metazoa; phylum Chordata; class Mammalia; order Rodentia; family Muridae; genus Lophiomys; species Lophiomys imhausi. Next base: position 13,693,993 of record CAJQZJ010009649.1, on the reverse strand, counting down.
TTCCCTCATATATGTTTTGCCAGACTTTGAGGCTTTTTTAGAATGTATATTCTCAGTTCTCATTCTTCCTTCATTAGAATTATCTATGCACATAGAAGAAATCGTTTTAAGGAAATGGTTTATATACTTCAAGGAATCTTCAAAGTAACTTAATATTATCTAAATCTTATTAAGGTAAGGGGATCAGTTAAGAACTCAACCTGTGAATGTTCCCATATGGTGCCCCTGAGATGTATAACCCATGTGATTACATTTATATCCACCTGAAATAAAATTAATTCAATGAGCTGACTTCCAAAAACAAGCACAGAAAGGACATTTAACACAATAGAAAATCTATTTGAACCTTCTACTGTGGAGCTGACTTCTGATTTCTATATAACTTCCGTTTCCAGCAGATCTTAATAAGATTAGCTGCAGGATTTACTAGCAAAGGGCAAAGCCTGTTCAATAATGTCCAACTGTTCACAGTGAATATGAAATGGGCCTTGATTGAAACATCTATTCGGTCTTCTTAAAAATACTTCCTCCAGGTAACAATGTTTATTCTTGCAGTTTTCAAAAGATGCCACTGAGTTTAAAGAGCATGTGATCTTTGGACAGCTCTTGTTACATCTGCATTTCTATATTTATTTCTTTCAGAAAGTTCCATAGGACTAAGTATAAAAAGGTGCTTCTTTAAAAAAATACATATTGTAACATTTGTTTTTCCTTCCAGTTTCATTTTTTTTTCTACATTCTTCAAAGACCTGAATGTAAATGATATTCAAGAAGACAATTCAAGGGGAAAATTAAAGACTGTAAAAAAATCTTAATTTGTTCTTTAGATCTATAAATGTTCATTCAGCATGTAAGTTCTGTTTGATGAAATTGTATTTTAATATTGGCATGCTATACAATTAGCAATGCCTTTAAAAGGTCTAGAATGAAAATATTGCAAGAACAGTAGGCTAAATAAAGACATGTAAATTTTGCCTTCAGGCCACTCATTCTTCTGCTAATTCATGCATTAGAGAAACCAAAGTCGTTCAAAAGTTTAAAATAAGCCACAGTTTTTGAAATTAACATAAGCTGTAAGTTTTAGGTTTTATTTTTTCCTTTATTTTTTATTTCTTCAAATTACATCTCAATTGCAGTCCCCTTCCTTTTCCCCACTCCAGTCCCATCCTCCCACCGTCCTTTTTCTGGATCTCTCAGATGCAGGTTCGTCAGGGTAACTTGGTTATTGCAGTCTCACTTTAAATAAGGCTTCATACTTTCTTCTCTGTGGGAGACCCCAGCCATCTGCAGGCCAACTTACTTATTTTGAATCAGGAACTCAGCTGCTCTGCCTCAGTCCTTATAGCCAGGCACAGTTTCCTTTAGGCCACTGTTCGGACAGATCAAACCCCTCTAGGCAAAAGCTGAGCCACAGGGTTTAGTCCTTGGCCTTTTGGTGTCTTGCTCAGGCTTTCTTTGCTCACCAGCTTCTTTCTGCTCCAGGGAAATCTGGCCATCAAATGATGGCCAGCACTTTTTTCAGCAGGACTCTTGGAGCTCTCTAGCATCAGGGGCCTCTTCTCCTTCTGGGCTCCATGCACTGTCCTTAAATAGGAGGAACTCTGTTTCAGCTTAATTTGGGCTCAGCCCACTTAGCAGCTGAAAACAATGTCAGGCCAGATACTTTGTTTCTTCAAGTCCATTAAGTCTTTCCTGTTTTCCTGACTTCAACCTTGTTTTTCAGTCTATTGAGTATTTCCTGTTTTTCCTGACTTCAACCTTGTTTTTCAGTCTATTAAGTCTCCTGTTTGTTTCCTGTTTTTAGTCCACATGCTGATAATGCTCTTCATGCCCCGAATTAAGAGACAGTATTAGAAACCCCTATATATTTTCTAAATCTAATTTATCTAACCCCCTACATGTGAGTAATTGCTACTCTCTATGATTTTTATTAAAAATATAATGTTTAAAAATGGTGATTTTGAATGGTCAATCCACAAGCAAATACTTTTTTCGTCAAATATTTTTATTTTGAGTTACATAAAATATATAAAATTATTTTCTCTTTTTAAAATTACTCTCAACCTGAGAACTTTGACTAACACTCTCATCATCTTTCCACATTCAAGAGAACAGCAAAGTAATAGTACATTCTCAACAAGGGCACTAGATTTTGAGACTCTGCCAAAAAGCAGCTATATTTGAGCAAGTATTTGCTCAACAGATTTCCATGTGAAAGCTGAACCTTGAGTGCAGCACGGATTTGCCTTTTATACAGTTTTACCCCTTGTTTCCCTCTATCATGATAACATAGATTTTCACTGGGTATTTTATGACTACAGGACTTCCACATAAGTCTACATATCAACATTGAGATAGTGTTGCTGTGAAAATGAGTACTATGACACTGAATTAAACCCTGTTGTTCAGTATTTTTTCCAAGAAGGTCCTCATCATAGTATGCTTCAAGTGAATGAGAACAGGCGCAGAGTGTGGCAACCCCACATCTGTGTGTATGATCCAGTCCACAGAATTCATTTTTATAACTTGAAAACAACTACATTTCCTCACTGAACATTTATTTCTTGTGTTGGAGTAATTCCAACACTCCAACTCAAAGATTTATATTTCAGGTCTGTAAATGTGTATTTTCTCAATACTCTCAATGCCTGTCTTCTTAGTAATTTGTCTTTCTTTAATGTCTGCCTTTCCCCCTAGGGTGTATGTTAGAAGAATAAAGGCCCTGTTCTTATCTAAATAATTCCACATCTCTACTATACAGTGAAATCCCTCTCTTGGTAGTAATTAATTTAACAAATAAAACATTTTAAAATAAAATCCAAAGGGACAACTATGACTATAAGACAGAAGTTAGTAGCTACTACCTTTGTTAATCAGACTCCATCTTACAGTGTGGTGTACATTCCATAATGCTGATCACATATCAGTAATAACATAATGAGAAGAAATGTCCTCAAGGCTATATACTGTGAACTCCTATGTAGAACAATGGTTAGAATTAAGATAGTCCATAATGGACTAATAAGCAACAACAGTGTGTGTGTGTGTGTGTGTGTGTGTGTGTGTGTGTGTGTGTGTATACACTGTATATGTATGCATGTATTGAGACTAAAGGACAACCTCAGATTTTGTCCTTCAGGCTCTGCCACATAGGTTTTTATTGTTGTTTGTTTGCTGTTCTCTTAGCATAGAGTCTCTACCGGTCTGGAGCTAACTGAACAGGTTAAACTTGTTGGCCAGTGAGCCTGAAGAATCCAGCTGTCTCTGCCTTCCAAAGCTGGGATTATTAGCACAGATCCCCCCATAGAGATGTTTTATTTTACCTGTTAAGTTATCTTACCTGGCACATGTTTAGTCTTAAAAGGCTGCTCAATTTTTTTCCTAATAGTAAGCCCCTAAAAGTTCTTCTAACCAACATTTTGGAGTACAAAGTATGGAATTTGAAGGGATTTTCATGTTTCATTTCTTACAGAAATCTCAAATACACATTACTAACTGCATAAACTTCCATTTTGAAATCTTACACTCTTGAAAGGAAATATCAGGTTTACACAACAGAGAGCAGGTAGAAGGGGTTCTTTTATATCCAAACACTTTGTGGGCTAACTTCTTGGGTTTGTTTTAGTTTTCATTGTTTTGGTTGGTTTTATGTTTCCCTTTGAGACCTTAGGTGAGACAAGAAGATCAGAAGTGTTTTGTTTGTTTTTCCCTTTCCCCAGGTCAGTTTTTATTTGAAAGAACTTTCCCAGGACAGTTACATACCTAGTAGTTTTTCTTAAATGTAGACCTTGAAAGAGAATGCATTGCATTGCTCTCATCTGAAAAAAAAAAAAAAAAAGGTTCTGCCTCCTGCCATAGTTCAAGGATTAACTGGTGGAAATGCTTGGATAATCTCTTTAACTGGGACATTTCTTGCACGTGGCTTTCAAGTGCTGTCACATCCATTCCTTTTCCCCATAGTTTTTAGATACGAGACTTTTGCAGACAGAGCCTCCAATATTTTGTCTATGGGTATTTAGGTTTTCCATCTTTGCTTCAGAGATTCTGTAAAAATTCTAGCCATTTTTTTTCAGCAAGTTGATTCTTTGTATGTACCAACGTTTCCACTCCCAGGCAGTGGCTTGGAGAAAGAAAGAATTGTTTTTATGTAGCTTATTCATCTTCATTTTTATTTGTGGATATAAGTAATGATTGTTTACATTTCATGCTGCCCGTAATAGGAAGTTTGATTGAGTACCACTATTTTATTAAAATATAAATCAACTCATTTCCTGCTTCGTTATTTCACTTTATTTATTTGTTATATCACCTTTATTTATCAGAGAATTTCTTCAAGCTGTTTTTCAAATTCTAAAATATTGTGATAATTGTGTTTTAAAATGAAAAATATCATTGAAATAATTAGAACACAGAACTTTCAGGAAGATATCAATAAAATATGCTGACACAAATGCTAAATATTAATCAGCTAAAATTCATTATGTTTTCATTAGTTTAGAATTGAATTTTCAACTTATTATTCTATATTTATAATTTCTTCAACACATTTTATTCTAAACTATTTTCTATATCTTAATCAATTTTAGTGTATTTGTTTTAGGTATATGAGTATCTTGATATTTTAAGTATATTATTCATGCTTTCACTTTACAATATAATATATTATAAATTAAAACTTAAGATAAGGCAATAACATATGTTTATTAAAAATGTATTTAAATGAAAAATAGCTGAGATCATTTAAAATAAAATGTAATCCTATAGTAAAAGCTTAATATTGCTGTAATTTCTTAATATACATAGAAAGGAAGCTTTACTAGAAAATGTAGCATATTATTATTTGAAGGACAGTTTTCAATCTTAGAAATTTCATCCAATTTCCTGAGATGACACAAACACCATCAATTTGTAAGGTCAATGACTATGTCTTTTAATCAAATTTATACTGGCAAATGGGTTGGTAAATAGAATAAAGAACAAACAAGATTTTTCTTCCCTAAGAAATCAGTTGTTTGGTAATTTGGAAGCACCTACTCCCTGTGGAAGAAAGGGTTTGTTTCAGTTTCTAGCATGAGCTTGCTGTATTTAATAATGGAAAAAGGGTAGAGGCATAGGTGGGACAGCTAGTCACACTATAACCTCTACTGTTCAGCTCACTTTCTCCATTACATTAAAGCAAAAATACCAGTCCGTATAACTTCCACCTCCAGGATTGGTCTTTTGTCCTGTTAAACTTTTCTGGAAACTACCTCTACATACACACAGAGATGTTTTCAAGGAGATTGTAAATATCATCATGTTCAGCCATCAAACACTGAACATTCAGCTTGGGCAAAGTCATCCTAGCTCCAAAGAGAATGAAGTGCAGAGATATTTGACTTGGCCTTCAGAGAGGGACCATGGGACAAAAAAATTAGGAAAGTAAGTATTTAATCAAAGTGATAAGTATCTTCAAAATGAGAGAAACTTGTTTTCCTTCTGGATTAGAAAAAGATATATAAGAAGGGTGTAGCTACTGATGCCTTAATGAACTATAGGGAGGTAAACTTCAGGCAGTTAGTGTGGACCACTGTAGGCTCAAGTCTTCCTCATTCTCAGCTATTCTTGGCAAGGAAGTTGGCGCCTGAGTTCTAATTTTAATGTATTCAATTTATTAAAAGATTTCAGAATTTTATACATGAGAATTGTATTAATCTTTATGAGTGATTTCTTTTAAAAAGTCTATCTAAAATGTGGCAAAAGCTGTTCTAATGAACCTTCTCTGACTTGGCTGCAATGAAGAACACAGTACTTCATGCTTACAGTGACCAGTATGGTTTTAACTCATGGTTGAGGGCCTGGAAGATCAGCTAAAACCATATATTCTTACAAATGAAGGGACTGTTCAATTTGCTTAGAATCAGATACTCTAAATTACTTCTTCCCTGTTGACCATAATATGAGCTTTTGGGTTTCTTTCATTACTCTTCTTTGCTTGACACATACATGAACCATCAACGTAAGTGTAGTCCTAGGCAGGAAATGGTAGTGATGCCATAAGAACATTAGCTATATTACCCTTGCATTCTTGTTGTCCAAGCATCATTTTATTGAAGAGTAGTGAATATATTCTTCAGTGATATGTCACAGTTTTTATTCTTTAATTCTCTTTTTAAGGAAACACAAATAAGTGATTTTTACAAAAATGGATGAGCAATAAAAGGCAAATGAATACATACAGACAATCCTACTCAATTTATTATGTTTCAACTTATGGTGTCTTAAAATTACATAAAAATGATAGACACGCATAAGAAACTCAAAACATTTGAGTTTGATTCCTTGCCAGACCAGAAACACAGCGTGATGAATTCTAGATATTAAGCATAGTATTGAGGGATTGATCCCTTTGGAGCAATGAACTGACAGACTGTAATGATTGGTGCGCTCCTTATGCTGAGTGAATTTCATATTTATGATAGTTAAAAAACACAATAGACTTACTGGGATGTAAAGGCATTAATATAAATTTAGGGTAGTGTGTGTTCATACCAAAAATCCCTCTCACACATGTCGTATATAATTATAGGTGAAATATAACTTGTATTTATACATATATATATGTGCATATGAATATGACTACATAAAATTTTCTTGTAGTTATTGTAACAAAATACACTCATGACAGGATTAAAGACAATGAAGTTATTTATTTCTAGAATCTGGGAAATTAAAACTACCCCCAAGGTACCTACTCAGTATTTCCCTAAGAAGTTCTCTGAGAGATAAGGAATTAGTTCTTGCTCATCTAGTTTCTGGTGATTAGTAACGAGCTTCTCTGACAACTCCTTAACTATTACTATCTGCAGCATTACAGTCTCTCTTTACCAAGTGCTTAATCTGTCTATGCCTGAGTTCAAAGAAACCACTGGAGAGCCTCTCCTACCTGAAAACCCTGATTTTAGGTGCATCTTTTTTCTGAGTTTTATAGATTCAAAGCTTTAATACCATATACCTCCAGTTTCCATTTTTCATCTGTCTCTCTCTGTCTCTTTCTGTCTCTCTCTCTATATATATCTATCTCTATCTACATCTCTCTGTCTCTTTTTTCTCTGTATGGTATGTGTGTGTATTAGGAATATTATGTGGGTTTTTTTGTATTTTCAAAATTTTTTTATTTGTGCATTGTACTCCCATCAGTTTCAGGAGGTTCCTTACCAGTGAATAAGATACAAGGAATATAAATAGATGGATATATTTTTATCAGGCAATAGTGAATTGGCGCTTGATTAATTACATTTGGGATATGATAAATGCTTTTATTTTCAAATGAATTTTTCATAATCCTAAGTATAAATTATGATGGTCAAGAATGCAATCATCTTTCTCACTTTTGAAAAAAAAATAGAAACAATTTTTCATATATGGATACATTTTAAAGAATTAAGAAAAATAACTGCCTTATCTTTTTCTTATAGATAGCTAGTAATTTATAAAGAATACTGTAAAGATTGTTTGTCTCATAGATCTGATTCCAGAAATGTTCAAGACAGTACATTCGTATATGGTCAGTTCCACCTTCCTGGTGGGAGTTTCTGCTATGTTCCAAAATGTCAATGGCCACAATAGGGAATGGTTGGTGTGTGATTGCTACTGTGGGTTTCTCTTACTCTTCTCTTGTAATCATTAATATAATCATGGCATCATCTAAGCCTAGTAACCTCCCAAAGATGACACTTCTAAATATTATTGAATGTCTGAGCTTGAGACTAAAAACAATGATGACAAAATAGCGCAAGCTGTCATAGGAACATCCAAACATCATATGAACATAGGCATCTGCACACAACCATGTGCCTTAACATACTTATTCATTTCAGAATGTTCACCTTTTATATAATACAGTGAAAACATCTATTCCTGTCCTCTAAGATTTTACTATCAAATATCATGCAGTCTCTCTCCCAATCCTATGTACCAAGAGTGCAAGAAAAGTGTATTTTTATCTGCCCTGATGAATCAGCTACAATGTCACACAAATGTAGCATGTATTGGGGAGATTTTTAATTGTTCACAAATCATATAAGAATGTGTGTGCATTACATAAGAATATGAAATATTTTAGGTATTATATACTGTTTCCATCCATTATTATTATGCCAATTCAGGAAGGAAATGTATTTTAAAAATTGTTTCCATTGCAAGTACAGCTTTTCAACAATAATCTGATATTCAGTTATTGCTGTCTAATTACTACTCAGGAAGTAGATTATGTTCCATTGTGTTCTAAAGTAGCTTTAACTTGCTGTATTGCTTATCAATATAACCAGCTGTTCAATGGTAGATCCAGTGATGATGACGTTTTTAATTGCCTTTTGCGTTTGGCTAAGTAAGTTCAGATGGTCACTAATTAGCTCTGTCATGGAGAGATAGTTTTGTTATGAACAATGCAATCAGTGCTTCATTGAAAAGACAACTGTCCTAAGATCAGCACTGCTTAATTATCCCTAGGAATTCATCCTCAGTTTCTTTATTTGTTAGAACTGTCATACGTAAGGTGACAGGAATTAAACAAAACTGCAGCTTAAAAGGATGCTTCCACCAGTGCATATAATGAGTTCTCATTTTTTCTTTTTTTTTGCTTGCTTAGAATCATTCAATTGAAATGAGGCATAAAGACTTCTCTATTAAAGTTTATGCAATGCTTTGGGGCACCTCAAATTATACTAAATTATAAAATATTGAAGTTAGAATATTTCAGCTTAACATTGCATCGTAAATCTTGCACAAAACCAAAAAAATTCCTTGAAGTAAATCTCTTTGGGAAAGTAAAGATTTTCCCCTAGCTAAACAGGAAATTTTATTTTTAAAAAATCATAGCTGGATAAGAGAAATAATTGAGATAGTAACACAGATATGAATCAAAGTGATGAATTTCATGTGGTTGCCTCCTGATTTTTATTCTTCACACATTTGCAGTAAGCATCACCATCTTGCTACCAAAGGAGTATAGACTAACTCAGAAACACACACACAAACATTTTCATGTCCTATATACAAGCTACAAGGCACAGTTCTAGCCTTGCTGCCTTCTTAGTTCTCATGGTAGAAATTCTTATTTTCAGAGGAAAACAAAATTTTATGTGGATAAATTTATTTTACATACTTTAAGTGAATTAATTATTACTCAACCTCCCATCAGGAAAAGCTAATCTGTTTCCTATATAATACAGTTTATGGAATATTTTCTCCCTCTTTGTAAAAGTGAATCTCCAATAATTCATCTGTGGCTCATCATTTATTTTCATGATTACAAAGCCTTGACTAGTAATCAGTTGTTAGTATGCAAAAATATATAAGTTTTTATCAGGAAAGCACAATAGTATATTTCTATAATCAAAATCAAAGACTATATTTCACCAAATTAAAATCTGTCTTTGAATTAACACATACATATATATATATATACATATGTGAACACTTTCTAAAAGACAGAAATATATATGTATACATATATTTTTGTCTTTATATTTATGTATATATGTATATATTTTATGTCTTTAGCAAGTGCTCCAGTTTCATGTCTGTTGCAGCGATAAAATATCCCCACAAAAGAGCAACTTATATTCAAAGAGATTCTATTGAGTCACAACTCAAATTAAAGGCCACCAATACATCACAGAAACAAAGGCAACAGCAGCTTGAGGCTAGTGGTCATACTGGACAATCAGAAGGAACATGATGATGGAAGCATATATGGGCATTTGCTGGTTTATACTCAACTACATTTCTCTACTCTTGTGTAGTCCAAGGCATCAGTCAGGGAAGTAGTGCAGTGACAGGGGGAAGTAAGTCAGGCTATTGAAGCATGGCTTTGAAAGGGTTATTGGCCAGGTGTGGTCAAACTAAACAACAACAAAACAATATTTATTATTTTATTTATTATATTTCATTAGTTGCAAATTGTTTTATTAAAATTTTACTGTGACTTGTTGATAATACAAATTTTCTCTGGAATATATACTATGGTAATGTAAGATATGTAAATAAACTCAGTAGAATGAATCAGAAACAAATCATTTTTAAAATATATCAAAGGGAACCCTTGGGGCTTTCTAGGTGTTGAAGACCACATAGAATAGCTCTCAAAATTTTCCACATGTACAATTATATCCCTTGCCTGACGAATTGTCTGTATGGAACAACTCTGACCACATTATCTAGCCTCTGTAGTGTCAGTTTCCATATCTAGAATATGTATATCTGTGTTGAAGATGCCATGGGATGCACAAAATATTAGAACTGCTGTGTCTGTAACATTTGGCATTAGTTATTATAATTAATCTAATATAGTTTTCCACTTGATTTATGCAGTACCATCAGCTCTGTGTAGTGAGGATTGAAGTTTAATTACCTGCAAACTTTTTACAGCCAGTTTATAATGTTCAGTCTTTTAATACAAAAAACGTATTTATATATGTGTGTGTGTAAGTGTGTGTGTGTCTGTGTCTGTGTCTGTGTTTACATAAACACATACATGTATATTCATTTATGTTCTTTTATGTCTAAATCAAAATAACTATTCCATAAGTGGTATTCTTTATGTTAGTGCCACTTTCATATCTTAAAAGACAGAGTTATGTAAGAATGCCTGTTTGTGAAAGGAAACAAGAACATTGTTAGTGGACAAAGTTTTATTATGAAACAACCATTGGTGATTTGCAATAATGTAAAAGCTTCATTCTGCTAACCTATTGGAAAAGGAAGGTAGATGTCTTTATGATTTATAGCATTTGGCATCAAAATTGAATTATATTTCAGAGCACTGATGCTGAATATAACCTCAAATTTTCATCTGGTGATTTTTTTACCTTGAGAAAAGAAAATGTCATATTTTATTTTACCCCTAAGTATGGGTTTTGCTAATCTGAATGATGGAAAGTAAGAATTTTTGGATGGGCCTGTCATGAGATATCTTTCCCAATGTAAAGGTATTAGAAAGACGAGCCAATTCCCAGATCTCTTATGTGGAAGCAATGACAAAACCAGACAAATACAAATAATGAACAATGGCAGATTTGGAAGAGGGAGTCATAATCCAAGCAATTTGGACAAATGGGACTGGATCTTACAATATTACCAGCAAAGGAAAAGTCACAGTTCTACTGTGGGCAGGGCCATTGTTAGTGATCTTGTCAGTTAAAGATATTTTAAGATCTAAGGTTTCCTAAATACAGTGAAGAACAATTAAAACTAATTCATACCCACTTGACATCCAATTAATCATATCAGGGAGCTCTCTTGAGAGACTCATGGACATTATAAATTTAGAACTCTGTCATAAAATGTTTGCTTATTTAAAAAACATTCTAAAATATATTTAAAATAGAACTGTAAATAAAAATATCTAGAGACTTAGTGTGAATTAGTTTTATCTTGAATATATACTAACCACGTAGACTATAATCTATAGCTATATATCTCAAAATCATGACATAAAGTTTTATGTATATCATACAATATATTTGAGAATGTGAGCACTGAAGATAAGATTCAGTATTTTAAATTCATGGAAATATACCAATCAGATACATTTACATATATAAGAAATATGATCAAGTAGGCTTCATCCCAGGAATGCAGGGATGGTTCAACATAAGAAAATCCATCAACTTAATTCACCACATAAACAAGATGAAAGAAAAAACCCACGTGATTATCTCGCCAGATGCAGAAAAAAAACATTTGACAAAATCCAACACCTCTTCATGCTAAAAATTATGGAGAGAACAGGCATACAAGGACCATATCTGGAAATAATAAAGGCAATATACAGCAAGCCAGTAGCAAACATCAAAGTTAATGGAGAGAAACTTGAAGCATTTCCTCTAAACTCAGGGACAAGACAAGGATGTCCACTTTCACCATATCTCTTCAATATAGTACTTGAAGTTCTGGCAAGAGCAATAAGACAACTAAAAGAGATCAAGGGGATACAAATTGGAAATGAAAAAGTCAAATTATCCCTATTTGCAGACGATATGATAGCACACATAAGCCAACCCAAAAATTCCACCAAACTCTTACAGCTGATAAACACCTTCAGAAAGGTGGCTGGATACAAAATTCATTCAAAAAAATCAGAAGCCCTTCTTTATAAAACAAATAAATGAGCTGAGAAAGAAATCAGGGAAACAACTCCCTTCTAAATAGCCACAAACATATAAAATACCTGGGGGTAACTCTAACCAAGCAAGTAAAGGACCTGTACAACAAGAACTTCAAGACCTTGAAGAAAGAAATTGAAGAGGCCAGCAGAAGATGGAAAGATTTCCCATGCTCATGGATAGGTAGGATCAACATAATAAAAATGGCCATCCTACCAAAAGCAATATATAGATTCAATGCAATTCCTATCAAAGTACCAACACAATTCTTTATAGACCTGGAAAAAGCTATTCTCAATTTCATATGGAACATCAGAAAACCTAGAATAGCTAAATCAATCCTGTACAATAAAAAAACATCTGGAGGTAACACCCAGATTTCAAGCAATACTACAGGGGAATAGTAATAAAAACAGCATGGTACTGGTATAGAAACAGACCAGTAGATCAATGGAATCGGATTGAAGACCCTGAAATGAACCCACACACCTATGGTCACCTAATCTTTGACAAAGAAGCCAAAACCGCAGAATGGAAAAAGAACAGCATCTTCAACAAATGGTGCTGGTCCAACTGGATGTCCACATGTAAAAGAATGAAATTAGACCCAAACTTACCACCTTGTACAAAACTTAAGTACAAGTGGATCAAAGACTTTAACATAAGCCTGGTCACACTAAATCTACTAGAAGAAAAAGTGAGAAAAACCCTCGAAATCATTGGCACAGTTGACAACATCCTGAACAGAACACCAACAGCTCAGCAGCTCAGGACCTAAGACCAACAATCAATAAATGTGACCTGATGAAACTGAAAAGCTTCTGTAAGGCAAAAGACACTGTCATTCGAACAAAACGGCAGCCTACAGACTGGGAGAAAATCTTCACCAACCCATCATCTGACAAAGGGCTAATATCCAAAATTTACAAAGAACTCAATAAATTAAATGCCAAGAAACCAAATAGTCCAATTAAAAAATGGGGAAAAGAGCTAAACAGAGAATTCACAAAGAAGGAATCCCTAAAGGCTGAGAGACACTTGAAGAAATGCTCAGCATCCTTAATCACCCGAGAAATGCAATTCAAGAGGACTCTAAGATTCCCTCTCACAACTGTCAGAATGGCTAAGATCAAAAGCTCAAATGAATGCCCGGCGGTGGTGGCGCACGCCTTTAATCCCAGCACTTGGGAGGCAGAGGCAGGCGGATCTTTGTGAGTTCGAGGCCAGCCTGGTCTACAAAGTGAGTCCAGGACAGCCAAGGATACACAGAGAAGCTCTGTCTCGAAAAACCAAAAAAAAAAAGCTCAAATGATAGCACATGCTGGCCAGGGTGTGGAGAAAGGGGAACCCTCCTCCATTGCTGGTGGGAGTGCAGGTTTATGTAACCACTATGGAGGTCAGTCTGGCGATAATCTTAGAAAACTTGGAATAGCTCTGCTTGGGACCCAGCCATACCACTTCTGGGTATACATCCAAATAACTCCTCACCAAATCACAAGGAAGTTGCCTCATCTATGTTCATAGCAGCCTTATTTGTAATAGCTATAAACTGGAAACAACCCATATGTCCCTCAACTGAAGAATGGATTAAAAACCGATGGCACGTCTATACAATGGAATACTATGCAGCTATCAGAAACTAGCAAATTATGCAATTTGCAGCCAAATGAATGGAACTAGCAAAGCTCATTCTGAGTGAGCTAACCCAGACTCAGAAGCAAAATAATTTTTGAAAATGTGGGGGCAACTAAGCTTAAAAATATAATATAAATAAAATATGGAAATTTCAAATGATAATTTACCAAAGGCATACTTGTCTTACTGGCACAACAGAAAAAAAATGGTTTTAATTTCAATTAGAAAGTTAGACTGTAGGGTGCCACATAGCTCACACACTCTTGGATATCATCTTATAAGTTTGTTTCCTATATATAAAGGATATTTTTGTTGTTTGGCATTAAAAAGGCAGTTTAGAGGTTTAAAAAGTTTTAAGTAAATTAAGGGTTACTACACTTCACCCTAGTTTTCTATGTCTAAGAACTGAGGTAATTTGGAGCTGAGGTGAAATACTTGAGAAGGGCAGTATTAATCCATGCCTTTATCCCCAGCAGAGATGGGAGGATCACTATAGAGTTAGTTGTCTTTAAAATTCTATAGTTACAATGAACCAGGTGGTAATGATATACACCTTTAATCCCGTCACTTGAGAGACACACACCGTTAATTGCAACACACGGGAGAAAAAAAATACATGCATATCTCTGAGTTCATGGCCAGCCTGACACAGAACAAGCTCCAAATAGAGAAAAACTTAGATCTAGGGGTGGTGGTACACACCTTTAATCCCAACAATTTGGAAGCCCAGACCTCTGATCCCAGTACTTGGAAGGCAGAGATAGGAACATAGGATTTTCAATGACTGAAGTATAAAAGCTACTCACAAAAGGTATGCTGAAATTCAACGTGAATTGTCCTTTGTGATCTCAAAATATATACACTTGAAGGTATGTTTAGTTCCAAGTTATCAAAATAATTTTTTAATCACAATTGAAAGATAATACTTTTTATATTTGAAAAAAAAAACTTTACTGTAGAAAATATATTACCTGCTCCCCTCCCCCCCAAAAAAAGTGTTGTCACAGAGTTAGGATTAGGACAGGGCTCTTTTCTTATCTTTTCAAGAGATTAAAAGGCATTCATCCAAAAAGTCCAGGGATAAGTGGACAACTGAAACCTCTGAAGGAAAGGAACCACACATCAAAGAAGAAAATAGCCCAGACGATCCAGCTTCCATAGACTTCCTCAATAGCTGTTTCCTCAAAATTCTACAACCAGAACAACTAAAAATGGCTAAGATGGATCAGCCCCACAGACTGTTCTATCCAGGACTTTAGTAAAACCCTGAAATTCAGCCTCTACCTACAAACTTTTTAGGACATTTAAATAGCTGAACACAAAAGGACTGAGCATCATATGTTACTATTAACTTGCTTAACCATTTTTTCATACTTGTTTGGACCCCAAACAAGTTTCTATGTCCCAAATCAGATGGAAGTAAGTGTAAGAGAGTGCAGTCCCATTCCCAGAAGGTAGGGTGGGTGATTTTTTCCCCCTTTGGTCATTTGATGGGTTATATATGTTTGTTGTTGTTTAGGGGGATTGGTTACAAGTTTTTATATGGTCTTGTTAAATAGGTTTTGGAGGTTAGACCCAGGGATTTCTCTCTTTCATTTTTCTATCCTACTTTCTCTGCTATGTAGAGGAGAAAAGGCTTTTAAAAAATGGGATCTAAGACATAATACAGGAATGATAATATTATATATATATATATATATATATATATATAGATGACTTTAAAGTTCTATATCTAACTCAGTTTCCATCCTAACTCGCATTACCAACTTAAAAACATCTTCTTAGACCTAGAACACCCTTTTAATTACTAAACAACTTAAAACTTAACTGTGAGACTATAACTATCTAATCTTTAACTATATCACTGATCTGAGAAAACAAATATATCTGAATAAATGGGAAGTGTAGTGCAAGCAGGTTCCAAAACTAAGAAACGACAGACAATTGGTTGCCTGGACAGTCCCCTATTTTTCTCTACAACATTGGAGCAACAATCTTCAGTGTTTTGGCCCAGTATCTCTGGCAGACATTAATTGTACAGCAGGATCCATGAAGTACTTTCTCACTCTGTCTTGGTAGAGCTAGACTGTCAACTTACCGGCTTCCAAGTTTTGTCCTTTTTGGACAGCATTCTGTCCATATAGTTGAAGCAAGGGGTTTTTCTTGCCCAGTTGTTAGCTTGCCACTAAAACAGCCATCTCCAAATGGAGATTCTTCAATATTCATCACCTACTTGAAGTAGAATGGTGGCGCAGTCTGGGCTGATAAGTCTCAATATCAAAAACTCTTAAGGTAAGAAAACATCTTTAAATGCCATATTCTACAGATCTTTTGAGGTTTTTGAAGACCATCTATCTATCTCTGTATATTTGAATAAGCAAATGCTGCTTATCTCTGGGCAACTTGATTTCTGATTAACTTAGAAAACAACTGTAAAAAACTAAACTAATACCTAAGAAAATGACAAGTTTGAATATCTATTAGTTTGCACTTCTTAATTATCCTAAATAGTTTGTGATAGTTGCTATCAAAAGACTTGAATACTACTCAGCCATCAGAAACAACAAAATCATGCAATTTGTAGCCAAATGGATGGAAAAAAAAAGAAGCTCATCCTGAGTGAGCTAACCCAGACTCAGAAGGATATACATGGCATCTATTCACTTATACTCGGAATTTAACTATATAGTACAGGATAACTATACTACAACCAACACACCAAAGGGAACAGAAACATAGACTTTTTTTTCCTGTCAGTGAGACACTTTGTTCTAGTGGTGCTGCCTTGTAGGCCCCCAGTGTATGAGGAGGCTCTTGGCCCTCATATGACTGCTGAACTAGGGCGGGGGACTGTTAAATAGGAACACTCCACTCTAGAGGAATAGGATTGAAGTGTTAGGGTGTAGAGGGTGGGAGGACGAGTCTGGGAAGGGTCGAAAGAGGACACTATGATGGAGATGTAACCTGAAGCAATAAATAAATAATTTTTTTTTAAAAAAGAAGAAACATGTACTGTTTTAGAAAAGAACTATTAATTTTAACGAGAAGCTCAGATTGTAATGGACACATTTTGTTTTCCATTTCCAGCCCATTCCTTACCAGGCCAGGCCCTGATGCCTCCTGTGCCCCTCATCCCACTCTGTTACCTATTTTAGAGGTGTTGAGGGGGTATGGTTGTTTCTCATGGCTGTATGTGTTTCGTGCTTGGGTATTAAAAGGGGGAAATGGAGACTGAAAGTGAGGGAGATAGAGGGTCTTGGGTGAGTGTGCCCCCAATCCAGGAGTGCTCCCTTTGCCACCAAATCTCCTTATTGCCTGCCTCTGTGTATACTAAACTGGCCCTGACACCTCTTCCCTCTTCCCCAAAAAGAAGCCATTAATTCATACATGAATGAGTGATGTTTACTACATGATAACGTTTAAGTCTTTGTGAAATTACTTTAATGGCATATATAATTTTGTAGAAAAAATAACTAATTAAACTATTTACCCGTATTTATATTATCTTTAATTGGTTGGCAGTGTAAATCCTTAACCCACCATTATAAATGAATACACACAGACACCAGTGGATTTTAACAAGCCTAAGCCTGAGTTGTGTAATCCTCGCCCATCTTAGCTAGCTCATAATTCTAATACCCAAATATGACCCCATATATATATACATACATATATATATATATATATATATATATATATATATACTCCTGGCTTCTTCCCAGCCTTCCCCTTCCCAAGATGCTCTGTGTCTCTCTAAAAAGCCCGCGAACCTTAGTCCCGTCTACCTCTGTCTTTGCCCAATCTCCAGGCCTCAGCATTTATTTAACCAATCAGAGCCAATTAAGTAACAGACAGCAAACAGGACCAATTAACATTTAGACTGCTTAACACCACCCCATCATTTCCCTCCTTTTGTCTAATAAAAAGGATAAAAGCTACATACATAATGTTTAACCTATTTCTATCAGGCAATATTGAAGAAGAAAAAATCATCTATTTTGGTGTGTCTAAAGTTCTGAACCTAAATAATTTTTATCATATATGTTGTCTTCAACCCCATCAAAGACATAAGAAGGGATAAAGTTATTATTTGAGTGAATAGGAAGCACAGAAGAGCAGCTTCCAAAAAGAAAAAAAGACAGTGTGTTGCCTAGACAGTCCCAAATATCTCTCCATACTGTTGCAGCATCATCTTCAGCCTTCTGGCCAAGCATATCTCACAGACATAATTGTGCAGCAGGAAATAAGGATTTTCCCATTCTGTCTCTGCAGAATCAGGACATCAACTTACCTGCATTTAAGCTCTGGTCCATCTTTGGACTGTATATTGTCTGTTGAGAAAGCAGAGACATTTTTGCCCAATAGGAATTTCTTTTTGAGGAATTATCTCCTGATGGGAGATTTCTTTTTGATGCTCCTTGTTTTCTTCCAACTCAAATGGGAGTTGTCAGGAGCTGACTGTCTTAAAGTCAAACAATTCTTAAAATAATATCTTTAAATGCCATTTTCTGTACATCTCTGAGGGTTTTGAAGACATTTATTTATTTATAAATCCATCTATCTATCATTGAATAAGCAAATTGTAAAATTCTATCAAAATTAATCTTATTTTTATCAATATACAAAATTCTATACCAATGTATCAAAAGATAACCTTATTTTAAGAATAACAACAGTTTTAAGTTTCAGAGCAGATTCAATAATCTGTCCTTATATCTTATCATTCCTATATTATATACATATATTCCCCTTCTTTCTTTTCAAGTCCTTTCACCCTATATAAGAAATAAGGATAGAGAAAATAAAATAAAATAGAAAAGTCCTTGAGTCTAACCTCCTATACCTTGTTTAATAAGACCATTTAACAATTTGCAACCAATTTCCCTAAACAACATCTCTATCATATTAAATGACCAAACAAATCACCCACACCACCTTTTGGGAATGGGGCGTTGCTCTCTTTAAATTGCTTCCTGCTGAATTGGGTTGTAGAAAACCTGTTTGGGGGCCCAAATAAAATAGAAAAAATTGGTTAAGCAATTTAATAGTCCAGTCTTTATGTGCTCAGCAATTTTAATGTCCTGAGCAGTTTGTAGTCCCTTGAACTTTGGATGGAAATGTTCAGGGCTTCATTGAAGTCCTGACTGGAGTAGTCTGTGAGCTGGACCATCTGGGCTTGTTTTGTCTTCTTTGGTGTTTGGTCCCTTTGTTCTGAAAATATATAATTTCTCAAAATTGACACATCTCTATTTTTTCTTTTGAGACAGGATTATTATTTTTTTTTTGTATATCCTTGTCTTGGACTTATTTTGTAGGCCAGGCTGACCTTCACAAAGTCAGAGATCCATCTGTCTTTGTCTTTCAAATGTTGGGATTAATGGCATGTACCATCGCATCCAACAGATCTCCCCTAGGGTCTAATATCTCTCTTGAAACCAGTTTTCTAGTGGGTGTCCCACATCTAAGGAGACTGGCTTGTGACCCCTTTTTCTTATATCTTTAAAATCTCTTATATCTCAGCATTGTCAAATGACAAAAACATCTTTTTTACCTCCCCATATAGGAAAATCAAAGACATCCAAACAAAATTTAAGCAAAGAAACAACAACATTTCAAAAGCCTTGGTCTAATTAAGCCATCCTGTGTTGTAATTAAAGTTCTGTTTATAATTCCTGAAATCTAGCCTTGACTATATCCTTGGTGGGCCGTTCCCAGATACTCTTGATAAGCACCTAGTTCTCAGGCACTTGTGAGCTCCCCCCTGACATCTTTTGTATCAGGTGGGGCCTCTTTCCTTCCCCCATTGTTGTCCTTAGTAGTTTAGCATTCCATCTGTAAACTCTCTCCCTTACAGATATCCTTAAGCCTATCCTAGTCAAATCTTTCTCAAAAAGTATACATAGAACCACAATTGTCAGTGTGCCGGTTATTTAGCATATAAAGAGAGCTAAGCTTCCACCTTTGATGTAAGGCAGTAGCTTTTATTAAAGGAGCCTCCTTCCCAGCTCTTTAGCTAGGAAATTACTTTTCACCAGGGCCTTTTCAGGCTGTAAGCATGGATTCTAATGCTAAACACTGGGTGCCATATGTTGAAAAAATGGCTAATTAAATTGTTTCCCTAGTATTTATGACATTGGAGCAGATTCTTGAGAAAGAGGTATATCTGATTAAAATAAACAATGCCTCAGGACAATACAGTGATTATTATAATATGTATATATATATGTATGTATATATAATATAAAAATGTAATCAAGCATTTTAAAAATAAAAAATTAGCATCTCTTTTAAGCCAGTAGAATTTTTAGAGTACATTAAGACTAGTAAGATACTTCATATGGCTGCCAGTCAACAGGCAATTTCATAATAATCTCAGTATCAGTGAAAAATATTTTGTCTGTCCTTGATACATAAAGATCACTTTTGTGCAGCATCAAGATGATAATATCACTATGAAATATTGGTTGTTTCAAGCCACTTAATAGAATACCTGGGGAATTCAGGATTATCTGGAAAATAATTCCTTCTTTGTTTCACAACTAGGAATTGTTGAATACTATTATTTGCCTTTTTATAATTACTGTATTATTTAAATGTGAAAATTCTTGCTTCAAAGTAAATAAAATTAAGCATAATTGAAGTAGAAATTAATTATAGTACATATTTTCAGAATGCTCAGAATGAATATTGTTCTTATTAAAATACTTTGGCAAGTATTTTAATAAGAACCTTTACAGGGGTAAACTGTTTGTTGTAACTTATCTTTTAAGTAGCCAATACCAAACACTGATGGGAAATGAGGACTCTTAGGCTACTTGGATTGGAATATAGTAGTCAATAGAAACCAGAAGTCATTTAGATCAGTGACAGCAAAGTATGATTATGGGTGGAGATTCTACAAGTACTAAATTGTTAAACCAGCATATTTCCTAACAAAAAGCTATAAATATTTATCCTTATTCTTGAAGATAATTCTTCATTCCTCAGTGATGATACTTATTTTTGCAATAGATAAAAAGCATTGCATAAAACCATAGCCAATTAAAATTAAGAGTGGTGAAGGCCAGTCTGAGTATTTTATTTACAAAGTATTCTGGCACCCAAAGCTCACAGAATATTTCAGAAGAGGTAATGGAACGATTATGAGTCAGAAGATTATGGGATTTTCTGTGAAATTATCCCCTAGTAATATCAGAAGTTACACCCATAAATTCTCGCCATAAACATGACTGTTCACATGAATAATGACAACATCAATGGACATGCAAAATTTGAGAGTAAAAATATTTATTGAAGCCTTAATCCTATTTAAAAGAACTACAGACAAAAGAAGAAAGCTAGGAATGGGAAAATGGCATTCCAAAACGAAGAGTACAACAATTGGTTTGTCCAGTGGTCAATGGTCAATCATGAAAAGATAGAGGAAACATCATATGGACATTCAGTTAAATGTTGAAATTAAAATAAATTGAATTTAGAAATATATATGCATAAATATTAAAATTCATGCAATCTCTTTGTCTAATTGTTATTGCATGTGTGTGTGTGTGCGTGTGCGTGTGTGTGTGTCTGTGTGTGTGTGTGTGTGTGTGAATTGCATTTTTATGTATAGATTATTTTGGCCTAATTATTCTTATTGCTTTGTGTTATATTTATTGTTATAAGAAAAAGAGCCTTTTATTGGACTAAAATGTAGAGCTGTTGGAGGGGGGGGAGATACACCTTAAATAAAAAAAAGCAGATAGGAAGGTGAGGGAGAAGAGGGTAGGAGGGTAGGACAGGTACGGGGAGGACGGAAGGACTATGATTGAGACATAACTTGAAGAAATAAATAAATATAAAAAATAAATAAAAGAGGTCATGTCATATTAAATTAGATGTCATGCTACATTAAAAGATGCCATGAATTTTAAAGAGAATGGGAAAGGTTGATGTGAACATTTGAAGGGGGAAAGGGGAAGGCTAAAATGTAATTAAAATCTTTCAAGTAAAAAAAAATTTAAAAGAAAGCAAAAATTCTTTAAATAATTAAAAGCTATGTCAATAGTTTCTGCATAACCTACACTTAAGCGAAATATTTTATAGAGTAATGAATTCTTAGCCATTCTGACAGGTGAAAAATGGAATCTCAGAGTCCTTTTGATTTGCATTTCCTTGATGACTAATGATGACATTGAACATTTCTTTAGGTTCTTCTAAGCAATAAGAGTTTATACTATTGTGAATTCTCAGTTGAGCTCTGTACCTATTTTTTATTGGATTATTTGGTTGGTTGATTTTTTTTTATAATAATTTATTTTTTATTTCTTCAAGTTACATCTCAATCACAGTCCCCTCCCTACTCCCCTCTCCAGTCCCACCCTTCCACCTTCCTCCCCC
>CAJQZJ010009649.1:13647499-13671733 GCA_907164525.1 Lophiomys imhausi | reverse complement strand
TTTTTTTTTTTTTTTTTTTTTAGTTTAAGCTATTTATTCCCCCCCCCAACAGCTCTCCCTTTCAGTCCAAAAAATGGTTCTTTTTCTTATAACTATAAATACAATACAAAACAACAAAAATAAATAGGCCACAATTATAAGAGTTATATGGCTTAGCATACATTCCCAATGTCCAGTCCATATGTATTTGGCACCTGACTTTAACATTCTACTATCTAACCATCTCCATGAATTTAAAGTTCTATATCTAACTCAGCTTTCATACTAACTTGCCTCATAATTTTAAAAATATCTTCTTAGGTCCAGAACACCCTCTTGATTCCTAAACAACTCAAAATTTAACTATGAGACTCTAGCTATCTATTCTTCAACCACCTCAGAGACCTGAGAGTGATGAATATATCTGATTATATAGAAAGTGCAGGGCCTGCAGCTTCCAAAACTAAGAAAGGACATACCACTGGCTGCCTGGACAGTTATTTGGCCACAATGGTATTGACCCTTGTATATTGATGGTTGGTTGATTTTTAGTTTCTTGATTTCTTTATATATTTTGGATATTAGCCTTCTATATAATGTGGGGTTGGTGAAGATATTTTTCCAATCTGTGGGTTGTCATTTTGTTCTAATGACAACATTCTTTGCCTTACAAAGCCTTTTCAGTTTTATGAGGTCCCATTTATTAATTGTTGATTATAGTGCCTGACCTGTTGATGTTCTGTTCAGGAATTTGTCTCCTGTCCCAATGAGTTCAAGACTTTCCTCCTTTTCTCTTCTATTGGATTTAGTGTATCTACTTTTATGTTGAGATCTTTGATCACTTTGGACTTGAGATTTGGGCAGGGTGATAAATGTGGGTCTACTTGCATTCTTCTGCATTGTAGATATCCAGTTAGACCAGCATCATTTGTTGAAGATGCTCTCCTTTTCCCATTGTATGGTTTTGGCTTCTTTGTCAAAATTCAAGTGGGCATAGGTATGTAGGTTTATTTCTGGGTCTTTGCGTTGATTACATTGATACACTGCTCTGTTTCGTTGCCAATAGTATGCAGTTTTTATTACTATTGCTCTACATTATAGCTTGTAATCATGGATGATGTTACCTCCAGGTGAAATTCTCTTTCCTTTTTGGGTCTTTTTGTAGTTCATGTATCAGAGTGACTATGGCCTCATAGAATGAGTTTGCCAATATTCCTTCTGTTTCTACTTGGTGCAATAGTTTAAAGAGAATTAGCTTTAGCTCTTTTTGAAAGTCTGATAGAATTATGTGCTGAAACCATCTAGCCATGGACTTTTTTTTTTGGGGGGGGGAGGAGATTTTAATAATTATTTCTATTTCATTCAGGGTTATAGGACTATTTAAATTGTTTACCTGATTTTTATTTAACTTTGGTAAGTGGAATCTATCAAGAAACCCATCCATTTCATTTAGAATTTCCAATTTTGTGGAGTACAGGCTTTTGAAGTAGGACCTCTCCTTTTCTTAGAAGTGGTGTAGGGGAAAAGGGTGAAGAGGGTGGGTGGATGGGACCAGATGGAGAAGAGGGAGGAGGTTGTGATCTGGATATAAAGTGAATGACAAAAGAAGGAAAGAAAGAAAGAGAGAAGAAAGAAAGAAAGAAAGAAAGAAAGAAAGAAAGAAAGAAAGAAAGATAGGAGGAATGAAAGAAGAAAATAAGGAAATCTTCCCAAATTTACAAATGTAATGTATATTTCTGCTTTCGTTCAGCTGGTGGGTACCTTAAAAAAACAATAACTTTATTTTTTACATTTTTTCAGTACAGAAAATGCTATTCAAGGCATCCACAGTTGTTGTCTCTGGGAGGAAACATACTTTCTGAAGTATATGAACTCTACTTCACGTGGCAAAACTCCAAACTTGCTATGTTGTGTGGGAGTGAAAACTGTTTCATTACTGTGGATCTCATTTATAAAAGATGAGACCTCATATCATAATTACCACATAAATATTAATATGATTTTGGAGAGAGAGTGAAAAACAGCAATTCTATAGAATTTTTCTGAATATGTATAATCTATATGAGATATGCATAATTTACAATGATTTCTTTTTCAATAGATATCAACATAAAATTATCTGTTGCACCAAAATAAATAATCATATTTTTATAGTATCAAAGTTACTATTGCTAATAGCTACTAGAAAAGAGTATTTACCATTTTTCTCCAATAAATTAATCTAAAACTTTCATCATGATAAAACCCAGATTTAAATGTTTTTGTGATGAAGACACCCATGACTTTATTTGGTCTCATAGTAATGTAGTTAATTTTCATAAAAGGTAAAATTCTTTTCAATTTGACAGTTCATTTTAGTCTTGCCACAAAACAGCAAGTATTATTCTTTCCAGATGGTGGGTTGATTTAGATATTCAAAACGTATCCCATAAGCATAATGTCTGATATTTGACAGGGGCCTAGCATTCACTAAGTATTCATGTCCTTATTGAATGTGATAGTAGTAAACCAATATCATACTGATACTGTCAACAAGTGGAGTTTGACCCAGATTCCATCTAAGAAAATATATCTTTGAAATTTCTCACTTACTAGTTTCATTAGATTATGTGTATTTTTTATTTTGCAAGCAAAACCAAGAAAAATATCAGTGAGATTAAAAGGGGACAAAGAAAAAAATTCTCTTTCTGCAAATAAATGCCCATATTTAATTCAAACATTTAAAAATAATTATTCGTTTTTCCAAAATGAGCATAATATTATTAGGGCAATTCTAGTTATATTCAATATTATTCAATTTACATGTATCTTATCACTTATCAGAAGCTAAAAATGAAGAGAACTATAGCCAACTGAGAGAGATTAGTGAGCAGTCAAATTGAAAATTAGTGAAAAGTTCCAAACTATTCAGACATACATATTTTTCTTCTGATCTTGAATTTATTCATTTGAATAAACATCTTTCAATACCCCATACTCTCTTCAATATAATGAGCTGTCTTTAAGAGGAAATCAATATTCTTTTTTTTTAATTTTTCTTACATTTTCTGTATTTTCATTTCATTTCAAATGAAACAGAATTGTCTAAATTATTAGATCTTGAAATATTCAATAGGACTCTGTTGAGGACTTGAGGACTGGATATATCCCATTATCGATTTTTGTATAATATGTTTGTTGAGTTTTTTGTTATCTTACTTTATTACATATCTGTACATTCATAGAGATGAAGTCTGTAATACATGAAGCATAAGGTCAATATAAAAATCCATGATGATTTTTTAAGATTTTATTACTTAAAACAGTTTTTAAATTTAAATATATTTTGATAATATTATTTTCCTTTCACAAGTCCTTCCAGATCATCTTCCCCTCCCTATGCACACAACCTCAAGTTCTTTCTAAAAAAAAAAAAAGGAAAACAAAAAAGGAAACAAAATAAAACTATGACTAAAAGGCAAAAGAAAAATATACCTAAAAAATCAAAACAAATAAAATCAAAAAGCAAACCTAAATAAATAAATAAATATAAAAACTAAACACATATAAAAACTAAAACAAAACACTCTGTGGGGTCTTACCGTATATTGATTAACTACTCCTGAACATTAGCCCTTCTAGATTGGTTGATAGAATGATACCCTAGTGGAATAAACTGATTGTTTCCACTCCCAGCAGGTATAACTGACAATTCAGTTCTTAACTTTTACTCTAGTGACTAGGTATACATTCTTCCTTGATCATTCATTCATTCACTCATTTTTATGTTTATTTATTACTTCAAGTTATCTCCATCACAGTGCCCTCTTTCCACCCCTCCTAGCCCCACTCTCCCTCTTCTCCCACTTGTCCTACTCCTCCGAAGTGGAATGCCCCTACATATCAGACCCCCTCAGTTTAGTAGTCATAGAAGGGCTAAGAGCTACCTCTTTCACTGGGTACCTACAAGGCAGCTCCACTAGGGCAAAGTGTCCCACTAACAGGTAACAAAGTCTATGTTCCTGAAAACAAAATAAATTATAATAAGATAAAATAAAAACAATCACATCAAAATTGGACACACAAGCAGAAGGAAAAGGGCCCAAGAGCAGGCACATGAATCAGAGACCAACTTGTTCATACACTTAAAAGTTCCATTAGAACACTAAACTGGAAGCCATAACACATATGCAGAGGATCAAGTACACACCCACGCAAGTCATCTGCATGTTGTTTCAGTCTCAAGTTTGTTGGATTTTTTGTTTTTTGCAATAAAAAATAGGGAAGTAAAAGTTCAGTACTTATAAGCAGATTTAATAGAATAAAATCACAGTAGACTTTAATGACATAATACTTCCTCTGTCTGAGTTTATATTGCATCAGTAGAGTTCATAGTTCTCTAAGTGGAAATACAGGCCACAGACCCTATACTATTTTTCATATATATTTTTTTTTTTATTCTTTGAAAATTTCAAATACTCATAAAATATAATTGATTATATCTACCTTTAATTTCCTTTTTCCAATTTCCCTTGGGATGTCTAAAGTACATATGCTCTTTTTTAGTAGTTTGGTTGCTTTTAAGATAGGGTCTCATTAAGCAGCCTTGATTGTCCCAGATTTTCCTACAAAGCCTGGACTCCACAAAGACTCATAAGGTTCTTTGTGCCTCATAACTTTTGGGTTAAAAAGGTATGTATAAATATGTATGGCAATATACTTCTTTTAAAAATTATTATTCTTTTTGGTCATTGAATCCAATTGATTTTGCCAAGGCAAATGCAAATGAACACGGAACCCCACACAGGACAATGGAAAATCTACTAATGGCCAACACCCCAAGGGAAATTGATTTCCCTCCCCAAGTAGCCATCAACTGCCAATAGCTCATCAGCTAAACTACTTTTTATGTAGACTTTAGAATCCGTATTTGCCTACTCCTGCTCAAATAAATTAAAATTCAATGTCCCTATCCAATGGTGACACATAATTCATTCTTTGTTTATGTTAAGAACATACCATATAAAATGTGACCATGGAAATATTTTCCTTACAAAGTAATTGTTAAATTAAGGCAAGTTAAAACAATCAAGTTAGTGAATTTCAAATTTGCATTTAGGAAATCCTTTCCAGGTCTAACAACTACTTCACAAACAGATAAGTATTTTATTTTCTTTTATGGTGATGTATGGAATCCCAATATCTAAATCAATGATATTTCACAAAGTAAGCCTCTTATTGATTCTGATTAATCATTGGAAAGATAATGAATATACTGCCTGGAAAGATGGATCAGAATTTACATGCACTACTTGCTTTCACAGAGGCTTCAAGTTCTGTACCAAGTACCCACATACTGGTTTAAAGGCAGTTCCAGTTTGTCACATTCTCTTTACTGAATTCCTTGGAACTTAGTCACATTGTGTACATACCTTTATTCAAGCAAGGGAAAAAAAATCTCATACATATAAAAATAAACAAATGTTTAAAAAGTTAAAGATGATACTGATTAAATAATTGACTATGGCCAGAAATAAAAAAGTTAAATAGAAGCATAGGAAGGAAAGAATAAACAAACTTGCACATACATTTTTTTTTTTTACTTGAAGGGAAATATCAACTTTGATCCTTGTAGGAATGAAGGTAGTACAAAGAAATTTTTCATTGAAACAACACCCTCCAGAAGATACACAATGTGTAGCAAACTGATATAATTTCTAGACATTTATTAAAACCCAGGGTCAGGAAAAATGGCTATATTTTAAAATAGAAACTTTGGCCAAACAATCAAAAATATAGATTAAGAAAAACTCAAAATTTCTTGCTAAAACGTCCTTTGTTTTCTCTTACATTAATGTTATTACCCCAGATACATCAGATAGAAATATAACATTTGCTCTGCTTTGTTTCTTGTTTGCTGCCTCATTGACTTCTATAAGTGCCCTACTATTGCTTTATCCCTATGAGAACAGGGTACATTATTAGAGAGGCCCAATGAGATGCTTTCTGGTTTTTGATTGTTGTTTTTCTCTGTTTTAGAAAAGGTGTTGCTGATCCACCTCTGCAATACTATTCACCAAATAGTCACCATAGACATCTAAGATACTGCTTTGTCTTAAAGTTAAAAAGAATTTGTCAGTATGTAGAAGTTATAAGTTCTTGATATATGAATATTAGTATGTTTCAGGTTTGAGTGATGGTAACTGTAATGAGAAGGCACACTGGAGATTGGGGTAAGCACTGGACTTCTACTAAATCAGATGAATAGTTCTTGCTCATAAGTCATACAAAAGTAATGAATTACATTTTGAGAGTAGTTACAATTTAAACAATGAAGTGTTTTTAATATGATCTTGGATAACAGGATTCTAGTGGGTAGGTACATTTTTCTTTGCAAATAGTAATTTTATATAAATATATGAAGTAACACATTTTACTAACCATTTAATATTTAAACAGGTTTCAATATACATTTAAAGTAAAATAGGTATGCAATTTGTGTTACTATAATCCTGATATGTTGACAAGAATTTCTGGATATGCTACGATAAATAAAACAGTTATGAAGGCACAGATTATGAACAATTTATAAAGTTAAGTATATGAAAGCATCATGTTCAGTGTTGAGAGCTCATTTTACTAATAGAAGATTTCATTCAATTTCTCCACAAAATTAGAAGTCAAAAGGTAGTTTTGCAGCTTAGAAAAAAAGGTGTGACTTATTTCAGGCAAATAAATTTAAAAAATAACTGCAATAAAATTTACCTGTTTTTTTCAGCAGCTTATAATATTGAATTCTATTACTCTAAAGAGTATTGTTGGAAGACTGAAATATAAAGAAGAACTGGTTTACTAAACATGTAGGAAGATGTGAGGAAGTTAGTAATATCAATATCAATGACTCAGTTGCTGGAGACTCCACAATATGTCCATCTGGTTATAGGGAACAGCTTCTTTGAAATAAATTGAACTACAAAATCTATAACTATTGAAGAAAAAGTAGTCAATCCCATATAAGATTATGAGACTGTTAAAAACTAAGGTCTAACAATGTTAATAATTAAATATAAAATGACACATGCATATTTATAGAGCTATTTGCAACTATTCACCAATACATACATTACATGTACAAATTTTTATAGATATCCTTTCACTGCAATGGGGTATAGATTTTGACATTTTTGACACAGCAATATACAATATCATACATGTGACATGTTACTCTATATTATGCACATGTATGTTATCTATTACAAATTTTATTTACCTGCTTAATAATATTTAATGGTCTCGCACAGACGATCCAACTATCTGGTGAAATGTTGCGACCCTTGGAAGTGAGCGCAGCTTGGCTGCAAAGTGCCTTCAGACTGCAGATTGCAACCCACTTCTGTGACATCACTAGCCAGTTTCCAAGGCCATTGGAGGTGAAGGGCAGATTTACCCACCACAGGAACCAACCTGGGGCAAACTGCGAGATATTTGAAACTGTCTTATATCGGACATTTGTACTAGTACTGGCCCTTCCGGCGGGGAACCAGAGCTTACTTGTACACAGCTCAACCACCTGGATTAGTTAGGTCTCCACCTAGGAGGCAGGGCTGAATGACTCACCTTATAGGGGTGGAGTAAGGCAACTCGAATTCCTACACCAAAGTGCCCCCTTTGGACCCAAATCCAGAAAACAGCTAAAAAATTCCAAATGGCCAGAGGCCCCAGACTAAAAAAAAAAAAAAAAAAAACAGAGCAAAATGACCCCAACAAAAGAAAGCAACGCTATTCCACCCAGTCAGAACCACCTCACCACTGCTGAAACACATGAAAACGATGACAATTCTACATTATGGAAAATGATAGAGTCCCTTCAAGAAGAACTTAAATCTATGAAGGAATTCAAAGAAGCCACAATTTTACAAGTCAAAACAACGAATAACCCCATTAAAGAGCTCCAAGCCAAGGTGACTCAACTTGAACAGGAAATGGACAGAGCAATGAAAGATTTCCAGGCAAAAACAAGCAAACTGGAGAAGGAAATGTACAAAACGAACAATACCATTCAAGACATGAAAATAGAAATGGAAAAAATAAAGAAAACACAGAGTTAAAAGAGGAAATGGAGAATCAAGGGAAGAGAACAGGAACTACTGATGTGAGTATCAAAAATAGGATGCAAGAGATGGAAGACAGGATCTCAGGCATGGAAGATTCAATGGAAGAAATCAGTACAACATCCAAAGAAAATGAGAAAGCTAAAAAAATTTCTCACCCACAACATCTAAGAAATCAAGGACTCAATTAAAAGGCAGAACCTAAGAATTATAGGCATAGAGGAAAGAGAAGACTCCTGACTTCATGGTCCAGGAAATATCTTCAACAGAATCACAGAAGAAAACTTCCCAAACCTAAAGAAAGAGATGCCAGTAAAAATCCAAGAGGCTTACAGAACACCGAACAGATTAGATCAGAAAAGAAACACCTCTTGCCACATAATAATAGAAACTCCAAATGTAGAGAACAAAGAAAGGATATTAAAAAATTCTTATCAGTTCTATTACTGATATTCTTCGTGACAGGTCTACAGGACTGAGCATAGACTCCAGGTCCTCACATGAACCTGCACATCCTAGATGAGTCCAATAATTCTGACTTAAAATATTTATAGACTCTCGTTTTGCTTTTTAACAAAATAGTCATTTGTTTCTCTAATCTAATCGTCTATTCAAATAAATTATTGCATAGCTATGCCTAAGATATCCTTTGTTAGTTTTAACATTTAATTATTTGAGATACTCCAACTGTGAATTGTGCAAATACAATTAAAGGAAGGAATCATTTTGATACTGTTTATAATCATCAATTTCACCAGAAAAAGATGTTGGCCAAAGGATTGCTTGCTGTTGCAATATTGACCATTTCCCAGATCAGTTCATCATCCATTGTCTTTCAAAGTCAGATTCAACTCTGCTGTTTCATACTATATGCACGCGCTCAATGAAAAACCACCCTGAACCTCTGAAGTATTCAGACGCTGATGTCTCTCTGTAGACTGAAATGATCAAAATTCACAGCATTAGTGGAAAAAAAAAAAAAGAAACATTTTCTAATGGAAAACTTTGACTTCTGTAACTTTGTTAATTAATAAAAATGTTTAGTTTATATAAATATTGAATGTGAAGAACAGAATGTGCACATACATTTCATCACTCCTATCTTGGTCTATATTTCTCTATTAGCATATCTTGGCACAGTGGAGAACTAATCTTGACTAAGGAGAAAATACTAATATGTAATTGTCAACTAAATTTCATGGACAGTTTAGGTTTCAGTCTGTGTGTTCGACATTTTGAGTGTTCATTTGAGTATATAATGGCATATATTCATTACAATGTCATCCAAAATAACTCCATTGTCCTACAAGTTCAACTTGCTTCACCCATTTGTCTTTTTTTTAACTCCGCTACAGAAAACCTAGTAAATCATTAATGCCCTTTTGTTTACATTTCTAACCTTCCAGAATGCTATGCAGTGAGAGTCATAGGCCATTACTTCACATATCTTTTTGTGGCTTTCTAGGTAATTTATTATGATTTCTTAGGGATAGTTATTCCTATGAATATATCCAATGTGTTTTTGTTCATTTGGTTATTTTTTAAATTCTCCTATTGAAGGATGTCTTGATGGCTTGCAAGTATTGACAGTGGTGATTTCCTGTGGATGCCAACACAGAAAATATTCCCTGCTGGACTGAATCCTCATCAGCATTTGTTGTTGGATATTAGATAGTATTATTAGAACTAAATTTATTTAATTGTTTTACTAATCAGTCCCATTTTCACACAGTGTTGAGTTTTTCAATTATTTGGTTCCAGAGTGTGTCCTCCAAAAGGCCTCTCTGTTTAAGGTTTCATTTTATCCTGTCTACAGTGAGGTGCAATAAAATGATATGGATAGAAGATCTGGTTATTTGAATTACACACTTTAAAATGTTGGGATATTCTATAATGTTTTTCTTTTTCCTCTGACCATTACTACATGCCTTTTCCATGATATTCGACTACAAAACATGTCTAAAAGCATGGCTGTAAAATAATTTTATCTTGAATATTTTGTCACAGCAACAAAACCCTAACACAAAAATATGTTCATTTATGCATCATATGCATGTTTTCTTTTCAATAACTGATTGTATTACTTTGGGCATTATATAATTGGTGTATTTTTCATAATTGCATTTAGGTGAACTTCACTCACCTATGATACATAAATGGCATTACTTTGTACCATGCTTCAATCATTAATTCAATAAAAATAGCACTGGTAGTACCTCTAAAGCACGGTATTAATAGAATTTCTAATAAAACAGGGCTTTTCTGAATTCTGAGCCTAATTTCTAATTAGGCAAAATATTATCTAATTATTTCCAAGTTAGAGTGGCAGGTTACAGGTTGTACTAAAATATAAAATGCTTTTTTCTGTTTCATAAACACAGTCATTTAGAAATACAATTATCAGTTAATTATCTGAAAAAGGGAAATTTTAACCCAGCTTGTGTTTGTTGTTTTCCATATCTTCAGTTACTTTTCCAAAACAGACCTAAGTTCTCAAACCATTAGCAGAATACAATTGAGAGTGAAGACAGTTGTAACCTTTCAATCCATTAAGGAATTTTTAACTAATGATGTTGAAGATATTTGTCACTTTAATGAGTTATTAAAATTTAAATGTAAATAGAAGAATAAAAATAAAACCTAAACACCAATGAAAATAAAATAAATATAAGAATTTTAAGGACTTCATTACATGTGACAAAATTAATTTCATATAAAGTAAATACAAAATATGATCAAATCTCTATTAATCCTTTGAGTGTGAATAATTTTAAGATCTCCGTATTGTCTTGTTACTTCTGTTCTTTACAAATCATACTTGAATTATCTAAGAAATGCATCCTTTTATTTATTTTTTCTTCGTTCATTTATTGCACCCCAACTACAGTTTCCCCTCCCCCATTTCTTCCCATTCCACCACCTACCTCCTCCCTTGCCCATATGCACTCCTCCTTTTTTTCCCTTTAGAAAAAGTTAGGCCTGCCAGAGATATCAATCATATTGTATTTCAAGTTACAAGACTAGGTACATTCCCTCATATACAGGTTGGAGGAGCCAACTCAGTAGAAAAGTATCCCAAAAGCACAGGCAACAGAGTCATAGCTAGCCCCAACTCCCACTCCCAGCTCTTTAAAGAATGGAAGACCTGGAAAGGGAAGTTGAAGCAATAAAGAAAATAGAAGCCAAGATATGCATTGAACTGGAAAACCTTAGGAAAAGAAAAGGAACTACAGACACAAGCAACAACAATAGAATACAGAGATAGAAGAAACAATCTCAGGCACAGAGGATAAAAGTGAAGAAATTGATACATCAGTCAAAGAAAATGTAAAATCCAGAAAACTCCTGATACAAAATCTTCAGGAAATGAAGGACACTATTAAAAGATGAAATCTCAGAATAATAGGAATAGAAGAAAGAGAAGATTCCCAGCTTCAAGGACAAGAAAATATCTTCAACAGAATCACTGAAGAGAATTTCCCAAAAATAAAGGAAGAGATGCATATAATTGTACAAGAAGTTTACAAACTTCAAATAGACCAGAAAAGAAAATCCTGCTGCTACATGATATTCAAAACTCTAAAGGTACAGAACAAAGAAAGAATATTAAAAGCTGCTAGGGAAAATGGTCATGTGACATATAATGGCAAACCTATCAGAATCACACCCGACTTTTCATCAGAGACGCTAAAGCCAGAAGGACCTTAACATACATATTGCAGACCCTATAAACCACAAATGACATGCCAGACTATTATTTCCAGCAAAAATTTCAAACAACAATATGGAGAAAACAAGATATTCCAAGACAAACTTAATTCATACAACATCTATGCACAAATCCAGCTCTACAGAAGATATTAGAAGGAAAACTCCAACCTAAAGAGGTTAACTACACACAAAAACATAGGAAGCAAATAACTCACCAGCAGCAAAGCCAAAAGAAGAGAAGCTCACTCACACACTATTTTCACCAACATCAAGATGACAGGAAGTAACAATTGTTGGTCATTAATATTGCTAAACATCAATGGACTCAATTCCCCAATAAAAAGACACGGGCTCCCAGAATGGATGGAAAAAACATAATCCTACATTCTGCTGCTTACAAGAAACACACCTCAGCAAAAATATAGGCATTATCTTCAAGCAAAGGGCTGGAAAAAGATATACCAAGCAAATGGACCCAAGAAGCAAGCTGGAGTAGCCATTCTAGTATCCAAAATATTAGACTTTCAACCAATGTTAATCAAAGAGATGGGGAAGGACACTTCATACTCATCAAAGAAAAAATCCACCAAGATGACATCTCAATACTGAACATTTATCCTCCAAAATATAATGGCACCCACATTTGTTAAAGAAACACTACTTCAGCTCAAATAATACCTCAAACCCCACACATTAATAGTGGGAGACTTCAACACACCACTCTCACCACTGGACTATGATGCAGAAATCAAACAGAGAAATAAGGAACCTGCCAGATTCCATGAGTCAAATGGACCTAATTGATATCTATAGAACACTTCACCCAAAATCAAAAGAATATACACTCTTCTCAGCACCTCATTAAACCTTCTTCAAAATTGAACATATAGTCAGTCAAAAAGCAAGGCTCTACAGATACAGGAAAATTGAAATTACCCCTTTTAATTTAACAGACCATCATGGAATAAAGCTAGACTTCAACAATAACAAAAAGATGAGAAAACCTGCAAACACATGGAAACTGAACAACTCTCTACTCAATGACCTCAGGGTCATGGAAGAAATAAAAAAAGACATTAAAGTCTTCTTAGAACTCAATGAAAATGAAGACACAACTTAACCACTTGGGACACATTGAAAGCAGTGCTAAGAGGAAAGTATATAGCACTAAGTGCCTTCGAAAAGAAGTTGGAGGGTTCTCAGAGTAGCAACATAATAACATACCTGAAAGAGCTAGAACAAAAAGAAGCAAACACTCCCAAGAGGAGCAGAAGGCAGGAAATCATCAAACTTAGGGCTTAAATTAACAACTTAGAAACAAAAAGAACAATATAAAGAATCGATAAAACCAAGAGTTGGTTCTTAGAGAAAATTAACAAAATAGACAAACTACAAACTAACTAAAAGGAACAGGAACAATAGTCAAATCAACAAAATCAGTAATGAAAAGGGAGAAATAACAATAAATATTGAGGAAATCCAAAGAATCATTAGGTCCTTTTTCAAAAACTTGTACTCCAGAAAATTGGAAAACCTAAATGAAATGGACAATTTTCTTGATAGTTTCCACCTACCAAGGTTAAATCAAGAACAGGTAAGCAAATCAGACAACCCTATAACCTTTAAGGAAATAGAAGAAGTCATTAGAAGACTTCCAAGCAAAGAAAAGCCCAGGGCCAGATGGTTTCAGCACAGAATTCTACCAGACCTTCAAAGGAGAGTTAACACTAATATTGTTCAAACTCTTCCACAACATAAAAACAGAAGGAACACTGTCAAATTCTATGAGGCCACAGTCACCCTGATACCTAAACTGCACAAAGACCCAATGAAGAAAGAAAATTTCAGACCAATTTATCTTGTGAATATGGATGCAAAAATATTTAATAAAATACTTGCAAATAGGATCCTAGATCATATCAAAAGTATCATCCACCATGATCAAGTTGGCTTCATCCCTGGGATGCAGTGGTGATTAAACATATGAAAATCCATCAACATAATCCACTACATAAGCAATCAGAAAGAAAAAAAATATGATCATCTCATTGGATGCTAAAAAAATCATTTGACAAAATCCAGTGCCCCTTCATGTTGAAATTCTTGGAGAGATCAAGCATATAAGGACCATACTTAAACATGATAAAGGCAATTTATAACAAGCCAATTACCAACATCAAACTAAATGCAGAGAAACTCAAAGCATTTCCTTTAAAATCAGGGACAAGCCAAGGTTGCCCACTTTCTATAACTCTTCAACATAGTACTTGAAGTTTTAGCAAGAACAATATGGCAACTGAAGGAGATCAAGGGGAAAAATTGGAAAGGAAGATGTCAAAGTATCCCTATTTTCAGACAATATGATAGTATACATAAGTGACCCCAAAAATTCCACCAGAGAACTCCTACAGCTGATAAACTCCTTCAGCAAAGGGGCTGGATACAAAATCAATTCAAAAAAATCAGTAGCACTTCATTACACAAAAAGATAAATGGGCTCAGAAAAAAATGAAGGAATCAATACCCTTCACAATAGCCAGAAATAATGTAAAATACCAGGGGGTAACTCTAATCAAGCAAGTGAACAACCTGAAAGACAAGAATATCAAGTCCCTGAAGAAAGAAATTGAAAAAGATATCAGAAGATGGAAAGATTTCCCTTGCTCATGGATAGATAATATCAGCATAATAAAAATGGCCATCTTACCAAAAACAATATACAGATTCAGTGTACTTCCTATCAAAATACCGCACAACTCATTACAGATCTTGAAAGAACAATTCTCAACTTCATATGGAAAAATTAAAAAAAAAAACCCACAATAGCTAAATGAATCATGTACCATAACAGAACATCTGGAGGTATCACCATCCGGGTCTCAAGCTGTAGGACAGAGCAATAGTAATAAAAACAGCATGGTACTGGTATAGAAACAGACCAGTTGATCAATGGAATCGAAACAAAAACCCAGAAATAAGCCTACACACCTGCAGTCACTTAAAGTTTGACAAAAAAAGTAAAGCATCTTCAAGAAGTGTTCTGAAATACTTGAATGTCAATATGTAGAAGAGTGAGAATAGACCCATACTTATTACCCTGCACAAAACTTAAGTCTATGTGGATCAAAGACCTCAACATAAGTCTTAACACACTAAAATTAATAGAAGAAAAAGAGGGAAAAGTCTGGAACTCTTTAGCATGTGTAGCAATTTCCTAAACAGAACACCAGCAGCTCAGACTCTAAAACAAATCATTAACAAATGGGACCTTATGAAATTGAAAAGCTTCTGTAAGGCAAAGGACACTGTCATTAGAACAAAATGGCAGCCTACAGATTGGGAAAAAAATCTCCACCAAACCAACATCTAACAGAGGGCAAATATCCAAAATATATAAAGAACTCAAGAAATTAGACACCAAAAAACTCAAATAACCCAATCAAAATATGGCGTAGAGAGATAATCCAGGTATTCACAAAAGAGGAATTTCTAAAGGCTGAGAGGCACTTGAACAAATGTTCAACATATATGATCATCAGGGAAATGCAACTCAAAATAACTATGAGATTCCATCTCACTCCCATCAGAATGGCTAAAATCAAAAACTCAAATGACAACACATACTGGAAAGGATGTGGAGAAAGAGGAATACTCTTTCATTGCTGGTGGGCATGCAAACTTGCACAACCACTTTGTTTCACTGGCAGCACTTTGGAAATCAATCTGTTGTAATCTTAGAAAATTGTGAATAGTTCTACCTCAAGACCCAGCCATACCCCACTAGGCATATATCCAAAGGTTCTTAACCAAAACACAAGGACATTGCCCCAACAATGCTCAAAGTAGCTTTATTTGTAATAGCCAGAAACTAGGAACAACCCAGATATCATTAAACTGAAGAACGGATAAAACAACTGTGGTGCTCTTACACAATGGAATACTACACAGCTATCAGAAACAAGGAAATCATGCAATTCTAAACCAAATGGATGGATCTAGGAAAACTCATCCTAAGTGAGCTTACTCAGTCCCAGAAGGATAAACATGGTATGTATTCTCTTATGAGTGGATATTAACCATATACCACAGGACAACCAGCCTACAGCCTACACACTCAAACAGATAGGAAGCTAGCATAACTATCATGGGAAAAAACTCGACCCAGCAGTAAGTCATGGAACCTGTTGCAGGTCAGTGGAACACCATACCCTAGATGGGGCGCCATACCAAACCCAAGTATTAGAGGAAGCTCTTGGCCATTACATGACTGATGAAGTGAGGGATTATGATATACAAGGGCTCACTTCATCTGAGTAGAAGCAGAGTACCAAGAAGGGGAATAGTGATGGAGGAAAGAATGTAGGGGGGGAGGAGGGAGGGAGGGAGAGAGGGAGGTAGGGAGAAAGGATGGGCCAGGAGGGGAAGGAGGTAGAAATTATATTCATGTGGTAACGTGAAGAAGCAAAATAATTTTTAAAAATGTGGGGGCAACTAAGCTTAAAAAATATAATATAAATAAAATATGGAAATTTCAAATGATAATTTACCAAAGGCATACTTGTCTTACTGCCACAACAGAAAAAAATGGTTTTAATTTTAGTTAAAAAGTTAGACTGTAGGGTGCCACATAGCTCACACACTCTTGGATATCATCTTATAAGTTTATTTCCTATATATAAAGGATATTTTTGTTGTTTGGCATTAAAAAGGCATTTTAGAGGTTTGAAAAGTTGTAAGTAAATTAAGGGTTACTACACTTCACCTTAGTTTTCTATGTCTAAGAACTGAGGTAATTTGGAGCTGAGGTAAAATACTTGAGAAGGGCAGTATTAACCCATGCCTTTATCTCCAGCAGAGATGGGGGATCACTATAGAGTTAGTTGTCTTTAAAATTCTATAGTTACAATGAACCAGGTGGTGACGATATACACCTTTAATCCCATCACTTGAGAGACACACACCGTTAATTGCAACACACGGGAGAAAAAAAAACATGCAGATCTCTGAGTTCATGGCCAGCCTGACACAGAACAAGCTCTAAACAGAGAAAAACTTAGATCTAGGGGTGGTGGTACACACCTTTAATCCCAACAATTTGGAAGCCCAGACCTCTGATCCCAGTACTTGGAAGGCAGAGATAGGAACATAGGATTTTCAATGATTGAAGTTCAAAAGCTACTCACAAAAGGTATGCTGAAATTCAAAGTGAATTGTCCTTTGTGATCTCAAAATATATATACTTGAAGTTCCAAGTTATCAAAATAATTTTAATAGAAATTGAAAGATAATACTTTTTATATTTGAAAAAAAACACGATTTACTCTAGAAAATATATTACCTGCTCCCCTTCCCCCCCCCAAAAAAAAGTGTTGCCACAGAGTTAGGATTAGGACAGGGCTCATTTCTTTTCTTTTCAAGAGATTAAAACCATTCATCCAAAAAGCCCAGGGATAACTGGACAACTGAAACCTCTGAAGAAAAGGGACCACACATCAAAGAAGAAAAGTAGCCCAGATTATCCAGTCTCTGTAGACTTTCTCAACAGCTGTTTCCTCAAAATTCTACAACCAGAACAACTAAAAATGGCTAAGAGGGATCAGCCCCACAGACTGTTCTAGCCAGGACTTCAGTAAAATCCTGAAATTCAGCCTCTAACTACAAACTTTTTAGGACATTTAAATAGCTGAACACAAAAGGACTGAGCATCATATATTACTATTAACTTGCTTATCCATTTTTTTCATTCCTGTTTGGGCCCCAAACAAGTTTCTATGTCCCAAATCAGCTGGAAGTAAGTGTAAGAGACCACAGTCCCATTCCCAGAAGGTGGGATGGGTGATTTTTCCCCCTTTTGGTCATTTGATGGGTTATATGTGTTTGTTGTTATTTAGGGGGATTGATTACAAGTTGTTAAATGGTCTTGGAGGTTAGATCCAGGGATTTCTCTCTTTCATTTTTCTATCCTTCTTTCTCTGCTATGTAGAGGAGAAAAGGCTTTTAAAAAATGGGATCTAAGACATAATACAGGAATGATAAAGAGAAAGAGACAGATTATTGAATGTGTTCTTATATCTTTGTATAATCATACAAAATTAAGGTTATATTTGTCTACATTGGTATTATTCTTTGTATTTGATACAAAATTAAGGTTAAACCTTTTTAAGTTATATAGTACCTAGGAAAAGCTTAAAACATGCAATGTGAAGTTTTGGTCTTTTGATAGCAACTGTCAGAAATTGTTTAGGATAAAGAAATCCAAATTGATACTCATTCAAACATTTCATTTTGTTAGGTACTAGCATAGTTTATCACAGATTTTTTCTAAGTTAATCAAAAATCAAGTTGCTAAGAGACAAGCAAAATTTGCTTATTCAAATATATGGAGATAGATAAATGATCTTCACAAACCTCAAGCTATCTGTAGAATATTGCATTCAAAGAAGGTTTCTTAACTTAAGTTTTTTGATATTGATAAATGTCAGCTCCCGACGGTACCTCTTATCCTACTCCAAGTAAAAGATGAGAACTGAAGAATCTTCACTTGGAGATGGTTGTGCTAATGGCAAGCTTGTCACAGGGTAAGAAAAATGCCTTGCTTCAACTTTAGATAGAATGTTGTCCAAAAATGACAAAACTTGGAAGCAGATAAGTATACAGTCCAGCTCTGCCAAGACAGGGTAAGTAAGTCTTTCATAATTCCTGCTTTACAACTAATATCTGTCAGAGATACTGGGCCAAGAGGCTGAATATAGATACTCTTATACATGGAAAGAAATGGGGGACTGTCTAGGCAGCTGGTGGTTTCTCATTTTTTAGTTTTAAAAGATGCTGGCTCTGCACTTCCTATATAATCAGATATATTTATCCTTCTCAGGGCTCTGATATGGTTGAATACTAGATAGTTATAGTCTCACAGTTAAATTTTCAGTTGTTTGTGAATTAAAAGGATGTTCTAGATCTAGTCTAGGTTTTTAAGTTGGTAATATAGGTTAGGATGGAAACTGAGGTATAGAACTTTAAAGTCATGGAGATAGATATATAATAGAATATTAATATTAGTTGCCAAATATGTATGGAATGGACATTGGGAATATATGTTATACCTTATAATTTTTCTAATTGTAGCCTCATTATCAAAAAAATTATGAGTTTTAGGAGAAGGGGGAGAGTGTTAGAGGGTAGGACTGTATTGGAGATGTACCTTGAAGTAATAAACATTTTTAAAAGGCATGGTACTTCAAGTTCAAGAAGAAGCTATCATACATGAATGAATTTGTTTCCACACCATGGTCACCTACCAAACAGTGGTTGTGGTTGAAATTTATCTGTACAATTATAACATTAAATCTATAAAGGTATATCACAATGCTCCCCAATACAAATCTGACAGGACTATATTCACATCATTTCTAGATGTTTTAGTTTCTAAAGTGTGATATTCTTTCATAGGTCTCTATGGTTCTAATTGTATATTTAGTCATAAATTAGACATATTAAACTTCTAATGCTGATACTTTTCCATTGATTGAGTCCATCATACCTTATTAGTTTATCTCATAAGCTCATCTCAGTCATTATAACTTACCTTGGTCATTATATCCTCAGTCATTATAAACCTGTAGTTTAATTATCAACATTCATTTCTAAATATTATTTTGGTAAATTGTTTTATTGGAAACCAAATTCATAGATCTTTGCAATTTGTTTCTTACATATAAATTTCCCAGTCGTTTCTAATGCTAGGTTAACAATGGTTTAGCAACTAGTTCCCAGGTTTCCTGTAATTTTAAAAATAAACTATTCTAAGAAGGTTCACATAGTATTTTAGCTGTCTCTAAGACAGTTCATCATTTTATTTTTACAGTGCCCCAATGGTGTAACCCATTCCCATTTGAACCCCCGTATGAGCAATCTGTTAGGAATTTTAATATATTATTTACACTGT
Organism: Lophiomys imhausi; assembly: GCA_907164525.1. Taxonomy (NCBI): domain Eukaryota; kingdom Metazoa; phylum Chordata; class Mammalia; order Rodentia; family Muridae; genus Lophiomys; species Lophiomys imhausi. Next base: position 13,652,008 of record CAJQZJ010009649.1, on the reverse strand, counting down.
TTCTTACATTTCTCTACTTCTTAATATAATATATATTATATTATTTAATTATCCATCTTTAAAATGGTACTTGGGGTCTTTATTTTATTTGACATTTCAACTTTTAGAATTTTCTAATACTGTCTCTATCAATTTCTTTCACTGAGCTTTAAAGCTTATATAACCTACTATATTTTTTTCTATAACAGTTTCTTGTACGTTACCATTCAATTGATGTATTAGATTCTCTAGCTCTTAATTTTGAAGTACTTTTTGTACTAGCTTTTGGTTCTATATGTACACGTCCACAGCTTCTGTGACCATATCTATGCTTATAGGTTTTAAAATAAACTGTAAAACACAAAAAATTGTATTTAAAACCTATCAGTTCTCCCTTTCCCTCACTCTAGTTCAGTTCAAACTCAATTTGACAATTAATAAATTCTTTCTCTCAAATGAAAGTTGATGTATTTGTTTTGTTTGTGTAAGCCATAATTCTTGGCAACATTCAAAACTGCATTCCTGTGTAGTTTGACTAATTTAATCAGAACTACAAGTTAACCCTACCTTCAAAATATTTCTGAAATAATCCACCAGTTAACCAGTATAATTTATTCCTGTAAATGTGATGAGCATGGGACCTTCATTTAATTGATCCTAATATCTCCATGCTTTATTTATTTCCTAATTAAAAGCATTTTCAAATGAATAAATAAATTAGTAAAAGAGTCAGTATATTATTTTTTCCTGATCTATTTCTTGCAAAAACTGTATATTTTGAAGGAAAATTATTATATTTTATAGATCAAATTTTGTCAACAATGGTGACAAGTATTTGACCCTTGGCAAAAAAAATCATCGAAGAACTTTTACCCTTTTAGAAAAGCAGGTAGTGATTTCTAACTTTACATAAGCTTATTTCTATAAATAGTTTTTATTACTTCTTTGAGAATTATACAAATTGTATTTTTATTGTATTCACCTTTTCCCCCAACTTTTACCAGAAACACGCCCAATTCCATGCCCACCAAACATAATGCCTTTCTTTTTAAATCTATCATGTCTGACTAATGCTGGCTGCATACTTTTACTTTTAGGTGTGTGATCCTCTAATGGAACATGTTCTACTTCTCAGAATCCACACCCCTAATGAAAGATAACTCTCACTCTTCCAACAAATACCTATTACCAATAGCTTCTCAGGTAAAGGTGGGAGGACTTCATAACCACTTCTCATTCTTTTATGTTGAGATTTTGTTTGATCTGAACTAGAATAAGTCTTGTGCATGCTGTCACAGTCTGTATAAAGTTTACATGACCAGATTTCTTAGAATTTTCTTTTTATCCTCATTTTATACTCAATAAATTTAACATAGTATTCCTCATTTTCCTTTCTTCTCCATTGTTGTTAAATGTTCATTATTTTTGTTTCCCTTGTTCTTATTACTGTTTCTTATTTTTCTCGTTTCTACAGTCCATTCCAAATCCCATCATGCAATCCTGATAGCTTCCTTCTAGTAAACTCTTATTATTTCCTTCATCACAAAACTAGCTCATAAACCTTTAATAGCAACACTTTATTGTAACTCACTCTTCATAAGAACATGAAGCAATAAAGGGTCAAAATCAGTTTTTAAAAAGGCAGAATGTGGAATCAAAGTAAAAGGCACATGAGGAAAAGGGGGAAAATCTGGCCAGAGATTAGAAACAAACATTATTCTGACCTAACCCTAAAAAAGATAAATACCTGTTAACTCTCTATAATTCTCATCTCTAAGGACTAAAGAATGATGAGAAGTAATTTAACAGTTCTGTCAAGTATAGTAATGGGTGTGAAATAGAACCTAATAAAGGAAAGATTCATGATAACTGTGGATTTTCAACACAACTTAAACAGCTATAATGATCCTCATGGGTATCAGATATTTGCTAAAGAAATGTAAATCATTCCTTGTATTTTTTCCTCAATAAAATTACTACTTCTTCTCTTAGGTTTTCTCATAAACTATAAATGGATATATATAATAATGAAAAAGACTTTCAAACACAAGGCAGGTCTTACTTGCAATTAAAATGTAGAACAGTATAAACCAAATCCATCCCTGTCTTAAAGAAACAAATGATTCAATAACTCTTGAACTATTCAACAAATGAACACACTATTTTATTCTCTCAGGTTTATTTCTCTGTGTTGTGGATTTAGTGCAAATGATACCACAGAGGATACACTAGAGCATTTATTAAAATCTGCTGTCATACTCAGAGGTGGGCAGAAAATGAATTATTAATGTGCTTCTATCAGAGATGTGCTGTTTCACCTACACCTGACTAGTGTTAACAGAATATTCTTTTTCAGTTTGTGTGACAGTTTCTATATTCACTGAGATAAAGAGAGAATAAGACTCACACTGATGTTAATTTCCAAAGTTGAATCCATATTTTATTGGAGTTAGACGAAGCATTATCATTTAACCATCCACATTGTCACAAACTTAAACATTAATAGTGAAACATTTGTAAACTCTTTCCAAATGTGAATAAATTCAGTGTGCCTGATTCATCTCTTTTGTGATGTTCATTTTTTGAAAACTGGTTTTGATTTTTATAATGTCATCTTTGCATTTGTATTTATCTCATGAAGTTTTTATTCTTTTAAATCCCCCTTTTCAGTTATATGCAATGCTGTTGCCTAGATATTTCTTCTGTATTGAAACATTTCCTCCTGGAAGAAGGGGATATCTTGTAAGACTTAGGAAGTAAATGAAATTTACAAAGCTCATAATCTGTGATGATTCAGAAAACCTATCCACAAGGTTATAAAAAACATTAAACAATGAGGAACAGATAATCTCTGACCAAATTGATTTCCAACAGACTATAACAGTAACTCCAGAGTTGCATCTTTCATAATTCATCACCAAACAGAGTGGACTTTTCTGTGTTGTAGCTACCTTTTAGTTATTCACATTTCTGTAACTACTGACACACCTATACTTCTGTACATAACACCAAAAAACACAAGAAATTTAGTTTATTAAACTATACATGAGTGGATTCATTTCTGTCGTTTGTCACCATTATTCTGTCTGAAATGAATTGATGAATTGATGTTAGCTCAGGCCTGCTGGGAAACGGACACGTGCATAAAACTTGATGACAGTTTTATTTGAAAAATAAAACTTAAAAAATTAACCGATACTTTTTAAAAATTTTTTTATTTATTACTTCAAGTTATGGCTCCCTCCCAGCCCCCTCCTTCTACACAACTGGTTCCCACCCTCCCACACTCTACCCCCTCTCCCACCTATCCCACTTCTCTGGTGTGGGGTTTTGTCAAGGACCAGGCTTTGACATCCACAAACCCCTGCCTTTTCTCCTCTGTAGCTCAGAGAAAGTCTTTTGTTGGTGACTTCCAGAGTTAAAATGAGCAACTGTTCGCCTTTGGTTGGGGCTGCAAGCCCAAGAGGTGGTAAAACAGCCTTTGTTTTGTAATTTACTGCAAGTGCTTGGCCTATTAGCCAGCAGGCCACCCACTCAATGTTCAGTGGACTAAACTACATTTTGACCAGTTTATCTCGGAAGTTGATGGTGGAGCTACAAGGTTTTTAACTGATCCATGAGTTATTTGAAAATAATAAGAAAGGGGTGAGAACACAGGGACTCTCTCACACACACTCACACCAGAAAGAAGAAATGGACGAAGCTAGGATGCAATGACAATTTTAATGTGGCGACTATTCTTTTTATACCCTGAGCAAGGGTTTTCTACATCAAAGGAAGAATTATCTCATGGTTCAAAGGCATTTATCACAAGGACAGGAAAAATCAATGCAATAGGAGGGCACTTATCAATCACATATTTAGACACTCAGTTAAGCATTGCTTTTCTCTATACAAGTTAAGGTTAGAAGGAAGTATATTACGTCAAACCTGACAAGGTATAAGGAATCACAACAAAAGAGTTTGTGTATTTTGTCATAAAGATTTGTACTTAATTTAGGCATTCTTTGGTAGCCTCATTATCTCTTGAGTTTATGAGTAGTATAGGGTACTTAATTGGTTTTATGGCAGACCTGGAGTTTGGTCTTATGATCTCTAGAGTGAATGCTTATCTGAGGTTATAAATCGTCTCAGGCCTGTTTCCTAATGAGATACACGATGTTTGGAAAGAGGATTTACTACATACAGCTGTATGTTTTCTATCAACTATCTAACTTCTTTAACTTCCACAATTGTTTGGACTGAGTCAGGCAGTTTGTAAAACTCTTATCAGGTGTTCTGGATATAAGATGATGTTTTTAAAATTGTGATGCAAGTTAGTATGAAAGCTGAGTTAGATATAGAACTTTAAACTCATGAAGATGGTTAGATAGTTGTCGCGTCCCTCTCGACCGGCAAGAACGACGCAACTCACAAAAGCTCTTCTCCTGCAGTTTATTCAGGTCCCTTGAAAAAAGTCTTCCGAATGGGGGCTGGGCAGACACAACCCACAGGCTAAATACTAAATGAACAGCCAATCAAGTAAAGCCA
>CAJQZJ010009649.1:13633102-13647489 GCA_907164525.1 Lophiomys imhausi | reverse complement strand
TGGTGCTATCTTAGAGGCCCACGTATAGCCAATCAAGTAAAGCCACATCAGCGGTCTTAGCCAAATATGGACTTGTTTACCACCGAGAGCGCTCACCGTCGGGCTGGTGGAAGGCGGAGACCAGCGCCATTTTTAAGGCGCGGCACGTCGCAGCTCTCTACAGATAGTAGAATGTTAAAGTCAGGTGCCAAATACATATGGACTGGACATTGGGAATGTATGCTAAGCCATTTAACTCTCATAATTGTGACCTACTTATTTCTGTTGTTTTGTACTGTATTTATTGTTATGAGAGAAAGAACCATTTGTTGGACTGAAAGGGGGAGCTGTCGGGGGGTAAAAAGATATACCTTAAACTTAAAAAAAAAGGGAAGAGGATGGGGGGGTTGAGAGGGAAGAGGGTGGGAGGGTGGGACTGGAGAGGGGAGTAGAGACGGGGAGGGGATTGTGATTGAGATGTAACTTGAAGAAATAAAAAAATAAATTATATAAAAAAGAAAAAAACTCTTATCAGGAATAATAATATCACCTTTGTAGGACTCTGTAGGAAGTTAGGCCAAACAAGAAAAGTGGCAATTAGCAATGAGGGAATCTTCACTCCATGTCAGTATAACAGATGAAAGGAAAAGTTGGGTGTTAGCAAGAAGCAACTCTGTGGTGCATTTTTAGTGTAGACTTTGTAAATGCCAGATAGCTTTTTTAGAGAGCTTACATGTTTATAGAACCCCTTTCTCAGAGAGCTTCTGACAGTGCTTGAACACTTTGTTAAGGGCCTAGAATAGCAGATAGACATGAAGGAAGGAGCCTCAAGAACATTTAGCTCCTGACAGGGTTTAATACATTATTTTCACTATATTTTCTTTGAACACATTGTTGGAAACAATAGCTTACATTAGTTAAAATTCATACTTATTTTTGCTTTAAAAAAACCAGTATATCTTAACATTTAGCTTTTAGTTACCTTCACATTCTGTATTCCATATTACTGTTTTGGTCACGAAATTTTCATTTGAAAAGAAGAATGTTGTTTACATCTATTTCCTTTTCTGTTTTTAATTGATGCACAAGAATATAAAAGTTTTACATATTATTATGATATTGGATGAATTTGGTTACAACACATATACATATAAATATAAATGCACAAAATAATGTTGTAGTCAAGTTGGGTATAGTTAAACACTCAAAATTTATCATTGATTTATGGTGAAAATATGAGATTCTTCTAGCTTCTTGAGATCTATAGTACATAATTATCTATAGCTTTAAAATTCACAATTATTTCTTCTAAAAAACTATAGCCTAGTAGCCACTTCCTTCATATTTTCATTATATCTATTCTCCATAATTTGTGAAAACAAGGAATTATAATCCCAACTTGTGTAAATAACTTCTTTTACCTTACATGACATTATGCAGAATTTATATTTAGTCATCTGGATCATTACACTTAACATAATAATCTTTTGTTACATTCATTTTGTCAGAAATTCCAGAAGTCATTTTATTAATGAATAGTATTCCATAGTGTAGTTGATCCTCATTTTATCATCCATTCATCTTTTTATGGGTATTCAGTTAAAAATATTTGAGTTATTATAGTCAATGCTTTAAAAGGAACAGACATTGATTATTTATCCTTTGAAACATTGATTATTTAGACTATATTTATATACCAAAAAAACGGAATTGCAGAATCATATGGTAGTTCTGTTTTTATGGGTTTGTTTTCTATTTAACTAGTTAGTTAGTTAGTTAGTTTGCTTTTTATTTTTTGATAAAACTCCATATTTTTCCTTTCAATGATAGCATATTGGTCATATCTACAAACAATATTCTTGACAGGAATGTTAATTACTTTTTACATATTATTTTAAGAAAATCAGGCTTCCAAACCAAGTTAATACAAACATCAAATGTGTTTGGCTCTTTTTTGTTTTTATTACTATGAATTCTTCGCATATGTGAAAATTAACCTCTAGTCTGATATAAACTTCAAAAGTATTTCTTTTGTTTTTTAAATTGCCACCTTATGCTCTTAACTCAGTTCAGTTGAGTTCCCAATTATTTCATTTGTTTTCTTTGTTTCTCTGCTTTTAGATTCTCAAAAATGTCACTCTTCTTTCCAAAATACTACACACATTACTTCTTATAGTAATTTAATAACTTTTCTATTTGTTTTGTTGTTGTTCATTTTGTTTGTTTGGTTGGTTGGTTGGGTGGGTTGTTTTGTTTTGTTTTTGAGACAGGGTTTCTATGTATAGGGCTGGCTGTCCAGGACTCAGTTGTAGACCAAGCTGGCCTCTAACACACAGAGATCCTCCTGCCTCAGCCCCGAGTGATGTTTCTTTAACTAGTTTTTATGATTGATGAGATATAGAATTGGAATTTTTTTCGTATGGATAGTCCATTTGTCCTAGCACTATTGATTGTAGAACAGTCTTTTGGCAACTTTAGCTAATCACAACTTTATTGAGAATCAGTTGTCAGTACCTGCATACTTTTTCCCCAGGATGTGTTGAAATAACTGATTGGGGTTAGTAGTTTGTTCTTTGTTTAAATCATCACACAAATTTCAGAAATATATTTTATTCCATTGCTGGGTTATATGATATCTACTGATTTAAACATGTTGAAATATTCTTATACACATGGGATGAAACTCATTATATCAGGGTGAATAGTCTTATCAATATGTTCTTTCATTATATTTGATAGCATTTCCTTCAGATATTTATCATCTGTATTGAACAAGGATGTTATAGATTATGTATAAGGCAAGCTTCCCTCTAAACAAGTGCTAAAACTATTTAGCTTGGTTAAGAGGTAAGGCCTAAGAGAATCGATTAGCTTATGAATTATCTGACCTAGTAGTAGATTGATCCCTTGATGGTTTCCATATTTGATGGCATTATTGTAAGATATTTAAATTAAGTGGCACTCTGCTTTATTTTTCTTTGCTATGTTAAACCACCATCATTAAAAACAACTTCAGAAAAAAATAGTTTATTGTAGCATGCAACTGTCCAGTAGCATTCCAACAACCAGGAAAGTCAGGACAGTTAATCATGAGAGGAACCTGTACACTCATACTGAAACAGAGGCCATGGAACAAAGTTGATTACCTGCTAGTCAGGGCTTGATCAACCTACTGTCTTCAACAACTAAGGATAATGTGTAGGTGTAGCACCATCCTCAGTTGACTGGATCTTCCCACATGAGACATTGATCAAGAAAATGACCCATAGACTTCCCCATAAGCAATCTGATGGAGATATATTTTCAATTAAAATCCAGTCTTCCCAGATACTATCTAGTTTTGGTTCAAGTTTACAAAACAAATCAGTACAGACTCTAATTAGAGGAAGTGGGTCACTGAAACTATAATCCTGAAGTGGTCTCCTTATTCAGTTTGCTTCCAATTCTTCTACCTCTGGATTAACTTGAGGTAAGTCACTTTATTCCACATTTTGTCCTGTTGAAATCCTCTGCCTTTCCATGTACCAATTCAGAAAGTGTAAATGATTCAAATGTATACCACTGTGAGACAAAATTAACTTTATTCCCCTATACCATTTGGTCCCTACTTACAAGTAAAAACATGATCAAAATTTAGTATATGAAAGAAATTTTGAGGAAAATTAAGGAATGATTTTTATGTAACTTAAAAACAGAAAGAATTATTTTAATTTAAAATTAAGATTTTATTTCAAAACTAGTGCTTATTAATCATAGAAACAGTAGTAGTATTAAAATATCTTTATGCTCCCATTGTATTGAATAAAAATATATACATGTGGAACTCTTCATAACAGACTGTGTCCCTTTCTGTGAACTCTATTTCTTCAAGCAAGGGTTCATAAAATCAGATGAATATAATGAGATATTTTGAATAATCTTATTCAAAGGAGACAATAAAGGCAAGATACCATGAACTCCAAAATGATCAGATGAAATTGTTCTAGAAAATATTTTAATAATTTGATTAACTATTGAAGACAATTTTAAATCTGCTATGTCATGTACAGATGACAATGTCGTAAACTTTAAGCAGATTCACAAATATTTGACCATCTCATAATTTGAGTCTTATTACTTAACCACAATTTTCACTGGTGGATATATAAAGAATATTTTTTAATGTCATACCAAGCAGAGAGAAACTATATTTGTCAAACATCAAAAACATTTTTAGGCTTTGACAACTTGAAGGATTGTGATGCTATTATCACTGATAGGGAACATCAGAGAAAAAGTTTATCATGAAAAGAGTTGATGAAATTGAACATTCTACTTCTGATATTGTTTATGGTCCCAAAATAGATATTTATAACTTAGTATAAACTTTGTTGTTATGATTATTTATGTGTATATATAGAAAATCAATAATAATTAAATAGGAGTCCATTCATCTATCATTTTTCAGAATGTATGTGTATGTATATGTAAAAATATATATGTGTGTGTGTGTGTGTGTATACATTTAAAAGGGATTTTTAAATTTTTCTTAATTCTTCATGTTTTTATTTTTGGAGTATTTCATATAATATACTTTATCATATTATTTTATCTCTTCTAATGCTTCTTAAATTCTCTCTCAACTCCTCATTCAACTTTATACTATTCCTCTTTTACAAACAAACAAACAAAATAAAACAAAAAAAATGGACAAGACAAGAAAAGCAAACCATGTAGTCTGGTTTTACTAGCCAAATGTAACTATTCCTTTACTTCACTCTGTGGGGTGTTTTTTGATATGTAACAAGTGTCTCTTCATTGGATAATACTGATTTTCCCTCTCCTCACAAATACAAAATGTAAATTGCTTCTTGGCTAAAGGTTTTTGACTAGTTCTCCATGCTTAATTTTGTGTAGCTTGAGTGTGTGCAGGTTTGTGCATCTGTCCCAGTCTGTGTGAGCTCAAATGTGCATTGTTATACCTTGCTTGAAACATAAAAATTTTCTTGGGTCATCCATAACTTCTGGTTCTTAAAGTCTTTCCACACCCTCTTCCTCATAGATTCAAGAACCATGAGCATATGAGTATGATAGAGATATATCATTTCATTGTGAATGACCCAAGATCTTTCACTATTTGTATGTTTCTGTCTGTGGGTTTCTATGTTAATTACCATTTATTCCTAGAAAAGCTTTTTTGATGAGCAATGTGATGATCAATGGGTATATCATAATGTCACTTTGTCATTTCAATATATATTCATTCAACAAAATAAGAGTAATAAGTTTTCCCTTAAGGCCTATGACCTTTCTAGTCTCAGGTTCTTGGCCTCAACTATGTGTACCATCTGATGGATCTGAACTTAAATCTGATCACAGGGTGTTTGTTTACTTCAATAATACTTGTGTCTCTGTTATACTAGTGAGTATATCATTCAGGTAGGTTACTATTATATGAGTGGGTATATCATTCACATAGGTCACTATTATATGAGTGGGTATATAATTCAGGTAGGTCACTATTATAGGACTGGGTACATAATTTATGTAGGTCACTACTATAGATCATAGAATTTTTAGCTGGGATAAACTGAGGATTACTATTCTTTGATGATACCATGTATAGTACCTATCAATACTGTGAACACTATTCAATGAGGGCAAGCTATTCAGTTGAGCATCAGCTTAATTTCATTTTAATGACATAAGTAGATGGTATCTTCAGCAATAGATTCTTTCCATCAATTTGTGGAAATAACTCATATCATTGACTATGGGGTATATGAGACCATTTTGATTGAAAACTCAAAAAGATGCATACTGTTGCTGATGCTGAGTTTTATTAGGTAGATTATAGTGTCTAGGTAGAGTATTGTCTTCCCCATTATAATGTAATTTCTCTTAAACTAATTGAATATAATTATATATTTTAGGAAATTTCTACGAAAATCAGCGTTTTCCAAATGACATATCAAAAGATATTTCTTATTATTTATTCCTCCCTGTATTTCTTTTTGTATCTGACCTTCCCATGTACCTCCATTTTTAATTTTGCTGTTATGATTTCCTTTTATCTTTTTGTAAGACTATATTGTAGCTCTTATTACATGGAACATCTCTTCCTCCCTCCTGGTCTATTATTAGCTACTTAACCTCTGTATATACTCTTAATGAAATAGATACTTAAAGCACAAAAAATTAAAATTCACTTATAAAAGAAAACGTGACATATATCTAGGTCTGGGTTATTACATTCAATATGACATTTGTTCTAGTTCCACCCAAATAACCACAAATTTTATAATTGTATTTTTCAGGTGATTTATGCTGTTCAATGTTCAATATTCAGAAAAAAGTGCCAATGAACATGGACAGACAAGTATCTCTATGATGAGATGTAGAGTGTTTTAGTTATATGCCTTAGAATCATATGCCCATATCCTGTGGTAGAGATACTTTTACCTTTTTTTAGGAACCTGCACACTGATTACCATAATGGCTGTGCAAAAACAAACTTCTAAGCTTAAAGTGTGGAGTAGAACTTTTTTCTGCAATTATCCCCCAGAACTGTTTATTCTTACAAACCTTTGAAAGGTTTCTTGACAAGTTCAAAAACAGGTTTGTACCAATATTGATCTTATGAGTATTGAAGCCATAAATTTAATTATGAAGAATTGACATCTTCACAGCATTCTTCTTTTTTCTCTGGAAAAACTTCTTTTATGTTTTTGTAAATCTACACTCTCCTTTCCGAGGAATATCCCATTCTTAGGTATCAAGAATGTTCATTTCCATTGGTATTCGCATATCATATACCATTTTTTCTAATTTAGTGAATTTTATAATGATACACTTTTCCTATATGATAACTATATTTAATATATCCAGGAAATATTATAGGAGATAGTGGTGAATAAATGATATAAGGAAACAGTGTCTTTTAGAAAACCTAGGCTCATCTGAACTTTTAGAGAATCTGACAACATGCACAAGACCTGCCCAGCTAAAGCCAGACAAAATACCAACATGAAGAAAAGGAAGTAGTAGCTATTTGGAATTGATTCCTGAAGCATGAGGAAAATCAGATTTCACCAATGGAGTGTCAGGACACTGGGTATACCATAACTCAGGGAATGTCTCAAGCTCAAGGGTGCTTGACAATGTAAATCAGATCCATCTGTAAATTTTTTAAAATGATGCTGTAAACAATTATAAATGTTCATGTAGTTTAGTTCAGCCTTCATACTTTTTCATATTTCAAAAGTATTACTTTCAAGTAGAGTTAACCTGTAATCTTTATGTTGCCTTTGGGTAAAAAAGTTATATTGGGTGCTCAATATGAGTTTCCTAAAAGAATTATCTAAATGTAGAAGCAAATGTGTATGTGAATATTAAAAATAATTCATATTTTAAGTGAAAACCAATTCATGAGAATATTAAAAATAATTCATATTTTAAAAGAAAACCAACATAGAAAAAGCAAAAATAAAAAACATGAATAGTCAAAAAAAATGATAACCTCCCATTTAGGTGATGAGGGATGTAAGGGGTTCAGAGTGTGGTAAAGAAACTAAGGAGGGTGAATATGTTTAAAATACACTATTTAGCTGGGCATGGTGGTGCACGCCTTTAATCCCAGAACTTGGGATGCAGAGGCAGGTAGATCTCTGTGTGTTCAAGTTCAAAGTCAGCTTGGTCTACAAAAAAAGTCCAGGACAGCCAGGACTATTACATAGAGAAACCTTTTCTCAAAAAAAACAAAACAAAACCAACCAAACTATATATATATATATATATATATATGTATATATATACTGTTTAAATTAAGTTAGAAACAATAAAGCAAAGGAAACACATTTTGATATAAACAAAAAGCATTAATGATTATATAATGCACCAAGTAATAATAGAGGAAATCAATAGGAGGCAGAGTAACTCTCCTGATGGGATAGAGAAGCACTAATTTGCAATGCTGATTGATAAATGTTTTTGTTTGGTGGAATAACAGATTTGGCTACAATTTTCTATGATCAGTTTACAAATCACTTCTCTCATAGATGACTATTATTATTAGCATAAATATTTCGGTTTGTACTAAAATAATTCAAAAGTCAGGGTTTTAAGCTTAAAAAAAAAAACAGATGAAAAATCTTTCAAAAGTGGTAGTATGAAAATGACTTGAGCCAAGGAACTTAAATGTCAGTGGGAATGGAAGGATTGTTCTTCCCATTTATATTCCATCAACTCTTGTGCAATTTGTCAATGTCAAAATTGGCACATTGTATTCAAAGAGAGCTCTGTGCCATTATGCTTCTAAAGATTACATTATATTACAGTGTATTCAATTCCCTCAAGCAAGAAATAGGATGGCTTTCTATAGGTAAAAATATTTAACTTCACATTGAAACTGACCATTTCTGCCCTCTCTCCTTGCCTTCAGGTGTTTTTCTTTTGGAATGTTATGTTAAGGAAAGAGTCACAGTTTTAACCCTGTACGTAAAGTACAATGTGGATATGAATAGAGTTGCTCAAACTTTCTTTTTAATTGAGTCCTGACAATTGGTAGAATTTCAATAGTGTTAACCGATTATCCTAAATATGAACAACAAAAATAATGATAATGAACACTCAAGGTGCAAAAATAGGAAATTATATAAAAGAAAGGGACATAATTTGGGGTAATATTTGTAAAATATTCATTCTGCAATACAGAAAAAGAAAAAAGATATTTAGTATATAAAATACAATCAAGTTCAGGAAATAATCCGTTTAATAGAAATATGTAATCAGAGCTTATAGGAACCTTGCTTTCAGTTCTCCATCTTGCTATGTTTTTTGAAAAGCTTTTGGCTGGGAAGGAGGAAGCATTTGTCAATGGATCTGAATTACACTAATAAAATCCTCCTGCCAGTGGGGCAAGAGGTTTACTGATAGATCAACCCCCACCCTTTTTATGCTCTCCACATCTCTCTTGCAGTGGTTAGAATGTGGAGGCATGTTCCTGCTGAGCACCTTTTAGGGTCTCTGTTAAGATAAATAGTGGCGCACGCCTTTAATCCCAGCACTTGGGAGGCAGAGGCAGGTGGATCTTTGCGAGTTCAAGGCCAGCCTGGTCTACAAAGTGAGTCCAGCACAGCCAGGGCTACACAGAGAAACCTTGTCTCGAAAAACCAAAAAAAAAAAAAAAAAAGATGAATAGAAGTTATTAGAGAATGAAATTCTGCACTTCACTCTGCAAAACACTGTGGCCTTTGTCACTGCAACCTTCTCCTTTCCCACTTTATAATTCATTCTTTATTCACCTGTTTTATTTTTATGCTTTTTTCAGAGTCTGTTAAAATGTTGGTATCAAATTCATTATGTTACTGAAGATGATCCCAAACTCTTGAGAACTCCTTTCTCATATACTGTAGTTACAGACATGTACCACTACACTCAGTTATACCTTATCTTGATTATTACTATTATTGGTAATTTTCCTTATTACTGTCTTTATTACTTTACCATAGTTTGGTATATTAATTACAGATTAATATCAATTTTGCAAGGTGCCATTTAATTAAATAAAGACCTAGGAATCTATGGTAATTGCCAATGAAATATACTTTCCTATTATTCCTCAAGTACATTTAGTATCTACATACAAAACAAAAACAAAAACAAAACAAAAAAGTTTTTAAAAATAACATAGCAGCCAAACCATGTCCACAGGTAATTGTGTTTATCTCAATGCCTTATGACCTAAGTATGATCTCCCTGGGACACAAATACTGTAAGGAGAGATTCCTGTAACTTGCCTTCTGACTGCTAGTATATTCTCCATTGAATGTCTTTGCAACACAAGCACATTCTCAACCCATATACCCACACAAAAACATAGATTTTTTTTCAAAGAAAGCTATGTTAGATATACATATATAAATATTCATACATGTATATCCATAGATAGACACATAGAAAAATATATAGGTAATAAATTAATGGGTAGAGGGAGAAATTCCTTTTTATTACAAAACTGTATTCAGTTTTCATTTTTCTTTAAATACTTTATTTTTTTTTCTTCAAGTTACTCAGTAACAAACCCCGAGCATTTGATTGCAGTTTTCATTTTTCAATAAAAATATTTCAACAGAATTAATAAAGAACATAATGAAATGAATAATTCACTATACATTGGTTGGCTTAGACAATAAAGGAAGCATTATATTACTGTGATGGCCTGAACATCACTATCAGATTTGTTAGATGAGTCAGACAGAATAAAGTAAAATATAACATAAAAAAAAATAAAATCTAGAGATTCAGGGAAGGCATGGGATGATTCCTTAGCTAAGATGTGGTACTGCTTCCGTTGAATGCTTAGATCTAAAAATATTTAAATGCATACATTGATTAAAGAAAATTATTTTAGTCTACTTACAATGACAACAATTTCTAAAATATTTTGGGATAATTTCTTACAACAACATTTAGACATAACACAACCAAGAGCATTGAGACACTCATTTTTGTTACCAAGTAAGAAAAAAACTTTTCCAAAATTGTTATTCTTCAAATTTAGAAAGCATAAGGTAGATATTTATCTGAGTTTTCATTTTTATGCAGCTTAGCATAAAAGTAGAAAATATATTTTTGAAACATAACTCTTTAATATAACAAGTATAGATTAATAACTAATTAAATAAATGAAGAAAATTAATGTAAACCCATTAAAAACTAGTGAAAGAAAAAAATCAATAGGTAGAAGATGAAAATTTATTAATAAAGTTAAATCTTAATCAATATTAGCTAGAGAATTTCTGTTTTGACAAAAGAGAAGTGCTTAAGGTTGTATAATCTCAATAAATATAAAATAATTTACACAGTTGCTTTACTTTTTCATTGATCATTTCCTATCCCAATTTTACTCTCAAGGTTTTTGAGAGCATCATATAAGCCTTCTCAAAATTGAGGGCATCCAGTTGCAGACCTCAGAAACACAATGGGATTAACTTTCACTTGGGGTTGTATTTTATGCATTTAGATGAATGCTTAAAACCTCATATTAATTTTATATCTTCATATTAGTGGTTCTCACTGTCATTTTTTTTCTTCCTTTATGGTTTTTATGGTACTTTGGTCAATAAAAGTCTACTAAAAATTTTCAGAAAAGATTAATTGACAAAAAAATCTGAGTGTTTTAGTTAGTCTAAATAACTATAATATATATTTATATTAATTTTTATAATAATAGAAAACCATTCATATTAATGGTTCATATTAACTACTAGTGGTAACAACTGCTAAACCCATCTATGACAAGGGCAAAATCCATGGGGAAAGGAAAGAAACAAAGCAAGAGTTGGTATTTTTCAAACATCTAAATTTATTTAAAAATTAAATTACTAATTACCTTTATTTATTAATACTAATGAAATGAGATGCAGTATTCCATTTCAATAAATTAAAACTAAGATAATCCTTTTGCTATGCTGTAGTTAGCATCTTAAGTCCACAGTAATATCATTCACTGTACCTTTACATAACACACACAAACACATACACACACACACATTCACAGTCCTGGCAAAATACAAAGAACTAAGAAAGTAATTGTCGGAATTCCAAAAATAATTTTCAAAAACCAGCAAGGGAATAAATGAAGACACATTTCACAGAGTTCGCTATTGTAGATAAAAAGTATTCATATTTTCTTAAACACAAAGTAACAAAAAGTGATTATCTCCTATGTATAGTATGGAATAATAAAGATATTATCAAACTATTAGTGAGAAATTTTCAAGATTTCTGCTTTAAAGGCTAATTTTTATTATCAAAATCATCAGTAGTATATCTTCCTCAGGTAAAGGATGCTATGAGTTTGACAATTTAATTATTTTTTATTTTTTATTTAATTATATATATATAAGTTAGGTATATAAGTATGGTGCCTACGTGTGTGTGTGTGTGTGTGTGTGTGTGTGTGTGTGTGTGTGCTAAACACATGCATGCCTAGTGTCTACAGAGACATGAAGAGGCATAGTTTCCAATGCAATTAGAGTTAGGAAAGTTTGTGAGCTATCATGTGAGTGAGGAAAACACTAGACACATTTCTTCTACATGAGCACTAAGTGCTCTTAACCTCTAGGTCATCTTACTAGACTATCCTAGTTTATATTAACTGTGGGTGGTAACAACTGCTAAACCTCTCTATGGCACAGGCAAAAAGTGTCATTGTGCTGTGGGATTGGGTAAAAGTAGAAATCCAAAAGTTACCTAAGTCTAATCACGTAAGAAACACAGTGGGGAAGAGTCTGCCATAAATATGTAAATATGAACAACATTCCTTACAGTGTTGACTGTTCTTTAAATTTTTCCTTAAAGAACTTTTCAGTATGCTCTATACTGACAATCTGTTTCCTTCAAGATGATTGCTTTGAGATATTTCCAAGAAAATCACTATAAATTTAACATTTGAGCCTTCCTCTGAGCCTTTCACTCCTTGGTTGAAGCAAAAGAGTCCAGGATTATTTGCTGTTTAGGTTATCTTTAATCATTGAACAGCTCTTGGTCTTGTCATAAAATAGACACTATATGAATACTTACTGTTCCAATAAAATTGTTGTTTATCATTGTGATTGTTAGTATTAATTGTCCACTTGGCATAATTTAGAATTATCTGGAAGATGAGCCTCTGCATGTCCATGTGGGATTATTTCAACTTCATTGAGTGTGGCAGAAGCACAGGTCATGACATTTCAGACTCTACAAAGAACTAGAATAGAGGTTTTCCATGTAATATGTTTTTCCAAGAATCTAGTTTCATTCTCTCCATGCTCAGAGAATCTGAATGAAGATGACTTTAAATAGAATGACATAATGGCAGAGAAAAATTCAAGACAGAAATTCATTCAGGTTGTTCTGAGAAAGCACCTACTATTTTAAAACACATTAATACCTTTGAAAATTTTTCTCTGATGCTCACGACAATAAGAAAGGTGTTCTGGGGGGAGCTAAGATGGCGGCGACCTACACTGACGCATTCTGAATGCGGGGAAAAAAGAGCCATAAAAAACACAGAGATATTGGGCACTGTGCAAAAACCGGAGGGGCTAAACCCCCCCCCCCCGAACACTCACAGCTCCCAAGGGACTGTTAAAAGTCCCAGGGCAAGGCTCTCCCCATCTCTCACAGACACAGAGGCCACTAAACGCGGGATTCGGGAACTCCCATTTGGTGAGGCGCCTGGTAAGATCGATCCCAACTTACAGCAGGCAGAATCAGGGTCCATTTGGCCATAGATCGCTGTCCTATTGGGCTCCCCACACATCAGGTTGAACTTATACCCACTTAGAAAAGGTTGCGAGATAGTGGAAGCCTTAGCAAGGAACAAACAGGGGGCTCAGCGGGTGGTCCGCAGCTGCTCGTGAAGCAGGAGGGCAGGAGGTTCCGAGAGAGCGCAGGAAGCTGGGAACACAAAAGCAGGCGGGAGGGGCCAAATCTCGCACACACACTATAGCGCAGCTGGGGAGAGAGTACGGCGGGCAAGGACAAATCCCCGCCAGTCCACGGCAGGTCATCTGGGGAGAGAGACAGGCGTGGGTGGGGCCAGGGGTCCGTGCACCCACGGCTGAGCTGCTGGGACGAGAGGTGCACTCAGGCAGCCGGAGGATCCGGGGCTTGGGGTACCCACGGGACCTGTGGCGGCGCAGACAAGAAGGGAATTAGGCACAGGGTCCAGTCCTGTGGCGAGAAGACTAGAGAGAAACCAGAAATCGGGACCATAGCTGTATCCTGGAAAATCCAGACATATCAGGTGTGGAGCCAGACCCTGTCAGCCTCCGGGACGACAAACAAAGCCCACAGAATCTGTGCCTAGGCAAACAGGCCCATACCATCAGAAACATTACAGGCTGATAACTCAAAGTGCAACATAGAGAAGTCTGAATTGGGAGCAGTGAAACAATCCTGGTCCATTATTCACAACCTGGGAATAGGCTGCACCAGATCACAGTGCCTCTGGCCATTAAAACCACAGAGACCTTGAAATCCCCCTGTAAGCAACGACAGATAGCCAAGTAACTCGTCCCCTGCACCAAATCATCCACTGTGGTTCCAAGCACAGAAAACAGACAGCTAAATGCATCCAATGGCGAAAGGTCAAAAAAAAAATAGAAATCAAGGAATTATGACTCCAACAAAGCAGAACCACCCTAGCTCATCCAATTTGGATGACCACACACCAACAGAAACACATGAAAACATTGACAATTCTGCAGTATGGAAAGTGATAGAGTCCCTGCAAGAAGAACTTAAATCTATGAAGGAATTCAAAGAAACCACAATTCTACAAATCAAAACAAGGAACAACACCATTAAAGAGCTCCAAGCCAAGGTGACAGAGCTTGAACAGGAAAAGGAAAAAGCCATGAAAGATTTTCATACAAAAA